>CM060731.1:67292890-67845208 GCA_030704615.1 Takakia lepidozioides | reverse complement strand
TGGGTTACGGAAGATCCGACATTGCTTATTGCATGTACAATGACATCTCATCAGTCGGATATCGCGTACTAAGGGGTGGAGGACTGTTGAAGTCATTCATGTGAAAGAGGGTTTGTTCAGAAGCAAAAGACGCCACAGGGGGAGGCGGTCCATACAAGTTAGGAAATACCTGACTGGCATTTAGTTGCATTTCAAGTTGAGTCATGGGACCTGGTTCTGGGCAGTGTATGTCGTCTCATGGTTGTTCAGGATTAGCGTTGTGTTCGGGCTAAGGGAGGAGAGGATCCTGCAGCACATTTTCCACCAGCATAATTGACCTGTCTTCAGAAATGATGCCTGAGCATGCCATATCAACAGCGAGGATGATGCCCCCATTGTTTGTATTGTTTGGAGGTGGACCTCGTGTGTCTTGTGACTGACGTTCAAGGATACCCGAATTTCGCTCTTCATGTGGAGGTTTGGAGAAACGCGCCTCATCCCTTGCATGCCTCTCAATGTGGACATCATGCAGGCTTTGCCGGGATGCAGCAATTTTCTCATGTATGTTGGATTCCCCGTAATCAAAAGAACCTGCAGAAGTATGAATGCATTCAGTATATGTTATAGTGACATTTGCCAACAGGTGAAAACGAGCACAATAACATTGTTACTAAGTAGGACAATCTAATATGCATATCGCAACAAAATGTAAGGCCAATACAGACCTGGTGGGCAAGGAAGCCATCCCATGTCGACTTCCTCCCGATGTCCCAAAATATGAATGAAGTCCTGCACGGATTTTTTCTTGGCCCCTGCACCCTCACTTGTTGCACTCCCACACCACAACTTCTTGAAGGCACTCGGATTAAGTATAGCGAGGTCACACACAGCTCTGCAGTGGACCTCACGCATGAACTCTTCCAATTCATGAACAACTCGATCGCAATCCTCACTGCTCACACCCACAAGGGCTGCAACCGCCCCCTGTACCACAGTCCGGGCTTCCTCATATGGGGGCATGGCACCGTACAGAAAATATCCAACCTTGAGGAAGTTGTCACTGGCATTTCTGAGGGCACCATGACCATCCTATGTATTCAGAAGATGGTGTTGCAGGCTTTCCAAAACCTGGTTTCGGGGAATGGAAAGAGGTGATGTCTTGTGAACTTGACACATCCAAATCTGATGTAATATCCGTATGAACAGCGGCACCTTTGGAGGTGGAGCATTTTTCCGAGCCAAGACCAGATTGACCATCAACCTCTCGGCTTCGTCTTCTGCATGTGTGAACATAATGGGCAACACCTCAGGGATCTCACCTTCTGTAATAATTTGGTATAGAGGGGACCAGATTCCCTCCTGTTTGACGTCATATTGCTCTCTATCCCATTTTGCAATGTTCTCATCCACGAACAGCCTTCTACGAGCCTCCAACTGAGACTGAGCTGCAACCAATTCGAGTTCACAATCTAGCAATGCCTTGGTATAGTTGTGATGTGCAAACACACGTTGGCATTCATTCAACTGAGCAATATGCTCACGCCATACTCCAGGACGGCCCCTGAATAGCTCCACCACTTTTTCAACAACTGCCTTCTCCATTGGAGATGCATGGATCTGCTCTCCCCCCATTGGAGATGCAAGGTTCATTTCAGCAGTCATAGTAAACTTACTACAGCTCGGAACTTCCAACAAATTGTAGAGACACGAATCATGAAGGAAGGGAACATGTAAAAGAAGGTGCAGGCCAGAAAGAAGGTGTATGTACCCGTGCCTTAAGCCACCATTGACCAAAGGCGGTGCTTATCATTTGGTCTGAAAACTTGAATTTCCCAATAAGTGCAACAAGGTGGTCTGGGAAAGAAGCATCATCCGGAGAAGGGAATCCCTCGGGCAGCAAGCCGTACTTCATTAGATAGGTGAGTCCTGGGCATGGAACAGGTGCGGGTTTCGGAGGCACAACAATATCCGAGGTCAGCAGCAATGACGCCTTCACAAAGCCATCTATGGCCTCTTCTCTACTTAAAGATGCAACATGTACCTCCTTCACAATGTGGTCTTCAGGTTGGCGACTTTCCTATGGCACAGTAGCAAGTCCGTCCTATGTAGTCTTCACAATGCGGTGAACTTTCACGGTGTCCTGTGGCACAGCAGCAGGTCCGTTCAAAGTAGAGCTGCCAATGCGTTGAGTGGTAACAGGTGCCTGTGGCACAACAGGAGGTCCGTCCAAAGTAGAGTTGCCAATGCGTTGAGTGGTAACAGTTACCTGTGGCACGAGAGGAGGTGTGTCCAAGATGGAGATATCGTCATCCTCAGAATCATTCCCTGGCTCCTTCCGTAGACTCAACTGCTTCCTGCGCTTAACATCTCGTGTAGCCTCCTCCATAATACTATCGTCACCCTCTACCCTCATCTTCATCCCTTTTCCAGGACGCTTCAGCCCATGCTTACAAAGAACACCCTCCATGATGTGCCTCTACCCCGGCTCAAACACAGGGTACATTTTCAGTTTAGGACCACCCTTTTCCACAGCTACATCACAGCCATTTATCATGTGAATGTTAACTTTCTTCTTATCTTTAAAAACTTTACGACAATGAATACATCTAAATGGCTTCCTATTATCATCACCAGGCTCTTCAAGCCTTGCCTCAGAGTGAGCCTCGCATATCAGCGATTCCCACTTGTCCGAGTCGTATACCTCATGGTACGTTTTGCGCGCTTTGTGCATGCTGGATTGTTTCACCATCTTGGCCTTCACTGCAAATCCTCCTACAACTCGTTTCTGCGAATCGACTAGCTACACTCGGAGGTTGCTGGAATGTGAAAGCAACGACTGACACTAAAACAAGACTGCACGCACACGAACTCTAAATGACTCCATTTCTGCTCATGACAAAAAAAGGCAAGGGCAAGAGAATAGCTGCAAATGAAGTGAATGACTACAAAACTACAAAAGAAGTAACCCTAAAGTGACCTCCAATGAGTAATCGTTTCACCGCCAGAGCTCACTGAATTTGTAACACATGCAAGCCAATTCATATGCAAGAGAGTGCCTACAATACCGCTTCCACCGGGATCATATAATCCGGCCCCATCAGACGCCATTGAGCTTGGAGAAGATGTCATGAGGCTGCCATGAATCTCAACACTCAAGAATTGACGTGGGTGGTGACAGGCGAGGGGCCGCATCGAAGCGTCAGCGACGCCATGTGCGTGCGGACAGGACGCGAAAAGCACGCAAGCATGATGATTGCGATCACCTACGGCCTGCAATGGCTATGTGAGTCACATCATGCTATGGGAGGTTGTCCGTCATCATGGGATGGTTGCAACACATGGATCATGCGACTCATGTGATGCATGGGGTGACGAATGGGGGGCGGGCGGGGCTGGGGGGTGGCGAGGGGAGGGGCGGCAGAGCGGGAGCCAGAGGGAGGGGGGGGTGCCACGCAGGCAGGACCGAAGGGCTCGCATTAAACTCCCGGGCCTTTTCTAGTGTGCGCCTTTGTTCTATAGTATCAAAATATGAGTGATGATACCCCATTCACAAAAAATCTTGTTGATAACTTGTTCAAGACGTTCGTATTTCGCAGATGGCACAGTGAGTGAAAGTGAACATTTCCTTTTAAAAGTAGACAAGCAATTTCAAAAAAAAGAAAAAAAGAAAAATCAGGAAGGTTGAAACTTTGAAACGAGAGCTTAAAAGTAAAATAAATAAAGTAAACTTTTTTATCTAGTATTACGTTGAAGGGGTGTCATTTTTGTGTTAAATTATACTCTTTGTTAAATTAAGAAACTCTTTTTGAAGTGATTTATCTTTCAGTGTTAATTAGAAAGCTATCACTCTTGTTAAGTGAAACAATCATTTTTAAAAATAACCTCATCATTATATAAATAGTACTTTTTGTGAAATTACTAAACTCTTTGTGAAGTGAACATTTTTTTTTACAAGTAGACAATCAATTTCAAAAATAAATAAATAAAAATAAATAAGGAAATATCAGAAAGGTTGAAACTTTGAAACGAGAACTTAAAAATAAAACAACTAAGATACAAAGAGATTAAAAAATACAAGATGAATCCAATACAAAAAAATTTCCAATGGCACACCGGTGGTTGGAGTGCAGATCTCATTATATAAATTATATTCTTTATTATTAAATCAAAAATACTTTTTGCTAAGTGAACATTTACTTTAAAAAGTAGACAAGTTATTTTAAAATAACTAAAACTTTAGTAAAGAGATGGTAAATCATTGGCTTATTCTTTTTAGTATACATATCATGCACCAAAACTTTGTAAAATAAAGAATATTAGGGTAGCCTGTGGCGTTGGCCCAAGTCCACGTGCGTCTCCTATGTCGAGGCCCAAGTGCGACCTCTAGGGTAGCCTGTGCCTTTGGCTCATCTGTGAAGAATTGAAATGTAAGACCAAGTGTGATTTCCTATGTATCCCAATGCGTCTCCTATGTAGAGGCCCAAGTGTCCATTGTCATCAAAGCCCAAGTGTATCGAAGTGCGTCTCCTGTGTAGAAGCTGAAGTGTGACATGAATGAACTTGAAATTCGTGTTAGCCGTATTTCATAATTTTTTTTTTCCAAAGAGCCTACGACCAGATTTGAATCGGAGACCTTTCCCATTATATCTCTTCTGTCGAGGCTCCCACCATTGTCCCATGAATGCCCACTTTCCTATTTTTTGGGAATTTTCATTGACCAAAAGTACTTGAAATTCAACATCTCCCACACCGCATGTCCAAAAATCATGAGACCAAGTCGGTGCACCCCTCCTCCTCAAGGGCTTTCCAACGGTACCAAGCACCAAGGCTGGGGACCCGCAGTTTGGGACATCTCAAATCTACAAAACAAAACAAAACAAAACAAAACAAACGTCTCGATTCATATATTGATTGTATGGAACTTTCACATATTGTTCTTTCAATATTTTATTGAGTGTTAAAGAAGAAGAGTCGCTTGGAAACTACGTGACACTGAACTCAGGGGACAGTCGACTGCAAATTTCAGACAAGGACCCAAATTCCATTCAGATAAACACCCTAAGCATCGCCTAGTGAGCCTAAGATATGAGTGTAAAGAAACGAAAGATGTTTTATAAAAGAGAACAACAAGAGATGTATAAGTTTCAGTACCCGACTACTAAATGGCACCAAAACTCCCCGGTCTACTTATGTAACAATCGGCTATCCTGACTGCTAGGTCGAGTATCTGGATGAATGCCTTCATTAGTCGTGAGTCGCTGCTTACTTCCTAGTCGATCTGTATTTCTACTAGTAGGTACATGGCTCACATTGAGGATTCAACATATATTTATTGAGGTTTTAAAAGACGTTTATTTTAACTTCATAATTTATTATTTTTGGGTATATGAACAAATCAATAAAAAAATATCTACCACTTTATAATTAGTAAACCATTTTTGGCCAAATATACCTTAGCATATGTATTGAACAATAAAGCATTAAAAGAAAGATAATAAATATTTAGTAGAACTTTCATATGTTGATCTCACCAAATATTAATCGAGGTTTGGCAAATATGAAGATGGAAAAAAAAAAACAACAAAGATACAAAGAAATTAGAAATAATAGATGAATCTAATATAAAGAACTTTCGAATGGCACGCCGGTGGCTGGCGTGCCGGCCTACTAGTTACACATAATATATCCTACATACTATATATATGTCAACATTTTCACTAATCTTGGCATAAAATTTCAAATTCATAATGCTGTTGGCGTACCTGTTTGCTGGTCATGCTCTAAGCCTTCTCGCAACTTTGTAGCATTCTCGCAGCCATAGCGCTCCTCAATTTCGATACAGCCCTCAAGAATACTAATGCCGCGAATACTTTCTTATAACCCTAGATCGTTGCATTCATGTCTCTTCTTCTGCGCTCATCTCATAGCTTACATTTGATCTGGCGAAGAGTTCATTTCCATGGGGAGAGAGCAGTGAGGATCGACAGAGAACAACCTCGATAATTGAAGAAGATAATACGATTGGCTTGTGGCTGTGAAGATGAGCCTCGAAAGTTGTTAGAGCGGCGGATGCGCGTGGAAGAGCTTTGGAGAACCTTGAATTTATAATCATCAACCTTGAGGTGAGTGTTGTGGACTTGTAATTCTTTCAGGATGAGAGGCTTTCGAGAGCTCTGGAGAGCACAAGGGTATAATGGAAAGGTGTTTGGAAGTTAGGTGTGAGTTTTTGATCGCTTGGTATAGAGGCGGAAGTAGTTAATAGCATTTCTTGCGAGTTGAGCAATTCATTGTCATGTTCTCAATTCGTGAGTGCGGATCCAACAATGACAGGGCGGCGAGAGACGAAACCATTTGTTCTCCGCTTAGACAGGATTGTATATTATAACTATCAGCTTTAGATCCTATCTTCTAGAATTTCCGTCCGTAGGACTTTCTAGGCTTTGTGCATGTTGCAATGTGTAGTGTAAGACTTAGTGGGAGCAGGAACTTTCAGTATATTGAGTTAGACTCAATTAAGAGTTTTGTTGTAACATGAACAATCCCTTCGCAACTTGTTTGCAGCTATATAATGGCTGCAACAAATGGACAGGTAGAGGAGTTGGCTCTGGAGTTTGAACGTTTACATCTCACTGAATCACGGTTTCAATACAGTCATATTTGGAAAGACCTCAAGAACCATATTGATCTGGAAAAGATTTTTCCACATCTTCCTGAAAACGAGCAGAGGAGGCTCCAAGTAGTCTGCAAGGGATGGAGGAGAGTCTTTCGAAATAATTCAGTATATATGTATTACATTGGTCTGAATGAATATTGGGAAGTTCTCAGTGATTCTGAGTGTGGTACCTGACCTAGACATGCAGTTGATCGTCTTCTAAATAAAGTTGGTGGGAATTAAACTTGAGTGTTTGGATTTGCTCATACTTGAGTCCGGAACAAGGCTTGTGATATAGATTGCTATGTAATCTGGATTATATTTGTGTGGACAAATGCATGCCAACAACCTCCACTGGCTTGCTAGTTTCCAATTTTAAAGCTGAATAGATGTAAAAATGAGAAAGCCTCGAACCTACATCTTTGTTAAGAAGATGAACTCGAGAAATTTTTTAGACCAGAATGCACTTTAAGATAATTTTATGAACAGTCACCGAGAAGGAAGTTCTATAACCCTAGAAATCCACAATACATTAAAATGTGTCGGTTTGCCCACCACCAAATTTTGCATATAACATCGTTTGTACATGAAGCGGTTTTGTGCCAAATTTGGTGTAGTCGGAAAAATGAAATAAGGTCAACTTACCAACTTAAACGCTTAATGTGAAAAAATCCTATCAATTACACAAAAGCTTAAATGGATCCAAGTTTTGGGTAGAAGGTAGAAGTCACAATAAGAAACAATATGTTGATACAAAAAATATGGTGTTAGTTTGAATCGTTCTATGAACATGTCCACTCATGATCAAGATAGTCCCATTCAAACTTCAAAATTAGACAAACCTGACAAGCATTCCAAGTTAACATGCTCGGCCTCTCGGAGATCCACATCTTGTAGCATGATCTGAGTGTAGCTTGTAAAAGCATTATCAGAGCTCATTGTTGAATAAGAAAAATTGACAAGGTAAGGTTGTGCTATAGAGTGTAGCTAAAAAGTCAATTTTCCACTGCACGTTAGAGTTAGCTACACTAGATTATATATGCATTGAGCATTCGTTTGTCTTGATAAGGCGGATTAGGGCAATAAGGCAGAACGATTGGATCATATGTGCTTCAGCTCCACAACTTTCTCCACCGTCACCAAACACTTGGAAGACCGGCTCCATAGAGTAGGGCAGTACAGAGCCAACGCTTTCCCAACAACTCTTATAATCTCTCTCTCTCTCTATCTAAGTCATTCTCTCTTGATCTCTACGTGCTTTCTCCCATGGAAATGAACTCACAACACGATCCTAACTTCGTAAGTGATTCTAAATAAACCAAACTAAGATAGCAATGGTACTATCCAATGTAGCACACTCAGAATCAGTGAGAACTTCCGAAAATTCAATCAGACCAAAGTAATACATATATAATGAATTATCTTGAATACTCTCCTCCATCCCTTGCAGAGGTAGTAATGGTACTTTGTCACAAATTCCCTGTGTTTGATTAATTACCCATCTATAGCTTAACACCACATCGTTATTGCGCTAATGGTTGTCAAATCGCTCCTTTAGGGAATCTTGTATCCTATAATACTCCCATTGAAACACCACCATTAGCAACACTAACCCCAAGAAAAATATGACTAAATCTGACTCTCAAAAATCTTCCACTAATACAAAAGAATGATACTAAAAATTAGAATCCTGAATATCTCTGTGTATATATCTATATATGACTACATACATCATGTTGTGCGGTACTCAAAATGTACTCAAAGATAACACAAAAAGCATGTTATTAAAAAGAAGCCTATACATATCATATTATACTGTAAAACACTCAAAATATTTGCCATCATATGAAAGAGTGATACTGAAAAAAAGCCCAGTGTTCCTAAATAATAGAGTGACAATCCTTTAGGCGCTGAAGTAAGATACCTAACGCTCACCTGTGGACTGCTAAGTACTACATTGACTACCTACTGAGTTGTGCATATGATTGAAGTCAATTTAAACTCCATTTGCAAGACTGTTCAACTCCAAAAAAGTCAATGGTACCACAAAGTCAGGATCCAAGTAGCACCAAATGATAGGTATTACAGATTAATAGTGAATAAAAACTAAATATAAACAATTTAGGATTTTGATAAACATTTTATCTTGGGAGGCGCATTCAACTCAGGTTTTATATGGAGTAACATGTAGGCTAGTCACGTTTTTTGACACTGATGCGTAGTCTCCTCTTTAGGGAGGAGCCAATGATATGGTAGTACATAGCTTGTGCTCATGTGAGCTAAAGAGAAATGCATGTATGAAGCCTCCCAAAGGAAGCATAAAGTATGGTGTCTCTTAATCCGAAGGGCTTGTAGGCTTCCAGTAGGAAGGTAGACACTTTGTGACACTATTGGGTGGAGTGAACTCACAACCACTTCCGAGGTGGTATGTGCCCATTACCACATGAGCATATGTTTCAAAGACTTTTCAAAGACACTGTGCACTTTTTCAAAGACTTCTAAGCACATGTAAGTTTCACAATAGCATATGCTTTCATAATTCTAGGAATATGCAGAATATATGCCAATGTGATCGCGCGAGCATGAGCTGCTCACGTGTTGTTGGGAGTGACATAAATCTTCTCCCCCTACCTTATTTTCTCCTCTCACTATACTCAAGGGCCTGCGAGAGGTTAGCTCCGGTGTGAAGTTAAATTTGGACACATCTATAGTCCAAATGTTTGAAAAATTTGCATGTTCCTTGGAAGCTTGGACATTTTCACCTTTCGTACCTAAATTTAAACCCAAAAAATAGCCCACAGGACAAAAAGTGCAATTTGACAAATTTGGAAAAGCCACCTGTCAAACCATAATTTGCTCGATTGTCGCTTCACCAGAGGTTGCGGGTTCAAAACCACATGTTAGACAATCGGCCTTCGGGGTCAAGAGACATCATAATTTAAGCTTGCTTTGGCAATGAGTCCACATTTTTTTCTGTGATTGGAATTTGTGGATTTGTAAATTATAACTCCTTCACAGCCTCATTGGTGGTTATTTTTTCCACCATCTGCCATACATTTCAAGGGCTTGTACTATCCCCTCTTATGGGGGAGAAAAAAAGAAAAAAAAAAGAAAAAATTAAGTTGACAGAAATTGGTTAAGGCCTGAGTGAGGTGTTGAGGGTTGGTGAGGTGTAGGTGTGCAAGCAGAGCACGTTGCTGCAACACAATAGAGGGCAGCCCACAAGTAACCTTCGCGGTAGCAACTGTTTTTCTGTATACAATTCTCTCTGCTCCTTTGCTGCACTGCTGCCTACAATTCGTCGGGAGGGATTGCAGATTGCACCCATAGCTTGGATTGAGCTCACTGTGGGGTGGTTTGCAAGCGGGACTTGTGATATTCTTCTGGTTGAGGGACTCTTTGAATCGTTGAGAGGACGACGGTGATACTCCGACGATGAGCAGACATTGGATTGTTGGAGTTTTGGGTTTGCAAGGGATGGAGACTTAGGGTTTGGATCATCTTGTGCCTACGGAGCAGGAACTGGGAAACGGTGCAAGAGGGAAGGGAGGGGCGGGGGAGTCCCTTAGTCTGGCCGGCTGCCTTGAATTGGGTCGTTGGAGGGTCCTTGTGTTATGGAGGTATGGGTATGGATTTAGTTTGTGTACAAAGATCTGTTTGTGTGAGGTAATGTGGTGAGGGCGTGGCCCCCAAAATGCCATCCCTGTACAACTTGTGGAAGGTGAAAGCGAGTTTGCGGTCGAAAACAGGTAACAATGGAGGGCTACTGCAGGTAGACAGACTAAAGCCACTTCTCAACAAAGGGAATTCGATTTCGCGCCTTTCACCTTCGTCTCCTTGTCCTGTGGGCGCTTCCTCGACTTCCTCGTCTTGTGTACATCCCTTTTTGTCGTTTTGGAAGTTCTCCTCGACAAATTACTACTCAGCCCCGGCTTATTTGCCATTGGCAGCTGATCCTTCGAATATTTGGAGGGCTAAGGCTCTTTCTGCAACGGAGTCTCTTTCTCGTGCTGTTTCTACACCCTCAGTTCATGGCCCCTTGCTGCAGAGCTGCGGTGTCACCTCTTTGAAGTTTTCAGCTGATGGTGGAGGCGAGTCCACAACCGACAGTTTGCGGGATTTGTCAGAGAAAGGCTTTCTTGTGCTGAGGGGCCTGCCTCGTCATGTAGGGGAGCGAGTAGAGAGACAACGAGGGAAGAGGGGCACTCCAGAGCTTGTCCTTTCTTCCGCTGCTTCGCTTAGGCCAGACATATGGAAGGATAGGCAATGGCAGGAGAGACAGGTGGAGACGGAAGTAGGTTTGGAGGATCGACATCTTGGAAGATTGAGTTTGGAAGAAAAGAATCCTTCCAAATATGTGCACCGGACCAAGGCTTCTAGTAATTTTGATGAATGCAATGATGGAAAAGAGAAGTCAGGGAGAGTGGGCAAAAGACCCAATAGGGAGGAGGGGAACATCTTTGATTCAGTCCATAGAAGATTCACTGAACGTCTCGGAATTCAAAGGTTACTTGGGATGCAGGATGTTTTCAGCTGGTCAATAGCATTTCATTTCTTCCATGCGGTTCCTTCCCTACCCCTGGCTGGAGATTTGTATGTAAGGGCACTGCACGATGCAAGTGTGGGGGGTTTGGATCCCTCTCCTACGGGTTTGGTGCTGGACCGGTCTCATAGTGACAACCCCTCGGATGAGCAAGACGAGGATATGCATGAGTAAGATTATCCCCCAGTCTGTTGCTCGCATTGATTTTCTTTGAGAATGAGGAAAGAGCACCTCCTGAGACCGTCGGCCTTTTGATTTGCTGGAGTCTCTTATTGCAATTAGCATTAGTGTGAGGGCTTATATAGCAGTCAATATGAAGTGGTGTTTTGTGCAAAGATGTCTTTTGTCTTTGTCTTCATCATTGTGTGTCTGGGTGGAAGATGTCCCTGACATTAGTTTTGGACTTGGATATGTAGATCGCAGGAAACGTCTATTCACAATGCAGTCGTGATCTATTTTGGACTTTTTTCGCCAGCTGATATCATATTCTTCATCATCTAGAGTGTGAGCATACATATCCATGAAAGTGACAGTGTGAGTGGATTGACCCCATCTGTGCTGGCAGGATGAGAGAGGAGAACCGAGCACTAAGACTTCTCTCTGGTGCGTGCTGCCTACCTCATCCAAACAAGGTGAAAACTGGAGGAGAAGACGCCTACTTCATATGTTCAGACAAACAGGTCATTGGAGTTGCTGATGGGGTTGGGGGCTGGGCGGTTGTTGGAGTTGATTCGGGGGAGTATGCCCGGGAGCTCATGTCTCAATCAATGATTGCTGTTCGACAGGAACGTCATGGCTTCATTGATCCAGACCAGGTTTTGCGTCATGCTCATTCAATGACCAAATGCCAAGGGTCATCAACTGCTTGTATTCTTGCTTTATCTGATTCTGTAAGTTTTCTTTCTCTATCCCACGTCCCTTTCTATCCCTCCTTTCCTTCATCCCCAACTAAAAAATGCCTTCTCCTGATTTCTGCCTTATTGCACCCTTGCTCCCTTTGTTCAGATATCATGGAGGCAGGCATTGTGAAATGTCCTAACCTGGGAGCTTGTTTAATCGATGATCCCTACCAAACAAATGCAGTAGACTCAAATCTTCGTATGATTGGCTAGTGCTGTTGATTTGAAGGAAAGTGTATGTGTGGATGATGGGAAGAACTCCAATATTTGTCGTGCCACTTTCAATGGTGTGGATGCTTTGTGCTTTCACTAACAGCTGCTTTGGAAAAGTAATGGCCACCCTTGATTAGAGCCGGTGAGATATAGCCATTCTGCCACACACGTTCTATAATAAGTATGATTGCAAATGTCTTGCTCCCCGGAGGAAAACAAGTGACAGATCTTGACATACCCCTGTGAGACGTTTAGGTTATGTGCCAATTTTGAGATTTCTAGGCAGCAGCAAATGGAGATTTCAGGCATGGTCAGTTTGTGGCTGTGGAAGTTCAATCAACAGCTGTGGCCAGTGTGAACATGTTCAAATTTGGAATGTCATATTGGAGGCCAATGGACCATTTACAGAAGTTGGTGGGATAGTCTGAGGTGTCAGTCGCAGTCTTATGGGTTAATTGGGGTTTTGAGGGTGTTAGCGTGTTACCAATTTACTCATTGTTACAAGGCGCCAGTCATGGTTGTTAGTTTCTCTGTCTTTGCCATTATTTTTTAAGGATTTTCTTCTTTTTGTTGTGGGATAACTACTCAAATCCATCTTGCAAAGAGGTTCTTTGTCCTTTGATAGGTTTTCTTCATTCTTCCTGTTAACTACTGTGAAGTGTAAGTCCATACTCTGCAGTTTTCTCTTTACTTATGTGGATTTGTGGGATACAACTGGAGTGGCTGTCCACATACCCATTCATGTATTCTGGCATGGCTTTGGCTTACAAGTACATCAAGATGGGAACAATGTGTGGTGTATGCAACACCTCTGGTCCCACTTGTAAGATACTAAGATGAAGTTTTTAACCAACTGCTTGCCTGCTTGGGGTTTGTTTTCTAGAGATCAGAATGTCAAAATCCGTGAGTTTGTGTCACTTCCAAGTTTGAGTCAAAAGGAGCACCGTAGTTTTGTAATTTCATCAAGGCTATGAACAATTCCCGTCACGTATATACCTGGCAAGACAATCAGCCCCAGGAATTACTGTTGAAGTATACCAGGGGTTTGTTTCCATTTCTGGCACTAAACAATGGCAACGACATTGTACTAAATGTAGAGAGTTGCTGGGTGAGCTTGCAGAGACTGCAAGCCGCAAATATTGGGGACAGTGGTTTCCTTTTGGTGAGGAATGGAAGCATTATCTTTAAATCACCTGTGCAACAGCACGAGTTCAATGTGCCCTTCCAGCTGGGAAGTGAGGGCAGTGACCCCCCCAGTGCTGCTGAGGTATGCACTCTAACTTGCAACCCTTTGAACTCTTCAAGATTTTTCCTGATATGGATCATTTTGCAGGAAGATTAGGATGAGACCAGGGGATAGCCAGTCCTTTGCTGTGTCGTTCCATTCTGCTGCATTGTTGCTGCCAATGTAACTGGTCATATGCCTTGCCTTGAGATTCTGCAAAGGTTGCAGTTTTGGTTTCCTGTTGAGGTCAAAGATCTCTAGGATCACTGTTTTCCTACAATGCGGTTTCATATTTGTCATGACAGGAGAGGCCAAGGTAGTACCAGTTGTGGTGGCCTTGTTCCACAAGTGTGATGAAAGTTAACGGCGAAAATAAATGGAATGCTCAACAATTGGTTTTGGTTGAATATGATGTGAGCAGGTGTTTTCACTGCAAGTGGCAGCAGGAGACGTGATTGTCACGGGTACTGATGGCCTGTTCGACAATTTGTACGATAGTGAGTTGACACGAGTGGTGGTACAATCCACACGGGCAGGCCTGGGACCTCAGGTTACAGCCCAGAAAATAGTGGCCCTTGCGCGAGACCGGGCTCAGGATCAAGAACGGCAAACGCCTTTCTCAACAGCAGCACAAGATGCAGGTTTCCGGTTTTTTGGAGGTAAAATGGACGATATTACTGTTGTCATTTCTTACATCACGGGTGCTCAGTCTATACCTGGCACCCTTTCTCAGGAGCCATGATTCAGTCCGCATCCTTAGGCAGCATGCTGTGGTCTAAGTTTCTCAAAGTTTCAGTTCACTCATTGGCAAGAAGGGGGAGGCTTGCAAAACATAGGTGGTTGTACAAATTTTCTTGAGGTCTAGGCTTATGATGTTGATAGAGGGTCTTCAATTATGTCCTCTTGTCTATTTAATTATGGAGCCATTGGTCTTCAATCCAAAAAATGGGATTCTCTTGGCCTTGTTTGGAGATCTCATTCATGTGGTTTTAAGCAATTTGTTCTTCCACTTCATCAATGAGAGGTACTGGTGGGCCTGTCTGTTCTGGTTCATTTTCATTCACCTTGTCGCAAAAACTCCAGATTCATAACAATTTTTTATTCTGAGGCCCAGGTAAACTTAACAAACCAAAAACCTTGATCACAACCTTGGCCAGCCAAGAAATGCAGTACAGTAGTTGGGCACTGATCAAGCAAACACTTTTTCTCTCCCTGGACTGAAGATATCATGTTTCTCTCTGTCTCGTCTCAGCACCTCTGTTCACCAACTTTCAAAATCTTTTTTCTGAGCCTAAAGCCCTGGCCCTGTTGGGGTCTAACTTTCGGGCTGCTCACCCAAAGCAGATTGATGCTTGTGTGAAGGGCTTCCTAGAGGATATCTGGAAAGCCCGAACTAATTGTTAAGGTAAACCATACTAAGGGAGTGATACCCTCACAATGGTAGTTCCTGGTCCCTTCTGTCCCGCCCTTCTGTCCCGCCCAAACTGGGCACTGGGTCCAGCGCCACAAGGCTCTCAGAGTATGCATCTGCTGTGTTGGTTGACAATTCCAGCCATGCTAAATCTCTAGATTCCATTCAGGTTGGGGTGCTCAAAGAAAGCGTGTTGGTTTGTTCTAGAGCAGCTAATGTGGCTGGTCAGAGCGAGTTTGGCATACCTCTGTTAAGCTCTCAATTGAATCTCATGCCTAATACCAGATAAGTGAAGATATTTGATGCCTTGTCTTGGAAGCAAGATCATCCTGACAAACAGGCTAAGTCTTGATAGAAAGAGATTTTCAAGTATCTGAATACTAGTCCAGAAGAAATGACCACACCAGATGAAGCTGACGTGAGGGTGTTGTCCAAAGATATGTCAAGACTTTCCAATGAAATTTAAGATAGGCATAAAACTTCCCTGAACCTTTGACATGGGCGAGGACCTTAAGGATGATCTCATGGGCCTACCGATCCGCGGCACCAGACTGAGAATCAAACTCAGGGCAGGAAGCCTACCTTTGAGCAATAAACAGATACAGAGAGGAAGAGGAGACGAGGAGACTGCCCGATCTGCAGGCAACCTGCAGACAACATCCTTTTTCTGATACACAGTCTGGGTTATTCTCACCGGACAGTGAGCCTCTTCAGAACAATCAAGAACATTGCCCCTGCACCACTGTTCACCAACTTTCGAATCTTGAGGCTGTGTGCCTAAAGCTCTGGCCTGATGGGGTCTAATTGCTGGGCAGTTCACACAGAGCAAGTTGATGCTTGTGTGAGAGGGTAAAACCCGAACTAAAGGTCTCTGTCACACTAGGTGAGTTAGCAGGTAGTTTCTGTTCCCTTTTGGGACAACCAGCATGTAGCCCAGTGGTAATGGGCACATGCCACGTTGGATGTGGTTGTGGGTTCAAACCACCGTCTGGTGTGTCATGAAGGTGTCCACCTTTCAGCTGGAAGGCAGTAGCCCTTCTGGGTCAAGTGACACCATTCGGGAGGCGTCATACTTACCCTTTATCTTATTTTTACTTCCCTTTTGGTCCGCCCAAACTGGGTGCGGGGTCTAGGGCCACAAGGCTACTGCAAACAACTGTTCTGTTGACTAGGCACTTTTACGAAGTCAAAGAAGGTCCACAGTCAGGAACAAGAACATGAAATGGAGGAGGCGATATACGGATCTGATTGAGGTCCACCTAACTCTCGAGACATTCTAACACCTCAACTTGAATGCACTCAAGTTTACTGCAGTTTGGAACGGCTATTTCAAAAGCAAGTCACTGCTTGTAGCTCCAAAACCTAAACAGAGACGGTTCTGACGTTCTGACTTTGCTTTTCTAGGCTTGGTATGATCAGACACTTGAGTCTGAGCTGTCATCAGCATTTCTTCGGAATGGAGGGTTGACACTTCTTGTTCATTCTTCCACTGTGATTGAGCACGCAAGAAGCCATTTGTACCAAAGCCAACATGAAAGAGTAGGTTGCACCATCATGGCAAATGGTTAAGCATTGGCCAGCCATGGGCAAGGTCATCTCCTCTACATGTCTACTCCTCTTTCGTTGATTTCAATTCTCAAACTACTGGGGATGCATATTTATTCTTCTCTTCTAGCTGCTTTTTCGAGGTAAAGACCAGGCAACGCATATATAGCAACAACAGGAAAATGGAGTCACTGGAATGTATTGTCCGTGTAGTGAAGTGTTGCAAGGTAGATGAGGCTGCTGGAGCTGAGATCAAACTCCTGTAATGAGAAGTAGTCCTGTAATGTGCCCCTAGCGATCTGTTCTTGGTTATTTTCAGGACTTGGAGAGTATCAGGTAGGTACCCCATCTCGGCCTGGTATTCTCACTTCTCAGCTAGTTTGCCCACGCATTGTGAAATTGAGCAAGGCCTTACCTACATGCAGATTCAGGCTCAAGGTAGCCACCCCGACACTCATCAGGGCTACCGGGATAGTCCAAAGTTAGTTATATAAGGCATTCCCTCCGCCGATATAGAGTCGCAAACAAACAAACGGTATTGCATGCAACGGTCTTCCGGGCCCAGATCGGTGTACCTTCTTCTCTTCTTTTGCAAAGGACACTGATTGTGGGGGTTTGTTCTTCGGCTGCTGCTGCTTTGAATGCCATAATCACTGCGCTCAGGCATGGCCATCTGTTTCGTCAATCTCTGGACCAAGGGTGCATGATGAGTGCATTAATGTGTGCTGCCTATCTTTGGTCAAAGAAGTGGACCCTTGAATGTGGAGTCTGACATAAACTGGACACCCACAACACCCCACGCACACCTGCTTCGTCTATGTGTCACTTACTGCTCAAATTCTGGGGTCACGCCATTGAATTATCACCCACTGCATCAGCCATGCACGCAACCAATCTATCATAGGGGGCACCATAGACAGTACATGATATATGTGAAAGTGAACATCCCAACTAGAAGACAATCTGCAACAGCAAGTGGCCACCCTCTTCTCAGGCTTTGGCAGTGAGCTTGCTCCATGCATGCATCAGGCACGTGCATGATGCCCAGCTACGCCATGCCTATGTCATACAACATTCAAAGGGAGAGGAAGGTGGGCTACACCAGCGCACGACTGCAACCAAAAGCAAGCAAGCCGCAACTAGGCAGGCTGCTTGTCTTGTGGGGGGGCCCTCCGCCTCCGATCTCCACGCCCCGATGTAAGGAGATTGCCCCTTTCTTTACCCATTTCATGGACCCAACACTCAATCAAACCACTCTCTTTTGCACATGAGACACATTCACCCGGAATGTGGCTGCTCGAGTAAGGCCTGATCTCTCCATGGCCTATTTATATTGTGTGCATAGGGCGGTTGCGACTCTGCTGATTCTCTCTCTTCATTCTCACTAGATATCTGTGATATGCGTTGTATTGCGGCTGATGTCCATTTCATACTCTCGTCATGCATACTACATTGGGTTCCCCCGTATGCCAACCTTGGTAGGGGCTTCTCTTCTCTTTGGAAGAAAAATGTACATTGGTGAGTAATTGGGTGTCCTCCTTAGTCTCCTTGGACATGAACATTCAAGGTGTTCAAGCATGAGTGAAGTTAGTCCATTTTCAAAGCAAATACCAAAAAGAAAAGAGCATCTCAAAACCACTGCTAACTTTGGAGGTGGATGTACCATCCACGACGGCTGCAAGATTCCGGAGATTTCATCCTAATTTTGGAGTGTAAAAAATGGCAAGATGAAGGTTTAGGATTCCATCACGAAGGTCACATGTGCATTCGTGTTGTACCTTGTTTTCCTTCAACATGTCTTTGTAGTGGGGCTACTAGTTTGACATTTGGTGCTGCTTATGTGATTAAAATATAAATTGAGAAGAAAAGAGGCTTGTGTATGCATTTTCTTTGATGTGTGTGGTGAGAATAGACAGATAAGAATGGCGAGCGGATTGTTGTCCTTGGTTGCCCTGAGTACTTGAATGTCCTCCTTTTCTCTGTGAACATTCAAGTGTTCAAGGAAAGCATAAAGTTAGTCCATTTTCTAAGCAAATACCCAAAAGAAAAGAGCACCTCAAAACCATTGTGGTGGATGTATAATCCATGACGGCTGCAAAATTCTAGGGATTCATCCTAATTTTGGAGTGTAAGAAAAGGCCAGATAAAGGTTTAGGATTCCAACATTTGCATTCTTGTTGCACTTTTTTTCCTTCCGCATGTCTATGTGTTGGCTACAAGTAACACATTTTGGTACTTTTTATGTGATTAAGGTAGAAATTGAGAAGGAAAGAGGCTTGTGTATGCATTTTTTTTAACGAGGGTGGTGAGCATAGAGAGCACAAGGGTGGGAGCAGATTGTTGTGCGTGGTTGTCATGAGTACTTGAATGTCCTCATTTCCTCTATGAACATTCAAGTGTTCAAGGAAAGCATAAAGTTAGTCCATTTTCTAAGCAAATACCCAAAAGAAAAGAGCATTTCAAAACCACTACTAACTTTAGTGGTGGACATACCAGCCACGACGACCGTAAGATTCCTCTAGAGATTTCATCCTAATTTTGGAGTGTAAATGCAAGATAACAGTTTAGGATTCCATCACGAAGGCCGCATTTGTATTCTTGTTGCACCTTGTTTGCTTGTGCATGTCTTGGTAAGTTGGCTACTAGTAAGACATTTGGTGCTAATTGTGTGATTAAGCTAGAAATTGGAAGAAAAAGGCTTGTGTGAGCTTAGATTTGCATGCATGCTTGCCATGTTGTAATCGAACGCACGCGGTCTGTCCCACCTGAAACAAGTTAGAATACTTGACATGCTTGTTAAAATTACGGGCCTGGGTTAGTTGAGCCTTACCAATGTTCGTCTTGGCATCATGGATAGACACCGCATGCCGAGCATGAAGATCCTCAACAAAGGTCTCAAGATCAACCGAATCGGCAACAGTAGAGATAAGAGGGGTAGAATGCAAAGGAGAAACACACTTGCAACCATACAACAACTCAAAAGGAGTCTTCTTGGTGCTAGCATGCACGGCGGTGCGATAAGCAAAGAGAATAGGGGGAAGAAAGGTATCCCACTCCCTGGTAAGTGCGCCATTCGTCTCCAACATTCGGCAAAGAGTTTGGTTGAAGCGTTCTGTGAGGCCATTGGTCTGGGGATGGTATGGGGCGGTGGTGGATGCTTAACACCAAAGTTGAAGCAAATCACCATGAGGAGCTGGTTACAAAACTCCTTGCCCTGATCCGTTAGTATTTCCCGAGGACACCCATGCCGCATAAGGATCTCATTGAAGAAGAACTGAGCTACAACATCACTAGCCTTCGAACGCAAAGACCGGACTTCTACCCACTTAGTCAAGTAGTCGGTAGCAACACAAAGGTAGCTTCGACCCTTTGATGTGAGTGCGAGGGGTCCTACCAAGTCAATACCAACACGAGCAAAAGCATGGGTGACAGGCAAAGGCTGTAGTTCATACAAGATCCGGGCCTTAGGGAGAGCAATGTTAGCACGACAACCTTCACACTTAGAGATGAACTCGGTGACGTCTCGGTGAATTCCCAGCCAATAGTATACCTCTTGAATGCACAGTTTTCTTGATACCAAGGTGACCTGCATACAAGGAACAATGGAAACGCTCCAATAAAGCATTCAGCTGGCTCCGTGGTGGCACCTCCAAGTAGCATGGCACTCCCCCTCTAGTGAGCTCCTTGAAAAGCTTATCACCCATAAAACGGTGAGTAGACACATGATAGAAAATTTGTTTACGCAAGGACTCGGAAAGGCCAGCTGGCGAACACCCTGATTGGCATCACTGGAGTAGCGCAGCACGTAGCTGATCATCCATGACTGCACTGCAGTACATAAGAGGTAGACAATGGGTTTTAGAGAAGGTGGTATGGAGTGCCTGCACCTATGATCTCCGGCTAGGGATACCTTCACCTCATTTGTTACTACTCATGGACAGCCAAATCAGGCCTTGAGGCTCAAGCCAATAGTCACACCGGAGTGCAGCAGCTGAATCACAACAAACTCGGGGGCCTAGGAAAGAGAAGGGCTGAAACACAACAATGAACTTCAACCAAATCATTCGAATTCTCGCTAAGCGATGGATCCACCACACATACTAACACACGAATAAATCAACCAGGCTCATCTAATAGGCTAGACCAGCCCCAAGCAGCCAATATGCCATGTGAATCCAAGGCCAAGGGGTACTGATCAGCACAAGAAGGCTGAGAAGAGAGGCAGGATCAGGAGGAGGGGCTGCATCAGTAGCAGCAAGGTCATCCAAGGTGAGCATAGGCCTGCTGACAGGGGGATCCACCCGTGTGAGTGCATCAGCATTTGTGTTCTACTTGCCCTTCTTATAGACTATATCCATGTCAAATTCCTGCAAGTACATAGCCCATCTAGCAAGTCTGCCATGAAGTTCCATTGGCTTAACAAGGGCCTTAAGTGGAAGATGATCAGTTTCCACCACAAACCGGCTACCATGCAAATATTGCCTGTAATGCTTCACACCAAATACTAAGGCCAAACCCTCCTTGTTAGATATGGAATAGTTCCTTTTGTGACGATCAAGACGGCGAGATGCATAAACTATTACATGTTCCTTGCCTTCTATTATTTGACATATGATTGCAGAGATGGCAACATCTGATGCATCAGTCTGAAGCAAGAAAGACAATTCAAAATTGGGAAACATCGGGATGGGAGCCGAACACAAAGCCTTGCGAAGGGTGTCAAAGGCAGCTTGCTGGGAGAAGGTCCATTCAAACCTGGCATCTTTCCACAATACCTTGGTTAGAGAGTGGGCAAGCTTGGCAAAGTTCCTAATGAAGCGTCTATAATAAGAAGCCAGACCAAGGACAATGTTTATCCTTGGGAATAGGAAAGCCCCAAACAGACTCAAGCTTAGCAGGATCAGAAAGCAAACCATCATTGGAAAGGATACGACCAAGAAAGCAGGTCAGTCAAGTGGGTCTCAAAACTGGTTGAATACACATTGATATCATCAACATAAATTAAGCCACATTCCCAGTGAAGATTTCCCAAGACAAAGTCCATGAGGCGTTGGAAGGTGGAGGTGGCATTGCATAAACCAAAGGGCATGGTTTCATATTGGTATTTGCCCATGCGACACATAAACGAGGTCTTTTCCTTGGCTGCTTCAATGAAAGGAACTTGCCAAAAACCCGATGCAAAATCAAGAGAGGAGAAAATTGTAGCACCATGCAATTGATCCAAGGTCTCATTGATCCGAGGCAAAGGGTAGGCATCTTTTTTAGTGATGTCATTCAGTTTCCTGAAGTCAACACAAAAGCGGGTGGTGCCATCTTTCTTTCCAACCAGGACAATAGGACTAGCCCAAGGAGAAACTGATAGCTTAATCACACCAGCATTAAGCATTTTCTGGACTTCATCTTGGACTATAGCACGTTCTTTGACACTCTCTCGGTAAACAAATTGTTTGATAGGAGGTCCTTCTGTAACAATGTCATGTTGAAGGATGGAAGTGCGTCCTAAATCAGTGGACCCCGAGCTGAAGACATCTAGATTTTTTGCAATAAGCATCTCAACTCTCTTTCTTTGCCCTGAGGAGAGGGTGGTACCCAACTTGATTTCAGACTGCACTTTGGCGAGGGCTTTCTTACCTTCAAGACTGAGATCAGGAACTGGTGGTGGTGCAATTGCAGCAAAGGCAACAACAACATCCAAGGGCCATGTTGTATACCTATAGCCTCTAGTCCAAAGCCATCTTGCACCTCTTGTATTTCAGCAATGGGTAAGGCAATGATGCGAGCCAGGACTTGCCCTTTCTTAATTGTCACAGGGAAGCGCTCAGGGTTAGCAATTAGAATCTTGACTTCTTGCCTATATCCCCTATCTAGAACACATGTGGCGACTAGGCAATGTTTAAGGGCAGTCAATCTCCTCCAGCCTTCAACTTCCAGGAAGTGAGCAGTTGGACAGAGGAAGGCCAGGCCAGATTTGACCACTTTCTGGGTCATGGCAGGGATGGTTATGTTGAGAGGTGCACGAATCAGGGTAGAATTCCTTGGAACAGCTATGGGCATCATTGTTTTACCACCAGTACTAGAAACATGCCATTGATATAAGAGTTGAAGATCAGGCTGAAACTTGTAAAAATCATTCCAATTGAGGGTGGAGTGAGAGTTTTGTTGTACCTCTTTGACCATGGCTTGGACTCTGGATAGATTGGCTGTAGCAGACCCAGCCTTGATTTTCACTGCTTTCAAGGGAATCACGATCTCATGTCCCTCACCATTGCTAAAGCGAAGGGAATAGTCTGCCAGGCTGATGGTGGCACCAGCTCCAGTCAAGGCCTAACAGGAATTGTGCCCCAATCGTAACTATGCAGGTTACCACCACCTCTTTCTTGTGAATCCTGATGGGCACAGTAACTCATCCCAGAGGCTCATATCTTGAACCATCAGCAATCAGAACCTCAATTCCTGAAGCAGGGCATAGCTTAAGACCAGGACTCTTACTACATTAAGAGGGATGGCAAATATGGTGCATCTTGTATCAATCACGCAGGGAAAGCTTAGCTCATGGATGTGGCACTGAGCCATAAGGGGACTGATCTGCTTGTCAGCAGCCCTTCTGCTAAGAGGAGGCCTCGAAGTTAGTAGATAAAACAGCTTGAACTGGTATAAGAGAGGTAGGGTTGGTAGATGATTGACCTCTTGTCCCCTTCCCAAGAGGTCTCCTTAGTTTAAAGGAGGGAAAGAACCGCTAGCAGCTTTCCTGTTCTTGATCAGCTCTGGTAATCCTGCCCTGTCTGGACAATGCTTAGTCCAGTGTTCAAAAGATCCACAGATATAGCATGCAGCACGGTTACCTTCATATGCCTGCCCAGTTTGGGTACGACCCCTATCATTACCACTTGTTGGCCCTTGTGCCTGGCAAGGCTGCCAACGCTGTTGGTGGGCTTGCATTGCAACAAATTGAGTGGCTACAGACTCACTAAGATTGCCTACTATGTTGGCCAATCCTTGAAGAGTGAAGTCATCCGTCTTACAATGCATAGCAAGAGGAACATAAGGCACACACGTTGCAGCCATGCCAAGCTCGGAGCCCATTAGAGCTTGAAACTTGGCATGATGTTGCGTTGATTTGCTGTCAGCCAAGTCTGCCATCTTGAGGTTAATTTCTGCTAACATGGTTTTGTCATTGATAAAATGACAACGCTGAGCCTAGTTTTGAATAGCAGGGGGCAAGCCAAGGAGAAAATACCTTTTGACCATGCGATCTCTCTTTGCTGGGTCAATAATGTTCTCAACAGCAGCAAACTTGATGTCCATGTAAAACTGCCACAGGGATTCTCCAGGCTGGTAAGTCCTGGAAGAGAGCTTAGCAAAGCAGTCTAGAGGTCTTTCAGGAGGCTTGAACAAGGTCTTAGCCCATTCTATAAGGGTCGCCCAATTGAGGCTGGGATCATCCATGACTGCTGCATGCAGCAAGTCCCGGGCTGGTCCATTCATGCTCATCCTAAAGATGGCCATCTTGAAGTTCTCAGATACTCCATTTACGCTAGCAATGACTTCAAATATTTGAAGGTACCTATCAAAGTCTTCCCGCATAATATACTCTGGATAGGGTTGAGTGGTGAGCTGAGGGATCAGATGACAAGACAGACTATGGTATATGTGCCCAGGGAGAACAGAAGCATGAGCAACGCAGCAGGGAACAGTAGCCTGAGTAGGAACATAAGAGGTATTGGCAGCATGTATAGAATTAACAGCAGATGCAACACTTTGATTAATCCCACTAATGGCTGATCCCATACTAGAGGATGACAGACTTGCATGTGGTGCCTGCATGCCCATGGGAAGGGCATGTGACACCACATTTGACTGAGCAGCTGGGTAGACTGACTGTAGGTGGGGTTGTGGCACACCACTCATGGGAGGAGTGGATGTCACTCCCACCATAGGAGCAGTTCTAGAGCTTAAATTGCTAGCATGAACAGGGATTGTATTGACATTGCTAGCATGCATGTACACCCATAACCTGATTAGCTGCAGTCCGTGGTAATCCCCCCATCTATTGAGCAGGAAGAGTTCTCACATGACTTGCAAGACCAACAGACGAGGTGAAGGGCACTGATGGCCCACCCGCAGCAAGACCTGAGACATTCAACAAAGGTACAACACTCGGATGCAAACTTGAATTCAAAGAGCTAGTCCCTCCCCCGAGAGTGGGATTAGGGAGGCTAATCAAGGCACATTAGACTTGCTACTGGGGCCGGCATACCACTCATAGTAGCCCAGACATCCAAACCAGACCCTTCTACCCCCTGAACATGAATAAGATAAGAGGGCATACTGTTTAATTCTCGAGCCAGCGTAGGCTCAGTTCGTCCCCGGCGTCTCCACCATAAAACAAGCCTGAAGCATATACTCATTTCCTCTCAAGAAGTAAGGTTGCACAACAAAGGGGCGAGCGGAAAGAGCAAGCAACGCGCGAGAGGAGGATCAAACACACGGATCTGACACAAAGCAGCTCTCATCCAAAGCTTGTACACCAAAATCACATATCGCCGTCTTTATACAAAAGCCCTAGTCGTAGTGGCCCGCCGCGTGGCGAGGCATCACAAGCCAAAGCCCACGGCGCCGCATTGTAGCCCTAGATCTGATGAAGGCCAGGATCGAGAGCCACCAGCAAAAACTAACCCTAACCTAGATATCATTGTGACGGTTTCACGGCTTCATACGCCAAAAAAATATACTGTGGATGTGTATCGCCGTTTTGGATGAAACGGGCCATTTCTAGGCTAAGCAAATATGGGGCTTTACAAGCCTTATGGCGAGGTTACTGAGAGGTTATTTTCTCCTCTCTCTATCAAGGGGCATGATTTGTGAGCTGTCGCTCCCAGGTGTTTTTCTTTATTATATATATATATATAGTTTTAAGATAATAATATTTTTATGTATATAAACTATTATGAGTCATAAAACAGACAACCATTATGTTTATACATTCATTTAAAAGAGTTAAAATGTAATGATTTGAATATATATGGAAAATTTTGAATCCTAAATTTAAATTTGAGTTATAAATCTACAAATATTTATAAATTTATGTTAATAATATTTTGTATTGATAAAATTATTGGTTTAAAGCACGAAAAACCTAAAAATAACCGCCACAACATTTCACTTGACAACATCAAACAATGAAGTGTACGTATGAAACGGAAAACAATAGGAATAATATAAGAACTTAAGGGCACCGTGCAATCAAACAATCTAACGATACTTTTGCTGGCAGCCTGGGCTCATTTGGCGGGCCCCTTGTCAAATCCTCCTCACTCCGGATTCAGTATTAAATAATTTAGAATGTAGGAGGTTGTGAAGAAGCGGTGAGGAGCCTACTCGTAAGGTGATGGTAGTGTAAGCGGCGAGATGCCGGGATTTCTGGTGAATCTACTCTAATATTATTATTATTATTATTATTATTGTTTGTTCACATTCCGACAATGTAAATGTTATAGTACTTCTAAATATTAATTATGATAAAAATCACCAAACAAAGGTTACCATCACAAGTTCAACACTTTGGTTTTGTAGTGAGCGTGTTTCAATTTAATAATACATTACAATAGTGTATATATATATATATATAATGGCAATAGGTAATGAAATGTCAAAACTCTTAACATTGGATTTTGTCTCTTGTCTATATTTTGGATAATTTAGAATATAGATCTATTAATATATATTATATATACACATCAACAAACTCTACATGGATACTAGATGTGTGTACATCTATTTTAGTCTCTATGTTTAAATATTTTAAATCTACTTGTTAAAGATTTTGATCTATAAAAATCTTTATAGAACCCACCCTTGGCAGAGCAATAGCCATTAAAATGAAGTTGCTCCTATTACGTTAGCTATAGTAGGAATCTTTTCTTTCTATAATTAAAAAACAGTACCATTGATTGATGAATAGTTTTGATTTATGGTGTTTCGACATAATCGGCATTGTCTCAAGCCTCTCAGAACAGGCGACTAGATGTGGATTGGCAAGTCCTGCTTATTGAACGGCTACTATCTTCCGTTTAAACGGGTAAACACCTGCTAATGCCCATAACTAGGACAACGTGGGAGGGTAAGTAAGCAGTTGATCCAATATCCCCTTTTCTCAACAAAGCTCAAGGAGCCGACACCACCTAAATCCGACAAAAGTACCGTCAGATTACACTACTGCATTAAATTAAAGTTTTACTTCAGATTATTTCTCGCATAAAATATATTTCCAATCAAAATGAAATAAATGTTGAAAATTTTAAAACTTGAACATTGTGCTTTAGAGTAAGGTGATGGTAGTGCAGGCAGCAGGTGTCGGGTTTGAATCTTGATGAATGTCTAGTGTAACCCTGGCTAACATAATCTTAGGTCTGTGTAACTCCAGCTAGTGTAACCCGGGTTGGTGTAACCCTCGGTAGTGTCACTGTGTCTTGTGTAACTCTTCTTAGTCCATTTTATACTTCACCAAATTTGGACTTAGTCAAATTTCGAGACCAAGTGTGAGTTACACCGAGTGGGGTTATACTCCCTTCAGTGTAACCCGGTATAATCCCGAGTGGAGTTAAACTCCCTCCCATGTAACCCAGTGTCATCCCAACTGGATTTACACTCCCTTCAGTTCCATATTACTCTTGAGCGAGGGTGGGGAAGATTTGACATGCCGAAAACCAGTATACTGTCATGTCAGAGATTGCACTTGTGCATTAGGTTCTTACATTAATCTTAGCATTCTCTTATGAAATAGGTACTAACAAAACAATTAATGTCATGGGCAAAACAATACAGATTATTATATACACGGCTCCTTATCACTATCTATAATACTTATTAGAATATGCTGAAATAGAACATTGTATAATAAATAAATATATAAGATATATAAGATATATTTACATATTGTATTGTATATATAAACCTCTCATTTTTTAATAATAGGGTCATGAATGCACGGGCGGGCCCCGCCAGTACGGCCCTTGGGGTGAGCTCATAAGCCCACCGCCCATTCACCGGGTCAGCCAGATACTGAAATTTTTCTAAGTCCTTGTTCATCTACCGTGGCGGACCTTCTAGCGGACTGGGCAGACCCTCCAACAGACCGAGTCTAACCTTCTAGCAGACAGGTAGACCCTCCAGCAGACCGACGAGCAGACCCCCCTCCAGCAGACCGGCAGACCCTCCAAGCAGACCGGCTTGGACCCTCCAACAGACCTCTAGACCCTTCGACAAAATATACATTTAATAACACACATTACTGCCACAGTACAACCTAACAAGATTTGAACATCAAACCTCGTGTATATTATTCATTGCTTTAAACCACCACACTACCCACCACATTCTACAAGCCCTTCCAATAACTAATGCTTTATGTGCATATTGTGGGCCCCAGCAAATCATGTGTTTTGTCGTCCCAGCAGACTTGGCGGGTAGACCCAGCAGACCGCGACCCCTCTGCCACACGCGGGCCCCGCCGCAGCCGCACGCGCAGGCATTCATGACCCTATTATTGTTCAATGAGAAGCTATAAAAATAGTAGGGAAAAAAATAAAATAAAAAACAACCCCTTCTACATGACATAGTGTGGTAACTTAATCGGTCCACCCCTAAGGAATACTGTATCAAGTTAAATTCTTTGGGTTGATATCTTATTATTACCCGTTCATCATGAAGAAAGCCTTATGTAAATATCTTGGTCAAGCTTTCAAGTAAAGATGTGAGGTTTGATTGGAGAAAGATACAAAAGATGACATTTGAATTAAAGTTGAAAATTGCCTTCAGGACTAGTCTTGTGTCTATTCTGATTTTTTCACATTGTACCCAGTCATTCAAATTGCAAACTCTGATGCTTATGTGGGGCCATTTTCAGCCATTTCATGTTAGGAATATTTGATCCAGGCTGATGAAGAAAACTGGAGTTGTTTATGCTTCAATGAAATTAGACTAGTTGCATAAGAGGAATTACTCAATTGCAGGAAAAAAAAGGTTTTGGCCATTATATTTGGAGTCAAACCTTTTATTAATCTCTCCATGGAAGTCATTTTGTGGTTGAAATTGATGATCTTTTACATTTGAAGGTACTCAAGAAGCCTACAAAGTTGATGGAATGCTGGAAAGGGTGGGTCGTGCTTCTCCTACAACAAATATTATCTCCTCAACAGTCAATGAGAACTCTGATTAGTGGTTTTTTCTTCATTACTTTCAAAAGTCACTAGCGGAATGGTCTATAGGTGTATTCTACTCGTCGCCCATATGGCAAAAATTACGAGCTGACACACTGTTGAAATGTTGTTGATGATAGGTGACATGTTTTGACAAACCCATGTTGATCAGACACTTAATATTCCGTCACTGGCGTATTATGGCAAATTTTCTCCCCTCCTAATGGGATCCATTGTACAAGTAGCTTCGATATTTGCCAAAAAACACCGTTCACTCCAATGCTAATAGTGCTTTAATGAAAAAAAAAAGAAAAAAAATGCGGATTCTTTTTAAAGCAAGCGTAACTTGTTGACCCCAAAGGGCTAGTGTCTTTCAATGGAAAGGTGGGCACCTTTTATGACATCCATTGACACACTTATATGGTTTTGAACCCACAAGGTCCTATCTGGTGGGCTATCTATTGGATGTCATTATTTTAACAACGATGATTGAGCATCATGGTTTTCTCAGCTCGACAACAAGTTGGATGATCTCATTTTGATGATCACTTGAGGAAGGACTCCTTGCTACAGCTCTTCTAACACTCATTAAAATTGGTTGCATATCGATGCACCATGGAAAATTTATTGCATGCAACGTACATCTATAGATACCAACAAGGTTGATATTTGAACCAAAAGTCCTCCTGTCGCGCTATTTTGGATTTTTTTTCATGGCAATCAAGGTAGGGGGATAGACCCTGGCGACTCAACCTCACTGTGCCAATGGCCCAAGTGCCAAGCATTGCCATGTTATAGAGCAATTGAGGTGAGGTGATAATTTGTCGGTCACCATGACATGACCAAGGCCATGCGGTGGAGATACCAACCTGGTTATTACATCATGTCCCTCACCCTTCCCACTCTTATATCAAGCCCTTCAATTTTTCCACAATAAAGATCAAAATCATAAACATAACTAGTGACATAATCATGACCTTTATGCCCTCACTTAATGATTGAAAAGGAATGTTGTGACCAATTTCCATAAATGTTACCATGATCATCAATGAACCATGCCCTTGCAATGTCTTGCACCAAATCTGAAACCACCTCACCTTTCGCAATGCTATCCTTTACTTCAATATGAAGCCAATGGCGGAATGAACTTAGAGGCTGCAATTCCATGGACAAATCTTGTGAAGACACATTCCTATGCCGGCCCCTTGCTCGCAGAGCGCGTGTAGTCGCCCTTGCATGGTTCCGCCTCCACGCAACTGTCTCCTCCTGTCATTGTTGAACAAGGTTATTGTATCTTGCCTCCTACTCATGTTGGTTAATCACCATGATGGGTAATTTTACCCTCTTTGAATTTTTGGGCAAAACGATGTCATTGATTCGTACATCCTCATCTTCTTTCCACATCGGAGGGGCTTCCTTATCCACCCTTGCCAAGTACTCCATGCAGTAGAACATAGCCTCTTGCAAAAGGTAGTACATCCACCGAGAATGAACAGGGTGGGCAATTGAAGCCTCTTCCACTAAGTGCACTACCAAGTGCACTTGGATGTCAAAGAAGGAGGGAGGAAGGTGCATCTCCAACATACACATGACCACCGCCGCCTCCTTCTCCATGCGTGGAAAGTCCGCTTCTTCCAGCTCTTTGGAGCAAATCCACCAGAACAAAATCAATTTGCTATCTATAGGAAATTTGAATTGATGAGAGAATTAAGAGTTGGAATTGCAATCTCTCATATTTCAACTTGGGGATTCAAAATTCATGGTATATTTGTTCTTTACCATTTCAAATGAATAGATGCATTTCAATCAAACTATGTGTTGTATGTTTAAACTTTGAGTCAGTGATGCTCTGATTCACGAATGAGACATTTTCTTATCTTTTCTCGCATTTACTTGTCGGACTTATATGGTCCATGTTAGCACCAAGAAATTTTATTTTGAGTTAGTATGTAATGGTCATTGTATGTCACTCATCCATGATCCGTCTTTGGTGTCTACTATAATGATACCACAGATCTAATAACTTATTTTTGAGCAATTAGAGACAGTGTGATCTACTTTAGAATCTCAAGCTATCAGAATATTAATGAATTGCTCGTTGCAACGACAACAAGATGATATATTATGATGAGGAGTTTTGCCATGTGGGGAGATCAACTGTGCTGGCGGGCCCCTCAGCCATAGATTTTTGGGTACCACTAGGGCTTTAGAAAATTGTAGCTACGTTTCTAGTGTTTTGGGGCGCAATAAAATCGGCCTATTGCTCTTGGATGTAGCGTTCACTTTTCATTCAATGACTTTTTTCATCCATATTCATCTCCGGAAATTCACTGTGGATGAAAATGGTTGCGACCCGTTTCGGGTCGCTTGTTGCATAAATCTTGTGATAAGCATAAGAGATGTATTAATGGAATATCATTAAAAAAAAATTACAACTTAAGACAAAGGACATTGAATGGTGATTGTACAATTGACAAACAAATCTACAATTGTCGTAACTCAAATTTGAGAGGCCCTATTTGTTATGTGAGTTTGCAAGGGTGGAAAACGTCGATGTTGGTGCCTCAACATGATGGAGACACGCGAGGGTTCGATTGCTAATCTTGTCCATTTAGAACGTTGTCATTAAATTGTATTTGTGTCAATGTTGAAGGGAAGATTGTGAAGTTATGAGTGCCTAAACAAAGAAGAAGGCATGGGAAATAATGTATAGAAGTGACATTTGAAAGTTTGAAATTCCCATTTAAATAAGCTACACACTACTTTGATTAATGGCCCTAGAATTTGAGTTAAGACAATGATATGCCAGTAGCAACTAAACACATCGTTTTGCCTCCTTGATTTATTGGCTACTCCATAAATAGGAGACTACGCGTCCATGTAAAAAACATATAATGTTTTTTTCTTTAAAAAAAAAAAAAACCTGGGAGCGACTACTCACAATTCAGGCCCTTGAGGAGGGGGAAAAATAAACTTGTCCATGTTACAACTCAACCAAATAAAACCTATCCTAAATGCACCTATTGGTAAAGCATTTATCATATTTCCCGAATTATTTTATTATATATTTTATTTTATTAATTTATTTATCGTAATAATATTCGATTTTAAGCTTATGAAATTATGATGGACATCTTAGGGAATCTGAAGAGACCAATGATTTGAGAAAAACTTGAGCTTGTGGAAATTGGAAAACAGGGGTTATACTAATGTACCAACCCATATTAGTGTTTTGGTTAGCAATGAAACCAGTCTTGCGATCGACTCCCCAAAATAAGCTACAAGGTAACCAACACAAGAAAGAAAGTAAGAATATATTATTTTACATTATTCTATATACTAAGATTGAGATTGAAAATTTATTTTTTATAATTTATCGGACATTATTGAAGTTTAAAGTACATATATTGTAGGTTTAATATTATTTCAATTGTAATTTTTCATATCTAAATATCAAAATCAAATTTAGTTTGAATACAAAGAAATCAATTTAATATTATTCAAGCTATACACTTCACTACGATTAATTGCCGAGATTATTATTATTATTATTATTAGACAAAGGGGACGGAGGCCCTTTTAGTCAAATTCATAAATAAAGGTCAGAACAGTGGAAAAAATAACCACTACTAGGGCCGTGAAGGCTTACTTAGGGGAAACTTCCTTGTGACTCTAAAAACCAACTAGCTATGCAGTAGAGAAAGATGGAGCGACTAAGCAGGCATGGGCGTTGATGAGAGGGGATGTGAAAAGATTGATTCTCTAGTAAGAAAGTAGCAGTGATAGAGAAGAAATGTAGACAAGGAGCAGGCCTCCTATGCTCGAGCTGGAGCAAAAAGAGGCTGAAGGAATCATTCTCCAAGGAGTCAGCAGGTACTAGAATTTCAACTAGGTTTTTAGCTTTGAATCTCTTGCTTTCTTGTGGCGCCAGTTGAATTCCACCTCCTCCCCCTCACCAGGGGACCTCCCATTGAGGGAGGAGGGTGTCTTTCCAGTGAAATTGAAGGTTGGGAAGGCTGGTTCCGAGCAGGCACCCTTTGCCCCATGAGTCATGGAAATCTTGGAGCAGCTTCTTCCCCCGCCGTTCTGAAGTTCTGGGAAGAGGCTGCACAGACCATCCCCTAGGCTTTCCTCCCCTCAGTCAACAAATGAAAGTAAGTACAAAACAAAATTGATCTGCCTCTAGGGGGTTTACCCTCATATACCCAAGTGCACCTTGCCTTCCACAAGTTCCACATAGTGTGTGCTCTCAAAGTAGCCCAAACTGGGTAGGTACAGTGAGGTTGGCCAAGTAAGCAATTGAGCAGCAACAAGGTGGGGGGAAGGGGCTAAGGGAAGGAGGACCAGTGAGAATAGAAGGCCATAACTGCTCTCCAAACCCTATTAGATAAAGAACAAGAAATGAGGCAGTGCTCTATGGATTCTGGCTGCGTTAGACACAACGTGCACTTTGACATATCTTCATGGCATTTTTTCCTCTTGTAACTCCCTATTTTTTGTTCAGTTCCAGGCTTATTTCCTCACAAAGAAAAACAAAAAAAAAACTTTATTTCTATCCAACAATAATAGTATGAAATTTTAATATATATATATTATATAGAGTAGTAATTATTCCGTAGCAACAAAACAATTGTAATGGGGGGTCGAGCGATGGCGGAGCTGCGCTCAACGGTCGCTTCGTCTCTCTCCCCTCGCCCTCCCCATATCCTTAGTTTACAGTGCAGCAGGGTGTTTTTACTTTTGGTATTCAGGTTCTCCATGCAGCTAGCTCTTCATTCATATTACTTACTGTTTGATTTACAGTATTATTCCCACAACCCAATCGCAAAACCCCGGCAGCATCCAACTCATCCAGCGAACCCCCAGGGTTAAAGTAGCTGCAGCACACGCATGACATTCATAGGTACAGGCTGATCAAAGAGTACTCCACGAGACAGCCTCCCATATTGCACAATTTCTTCATACTTCAGTTCATATCCTGGGAACCTGAATCCCAACGACGGCTTTCATCATTAGCACGGTCGGCAGCGCTATCTAGTGGCCGTCTCTATTAATGACTTATCAACTCGAAGCGGCGAGCTCTGCAGTCGAGACGAACCCATGAAGGGGCTTAGCGGTAGGAACTAATAATCAGTGTGCCCAACAAACCCCCATGCCCCCAGCCAGCCAGCCCCTAAGCTCAACACCTACTCATTCTCAAGACAAGCGGAAGTGCACTCGCTGCCATCGCTGGGCTACTATCAGTAAATGATAGTTGCAGACAACTCATCGGCGAACGATGTCTCCACCAAGGAACTTGCAATTCAGCTCGAGAGGCCAGAGCTCAGCTCGAGGCAGGGGTTATCGAACATGACCCACTAGTCCTCTCAAATGGCCAAGGTACCGCCCAACTTCCGGTACAGGATACTTCATTGCAGACCAAACTCAATCCATCGGGGGGATTGGCGAAAGAAGGGGGCAGTTGATTCCAAGAGTGACCACGAATCCTCATCCGCCGACAATTGCACACACCGTGCAGGGCCCACCACCACCTTCAACTCAAGCCCTTCAGCTTGCAATGGAACCTCAGCCGATGTTCACACCTGCAAGACAACAGATGGAGGCGACTCAGTTTCAAAATTAGATGGAGGGCGACCTGGTGGGGGAAGACTTCATTACCACGCAGGAAGGCCTCAGTGGGGACCACCAGATTATACTGGTGGACATGCCAGACCTCAAAAGCAAGGTATCCTGCATGGAAGACAACAGAATCCTCGTCCACTTCCCTGGTAAGAAAGTGGGTAGATCATTTGTGAGGGACTGGGGCAATCAAGCACTTAGGAGGGTAGGGTGAGCTCCTGCATCATTTCTGCCACGCCAAAGGGAGAGGCTTCTTCTCCATGCAATTTGAAACTCAAGAGGCAGTGGCAAAAGCCCTCCAGATCAACCCACACTTGCTGGGGTTTAACATAAATATCTTTCCATGGTCAGCAAAGTGGGGACACAAAAACGGAAAGTTGTGGGGTCCAAGGATAGTATCTCTTCCATATATTCTAGACCAGTATCTTCTCAACATCCCTGACATTGCCAACCACTTTGGGTCCTTTCTGGGTTGCCTGGGAGTGTTTGATCCACTCATGAACACTGAAAGCATTAGAAAATACCCGGCATGGAAACATGCCACAATAGCATCAAGGCCAAATGATAATGGTTTCGCAAAAATGGTGCTTATGATGCCGGAGGAAGACATAATCCCGGACTATGTAAGACTCCCCATCGATGAGGAAGGTAATTACTTTACAATCAGACTGCTGGAGGAGAAGACCTCGGCAGCGTGTTTCAACTGTGGAAAAGCAGGCCATATTAAAGCTGACTGTCCCTTGGGGAAAAGGAAAAGATCCCCAGGATCAGGAGGCAAGTCAGGCCCACTACCGCCACTCAACCAGCAATGGAGGAGAAAAGACGTCCTCCCCCAACCTGGGCAGAAGGAGGCACACGGAAAGATAGCCTAGAACACAGACCTGCTACAGATCAGTCCAACGCCAAGGGAACCAAGGACACAGGGACAACACTCAGATCCCATGTATCTCGAAGCTGGGAAGATGCTCCCACCAGCACACAAAGGAAAAGGAAAAAGCACTGAGCAAGGGAGGGAATGGCAATCCAAATCCCAGAAGGCTGGCCTGAAACCGGAACTAGATCCAAGGGGAATTTACAAAAGCATGCAGTCAGGTATAGCCAGCAACCCAATCCTGGCCAGATTGTGCCTCACAAGACTCAACACATACCCCAAACTGATCCTAGGGGGATGTTCACAGTTGGACTCGGACGATATCCCCAGGGCATCTTGTGTTACTCCCTTGATCTTCAGGAAAGGTAAGCCTCCCTCCAGTCTTATCTCCTCTGGAAACATAGAGTGCCTGGAATCACTATGGATTACCACAGCGGATGTCAAGGCCTTCATTGCCACATGCCCGCCAAACAGTGACCCACACCCTAGGATAAAGGCAAAAATACAGGAGTTCTTCAAAACCCACCTCAAGCACTACCTCATCACTATATTTTCCACGATCACCGAGGGGCATACAAGGAAGTTCACCCGGGCTTCACAACCAAACCTTCCACTCACATCCTGGCTCTTCTTGAGGAAGCAGAGGTGTATCATACCCCTGCCCCTCCAGGAGCGCTATGGATTAATGAGTCGGCGCTTATCAGGGTTTGGGGGCAGGGCGGTTTCCAGATCAGGACAAGAGATGCACTGCGCAGCACCTTCACCCTACTCTCAATGAGGCTAGACGTGGAGTTGGAAGCGGAGAACCACCGAATGGAGCTGCAGAGAACGAGGGAGCAAGTGGGAGGAGCAAGACTGCCCACAACCTCTTCTTCATCAGTCGACTCGGTATCAGGGGGAGCTGGAATGGCCTCATCACCAGCCCCCTTACATCTGGAGATCCAGTCCAAAGGTAAGGGAGAAGCCTCTCCACCGCCTGCAACTCAATCGCAGGAACCCATCCAAACCCAGGTGCAGCCTCTCACCCTTCCTTGTTTCATTTATCAGCCAATTGCAAATGATGCGAAGAGATGTTGGTTGCTTTGTAGAAAGCCAGGACTACGTCATAAGCCGGAGCATAGACGATCTCTACCTGCCATCCTCATCCCCCCAACACAACCAGGGGAGTCAAAACACCCCCTGGCCAACATCAGACATATCATCCACCAAGCCTTGCACCGGGGATCGCTACATGACAGAGTTATCCCCTCATGCATCACTACCATCATCCCCAACAAAGACCAGTTTCAGATGCACCCTAACCCAATGCAAGAGGACCCACGAGAACTATCCCTGGTGGCCGTGGTCAAAATCAAAAGGCTAAGCCCAAAGCCCCCCGAAAACCTCCTATGGGTTAAATCATTGTTGCCATGCGACAAACGAGTCAGATTCTTTGTTCACAGGCCATCATTTGGGTCCCTTGACCACAGCCTGACAACACTGCCTGATGCAGATTAACCTTACGTCCTGGAACGTAAGGGGTCTGGGCTTGGACCCTTCCTCCCGCAAAAGAGTTAGGCTATCTTCATACCTTAGTCCCTTAGTCAACCAGACCACCATAGTCTTCATTCAAGAGCACAAACAAAATCAAGGCCAAAATAGACAGTCTTACAGATCACCTATGGCCAAAGAATTTCTCTCTCTGGAAACCCACCTCGGAGGGGACTCGTGGAGGAACGGCAATGCTTTTCTCGCCAGCCACTCATACTCTTATCCACTCGGAAGAATCTTGGATATCAGGTAGAGCCCAGTTTTGCTCCTTAGCCCTGCCAAACAACCTTGGCACACTGGGGTTAGTTAGCATTTATGCCCCAAATAGTACCCATGAGAGAATAACTTTCTGGTCGGAACTGAACCAACATGATGGCCCAACAGGGCATCCACCAATGGATTGTTGCTGGGGACTTCAATATGGTGGAGCAAGCCACAGATAGAAGAGGCCTGGGATTGGCGGGACAGATCTCAGAGGATGTGGATACGTGGCAACAACTGGCCCAAAACCATAACCTGGTAGAGACTGACTGGATCCATCAGCAGACAGATAGGACCAATCAGCCATTCTTCACATGGTCAAATGGTCGGGACTTATCTCACCTGAACATGGCAAGACTAGATAGGATATATGCATCAGTAAATATCATCCAGTGGTCAGCCCGAAATAACCAAGAGCCCATTCCAGTGGGCTTTGACCATGCACATGTCTCAGCCACAATTTCCATCCCAAACTCTCATGCTAGGGGGAGAGGAATCTATAGGCTGAACGCCTGCCTCCTTTCCATCCCAGCCTTCAAACATGGTTTAGCGCTAGCTTGGTCTCAAGCGGGGAATGGCTCCACCAACCCAGTAGACAAATTCCTTCTCAAACTGAACGCAATAGCAGCAGCCAGCAAAAAGCTTAGCAAACAAATCACGGAAGCCAGGAAAAGGAAGTTCCAAGCCTTGACGAAATGCCTCAAGGTTTGCCAAACCAGAATGGAATCCCCTAGATGCGACGAAACTACTTACCAAACGTATCTGGAAGCAAAGAAGAATATGGAACTCTTCCAATCGCTCAAGGAAGAGAAGTTTAGGCTCCAGGTTGGTATGAACTGGTCAACAAAGGGTGAGAAGATGACCAAATATTTTTTTGATAAAGCCAGGCAGAAAAAAACGGCCCACTCCATCGCGGAACTTAGGGACCCTATCTCCGGCCACTCAGCAAAAACACCCAAGGAGCTGGCGGCATTGGCTGCCAGCCACTTCAGGAACCAGTTTCACAGCGATTCGAGTTGCCAACCTAAGCTATGCAAGAGGTTGTACAAACATGATTTTCTTTCATGTAACTGCTGGATGGGTTGTGACATGACTACCATCTGAGCAGACCCACAGCCTAGTTCACACCCCTAAACTGATGCATCCCTCGGAGGCCCTGTCACTGGATGGTGAATTCACGGACATAGAGCTGCAGGACGCATTGGACAAGCTTCAAAACGGTAAATCCCCAGGCCTTGATGGAATCCCGGCTGAGTTCTATAAATCGTTGTGGACACACGTAGCGCAAGATTTTCTGGAGATGGCTAACCACATCTTTCTCACTCGGAGCATGCCACCCCAGCTATCACAAGGGGTCATCATCCTCTTTTTTAAGAAAGGGGACAGAACAAACATTGGTAATTATAGACCCATAACCCTGCTGAACGTGGCCTACAAGATAATTGCCAAAGCCTTGGCAATCCGCCTGCAGCCCCACCTCCTAGTCATCATTAGACCCAGCCAAACTGGCTTCATTAAAGGCAAATATATACTAGATAACTTGCTGCTGGCTCAGGAAATCCCAGTCTTTGCAAAAAAAACCAACCAGGCTATTGCAATGCTTCTTCTTGACTTTGAGAAGGCATTCAATAGAGTGGAGTGGTCCTTCCTACTCGGGGCACTCCACAGGGTGGGAATTTCCCAGGAGTTCTGCTCAAGGGTTCAAACACTATTGATGGGGTCGTCCAGTAGGGCTATCCTCAATGGACATCTATCCAAGTCATTTCCACTGCTCCGGTCGGTACGCCGGGTGCCCCCTGTCTCCCTTCCTCTTCATTATAGCAGCAAACACGTTGGGCCATATGATGGAGGCAAGTCACCACATCACAGGTCTTCATATTACAAATCACTTCACTAGCCAGACGCAACAAATTAAGGAATCCATGTTCGTAGATGATGCGTTCCTAGCTTTACAGGCCACACGCTCCAATCTAGATAATGCCAGCAGTTTACTACAAGAATTTTGCCAGGCCTTTGGATTCAAGGTTAACTGGGGCAAAATGTGTGCCCTTCTAGTGGGAGAAACCTCTGGATAAAGGTCTTAGATGGCTGAAACCAAGGCAATCAACAACCTTGCTAGGTTATACGTATGGCATAGATCTATCGGAGCAACAGATTTTTGAGGCAACGCAAAACAGATTTAAAACCAAGCTGGCTCATTGGGGCAACTACCATTTGTCTTTTACTGGTAGGGTGCTGGTAGCCAACCAGGTCCTATCAGCTGGCCAATGGTATTTCGCCTCGGCATGGAGGCCCAACGAAATGCAAGTGAATGAAATGAAAAAGCTCCTGCGCAACTTTGTCTGGGGGGCTAAGCACCCCTCAGAGAAAAAAAGGCCACAGGTGTCGTGGAAGCAGATATGCCTACCAAAGAAGAAAGGGGGACTAGGCATTATAGACCCACAAACTCAGTTTACTGCACTCCTAGCAAAATGGATCCCCAGATTTATGGGACCAGAAGGAGGGGCCTGGAAACACCTGGTAAGCGACAACATTGCCTTGGCCTCTCCTCTGAAGACGGTTATCTAGAATCCCTCTTATAGATGGATGGTAAACGGGTTCAAACATAAACAAGTAGGATCCCCCCTGTGGATGGCAATTTGGCAGGCATGGGCCAAGCTCAGGCCCTATCTGACAAATCAGACTCAGGCCCTATCTGACAAATCAGACCCGGAATCATTCGAAGAAACCCTCCGCCAATCCATGGAGTTCACTTCGCAGTGAAAGTGATAACCGGAGAATTGGTGTTCGGTTATTCCGGTGACAAGCAGAATGGTAATAGTGTTGTCGATTATACCCAACGTCCAGAAAGTGTCATTGGGCATTAGTGGGCCTTTAATAAGGTTAGGTAGCCACAGTGCAGACACTGATCGGAGTATGGTATCGTATGACTTGGTGGCTCTGACTGCACCTACGGAGGCCGCAATTTGATCTTTAGTCCGGAAGCTGGCATTCGACCATATGTGCTTGACTTCAAAACCGTCAACCACTACCCACCCCTCGTTTCACCCACACCCCCATAAGGGTCTGCTGGTGGTCATCCCCAGCAAAGGAGATGAACCCTCTCCCACCGCTCACCACTTCCCTGATTAACTAGCTGGCCAACCAAACATTTGTATGGATAGGTGGGAGACCCCTACAGGATCTGGACATGGATCCCAAAGAGTGGCGGTGGAATTTCAGGCCATCCTCCAAGCCATTTTTTGAGTACACAACCATAAAAGCATACTCGGCAATGCTGAACCCCCAGCCCCTATTGGGTAAATGGAACAAAAGATGGAGTCACCTGAACTTCCAGATTGAAAATTGGAACTCCATCTGGGGGACGATCTGGAACAAAACAAGACCAGCCAAGGTAGCAGCGTTTCTCTGGCAAATTGCAAACATGGCAATAAAAAGTGGGGGAATGGTTGGGATTTGATGCTGCCCTCCTCTGCAAATGCTGTTCGGCTGCCCTAATGGAAACAATAGAGCACTGTCTGCTTCATTGTCACAAACCAGCTGCAGTCTGGCCCCTCGTCGCAAGCTTCTACAGAACCTGGGGACACATAAACCTCACACCGGCGGCCATTCTGCTGAATTATGACCCAGCAACAAAAATGAAAGCCAATCACTGCCCAGTTTATGATACTCTTAGAAGCGCTACGCTCTGGCACCTCTGGAAAATCAGATGCGAAAAAACTTTCAATGCAAAAACAACTAGAACTTCCTCACTCCTCGCAAAAATCTACATAGACATACAAATTGAAGCCATGAAAGCGTGGAAAAAACTATGTGCAAATATCGAGAGGGCACGATCGGACCAACAAGCTTCCCACCTACACTCTACCTTCATCGCGACCTGGGGGCGGAATGGGATTATCTGCAACAGCCCCAATCCGGATCGCTGTGACTGGAACAAACTGCCCCCAAGGGCTTGGAGAGACGCACGGGTACCGTCCACAGCCTCGCCGGAATTTGACAGGGATATCAACTGGAAGCACGTTAAGCAATCATCAAAGGCCTCCAGGCTCAGCTTCCGCTAGGTCCGTCGGGCAAGCAATCCGCTGGAGCAGGCCTAACCGTAGCTAGTTTTTGACCCTAGCAGCTATGGTTTTGAGATACATACAGTATTGAATCCGGTGGGATCGCCACCACTTAGCAGCACTACGAAAAAAAAAGCCAATCGGAGCCTAACCACTCATGATGAGTAATAACGAACTGTCAGAGGGTTTAATTTTTTCCCTCCCAATAACCATCTATGTAAGGGCCGCGCCCACCAAAAATATTTCAGAATAAAGTTAACCAGGGCTCCAACCCTGTTAACCAAAAAAAATATAAAAAAATATAAATATAATTTATTTTTTTGTAATGCAACTTCTCCAATTCTTTTTTTATGGCTCTCAATTAGAGCATGTTTGGACAAATGCATCTCACCAACATTACATATCTCTAAATATTACAAAAGCATATTGGACAAACTTGCTTTTAAATTACCCGATTATATTCCTTGCTACCAATATATCTCATCAATTAGGTGCCGAGCCGCTTGTGCGTAATTGGTTCGCTCTCTTTGTCCCAAACTTCTGGATGACTTTGGGTTCATCCTCTGCCTAGGATATAACTCATCAGTAGGCTATTTTCTTCCGTCATCCATATCCTCGCCTTCATCCGGGTGAGTGATCCTCCTTTCATCCCACATTACGGATGAAAATCTCAAGTGCTATGACCCACCCTACTTCATCCCTCAAACCATAATAGAATTTGACACTATAAATGCCCAACTTCTCGACTTACACATGGTCAACTTCGTCACTAGGGCAAGGGGGTTGTCTATAACCCTCCAATGTCTCTAGACACATTAAGTAACTGATTGACTGAATTAACCCCCTTTCATAATTCGCCGCAATGGGTGACATACAACTATGTGGCTTTGAACCCAGAACCACTTGTAAGCCGGCCTTGCGCCTTTAACCACTAGGCCATCTATCGGATGCTCAAGGATGTAGACTTAGTAGGAGGAAGAAAGATGAACATTGGTGTCTTTGGATGTCATGTGAATCAATTAAATCTGGATGAAGGTATATGAAGGTGTTCCTCTACCATAGATACCTCTTTTTTGAGCAAAACACTCCATTACTATTGCTACCCCCTTTTCTTAGCATTACCTTACTACTAAACACCCGCTAACTTTGGCTATGTGGGGCGCGCATGCTATAGCCACCTTTGTTCGGACAGCTTGTTGGATGTCCAATTTTCTTTGTTTAATTCTTTTTTGGGAAGGATTGGCGTTACATAGTGGCTTATTGTTGAGTTGTGCATAAATTGTGTAAACAACTGAATTGGGCTTTTGATTCTTTTCAAGACAATTCCGGGACAACATGCAATGACAAAGAGGATGCTGCTTTTTGTGCTCTCTTCATCCTATTTGCAGCCACGAATATCACTCTACGCACTGGACCATCCAGTTTCACTAAAATCTCGGGAGTTTTATTAAGCTTGCAGCAATGGCAGGCAACACCCATCAGCAAAGCGCGAATGCTTTGACCTCTCGGGAAAGCAGCAAGTCAAGCGCTTCTAAATCTATCCAGAGAGATCAGACACAACAGTGAGCCCGACTGATTTGCATGCTGGGCAGAGCGAGCTCCACACTCGAGCTGCAATCGATCGAGTTCATAACTGGCAGCAGCGGCAACGGCGGGTGGCAAGAGAAACACGACAGCAAACGCAGCAGTCGCATAGCAGACAGCCCAAGTGTAGCGCAGCGCCAAGCGACGTGCGATGGCGGCGGGCCCCGCCGCACGCATGCGTGCGCCCCCATTGCCTGCGCTCCGCGCCTTCATCGCTCCCCCTTCTGCGCCCTCCCTCGTGCTCTGCTGCAACATGTCTCCCCCCTCCCCCGTGCAAATATAGCCACCCTACACTGCTGCACATGGGGGGTGCGGCCCCACCCTGCCCTCCCACCCTCGCATCCCTGCACAATCATGGCCGCGCAATTTTATCACACAAACACCAAACATCTGTGCGACCCCGTAATCATACATTCACAATTAGCCATCATCAGCCCATCAATCATCGCAGCGCGATTTGGAAATTGCAGTAATGGTTCGAGACGTCGAGACTCGAGACTCGAGACCCGAGCTGTCTCTCTACTCTCTACTCTCTACTCTCTACTCTCTATGCTACATACAACTTACCACTCCTCTTCCATTTGCTGCTCCGGTTTATGTGATGAGATGTGTGTCGATGTCCAGAGATGCTGCCGCAGACATGGCACGCCTGCTCTGCCCCTCTCTCTCCCCTGCCGCCCCGCTAATTTCGTCGCCGGTCAGATCCTTCGCAGTGGTGGGACATGGGTTCTCTTCATGAACGGCTGCAACACAGTGTAGACTGTAGAGACCGAGGCTGGCATTAATGAGGCTTTCGGAACAGTTTTGCTCTTCATTTGGAAACCAGCGAGCACCGGTATCATCAGCAGGTTGTTCAAAAGCAGTCATTCAGAATTCTCTTGATTCAGTGGCCGCTTGGACGCTTGCGGTGCCCAAGCGAGTCTGGATTCTCTCGCGCTCGGTTTCCGAATAGAAAATCCGAGCAGGAGCCGCTTCGGATGTGAGCGGACAAATGCAGTCTTGGAATCCAAGAGCCTGCGGGGAATAAGCCGAAACGACGATAATACGTGCCCGAAACCGAAAAAGAAAAAACAATTCGGCTATATCACATGGCACATGCCTCATAATGATGCTCATGCACATGGGCTGGCACAGACGCTATCATCACCCATGATGACCCATCACGATGCGTTTGTCCGGCTCTGCACCCACCGCCGACAGCCGGTAACACGACCGGCTACCGTCGCCGTCGCGCGTCAGTAGGGCGGTCCGGAAGAAACAAATGACGTGTACAGTGCTGGAAGTAAAATGCTGTACGACGTATTGTACAGACGAGGTACGCGTACCAATCTCACCACCAGTGAGAGTAACTTGGTGAAAGTGCGCGGTGATCTCGGGTTCGATGTCTACACAACACACATAGTCGCATTTTTTAGGCCCCGCAAAACATCTTATGCCTATCTTTCCGCTCAGTTAATCGTTTGTCCCGTTACTGTTGCCCATATTTCGCACGGGTTGAAATCGTGTAGACTTTGATAGTCGCGGGATGGTAAATAAGTAGGTAGGGTAGCTGCCGTGGAGCCCCTCAAAAGGAAGGGCGCGGGGCGCGGGTGGGTGACCCACCCGAGCCGTCCCTTGCGCACCCGGCACGACAGCGCTGCGCCACGTTGGCGCCGGATTGCGGCTGGTCGTCGCCATAACAGGCCGGGTGCCAAGCAACGGGCCCGCGCAGGCAGGGGCGGGGTCCAGCGGGTGGGGTCGGGCCCGATAATAATGACCCGGGGCACCCGGCCCTCGCGGCCGGCCGCCCGACACGGCGGCCCGACCGTGAACGTCAGCCGTTCTTAAGACGGCAGAGTGGCCGCTTGGACTGGGGCTGATGACTGAGGCCGTCGTCCCTAACGACTGTCCCTAACGACTGCCTCGAGCAGCCCTGATTTAGGCGATTGTGGTCGCTCAAGGTGGGCCGGCAAGTTGGGGGGGGGTGGGAGGGCTGCCGCCCTTGGAGTTTGCTGGCTTTGCGGGGATATTGGGGTCGGTTGAATGGTGGTGGAAGTCAAGGGGAAGACGACGGGTCGGGCAAGGTGAGAGGTGCGCACTATGTAGAGCACCATATGTAGAGCGCCAGTTTATCCGAAGGTTGAGGCATGACTGAAGGCTTTGGGGCAGAGTCAATGAATGGTGAAGTTGAGAAGCGGATCAAGATTTGTCTTACTTTAGAGAGGAATCAGTACTGAAAATATGGGAGTGAAGTTAGAGGCGTGGGTCCCAGTTGTTCCAAATTTATGTATTGATCGTTGATCTGGGTGATGTACGGTAATCAAATCGAAATGTGATGCAGAAACTGGTCCTCGACTGACTCTCAAAATAATGAAAGCCGATTGTGGGTGAAGAGGGCGGCATGATGAGGGTGGTTATTTGTATTTGTGTCATATAGTAATGCAAAATGTGAGGAGGTGATGATTAGAGAGAACGGAAACAGCCCACGCTTTTTGCAGTAAAGGAAGACATGCCTGCACCACAGCACACCCTTCACTATGCAATAATAAGGAGTCTTGTCCATGGCGAGGCTCCCCCTCTCCTGCAGCTTCACACCTTTCTTCGCTTGCTTGCGTACGCATGCTTCTATTGCACTTCTCGCAACTTCAGTTCCAGCTACACCGGCGGTTTTTATAAGACTGGAAAGGAACACATTCATAATATTATCAGGAATGGCAGGTAGGTATAGCGTCTCTTGTAACAGAGGGCGGGAAAGGTTAGGACCAGTGTTGGGCGGTTCTTGCTTTTGTGAAGGAACCTTCGGTTCCGGTTCCACAATTATTTCAAGAGACGGTTCCGGATCCGGTTCCAGATCCAACTTTTAAACATGGGGGCGGTTCCGGTTACCGGTTTGTTGCTGATAAAAACCATCGGTTCCGGTTAGGTTCAGGTTCTATTTTAAATATATTTGTTTAATTTAATTAGATTTAAAATATTTTATCAATCCGGTAGATTAAATAGCAGTGTATTCACATATTTGAACAAAAATCCAACGATTTTGTTAGTTTTCACTAACACAAAAAAACAAACAAAAATACTCTAAATAAACTGGTAGAAGAAAATGGGTAAAATTTTATTGGTTGAAAGTACTATTCAGCTACCTGGCAAGTATTGGCATCTTCAAACATTTTATTAATGAACTTAGCCAGGATATCATGGAGCTGGAGATTGAACCCAAGATCTCATGGCCCTGAAGCATTGAACATAGAATCTCATGGCCTTCAAGCATTGAACCCAGGATCTCAGGAGCTTGAGAGCATTAAATAAGTTTTGCCCTGGGCCCACCAGCCCCACCAAGGGGTCAAGAACCCGAACCTGTTTTTATCCCCCTGCGCCCGGTTCTCCGGTTCTCACACCCAGCAGGAACCGCCGGTTCGGTTCTGCGCCGATCCCCATTGGCAGGTTCCGGTTCCGGGTCAGGTTCTGTAGGAATGGGCCGGGTTCCGGTTAACCTGAACCTGAAACGGCGGTTAACCTGGGTCCCCGCGGGTAACCGCCCAACACTGGTTAGGACCTGGAGGGGGATCAGGGGTAAGGGGCACGAGGGCTCATTGGGGGACCAGGGCCATGTGGTTTCTGGACCAGGGCCCACTTAGAGTGGTTGTGGGTTACGCAGTGAATGATGGACTGGATTTACGTAGCGCTAGCTAATCCAAGCCTAGCATCCCTTTCCTTTCTTTTGATTATTTTTTGGGTGACCAAGACGAGGTACTAGTTCCATAACCGTTTTGAACAGGTTGATATTGATGAGTTCTCAGCCTGGCCAGATGATACATTTTTTTGTGCTGGGTTATGCAGTACAAGAGCTTGCGGGGTCAGGGTCTGTAGAATCTTTCACACATGCAGATTAAAGGCTGCGTTTGTGTAAAGCTCTGACGCGTTCAATATCAGTGCTGCGGGTGCAAGTTCTGTGTAATCAGAGGAGGCAAAACTTCAAGTACAAATAACCAAGAATGATTGAGGACCGTAAGAATACTGGGTTTCTCAAGATAATATCCTCTGTCGTGAGTGTCATTCGCAGGACTCTTTGACAGTCAGGCTTCTTGGACGTGTTTTGGACAAGTTTCCAAAATGAAGGCAGTTGGGATATGGGTGATGTTGAAGGACTTGCCCAGTTCTGCAGTGTGCCTGCAGAAGTAAAGCACAAACAGCTAGTTACGTACACAATGTCCTCCTGATCAGATTATAATAAACTTAAAAAGTCATAGCATTATGCACTTGCCACTTACTGCGCCACCTTTCCGAAATAGTATGAAAATACATGGTCACGGTTCAGAGCTTTATTATACATTTAAAAAGGTGTTACTTGGAGAAGGTACAACAGGATCGCAGCCGGCTCCTCCTACAAGGAGAAGCCAATGAAGAATCTATAGCTAGTGTGGCCACTGCTCTGCCCCAAAAGCAACTATACAGAAGGCGTGTGCCAGATTTCTGCTGTGAAGCTGCAGAGGAAAAAAGTGCATTATTTTCCCGCCTGACTTTGGGCCCATGGCAACGATAGCGTCTCTCTCTTGTGGGAGAGAGAGACGCTACTAAAAATTTATGTGCAAACTGGCCTCTGTCCGAATACGAGGCGGCCGCCAAGGGCAGCTGCACTTGCCACCCGTGAGCTGCAGCTGCACTCTGCGTGTCAAGTGTGAACAACCCTCGAGAGACTTTGTCAGACAACAGAGCAAAGCACTTGTGTGTCATGATGCCTGCTCCACTGGACACCAGACAATCACCCTGTTTCCCCTCTCTAAAATAGACCAAGCCTTTATGCAGCCCTGCTGCTAGTTTTGCTACCCTTGACTGCCTTGACGGCCCCCCTTGACCCAAATGAAGGCCCCTGTCTCTGCCGCATACATTGCCCCTCGACGCACCCCCGTTTGACCCCATCTAAACCGGACAAGCAGAAAACGCCACCACCACAACATTACTGGAACTGAAACTCAATCAAGCGCTTCCACGACCGTACCAAGAATTCCACGAGAATATAGGACTGTCAGCCCAACCCCCCCCATCATCGATTCATCCCCCCCGCAACTCCACCTCCAAATCGAACACACTAGTGACTAAATCATCAAACGGGTGAGAGAATCATCACTCACTATTCCTCATCATCCACCGCTTGTCGGAATTGAACTAAGAATCATCATACCTCCAACCGAAGGTATCGAAATATCACATGATGATTGATGGCCGCTCTTAATGCGCACGGAAAGCTCGCAGGTGTTGCGACTCTCTCGTTATGAACACCATCATCATCACCATCATCATCGCAGCTGCTCTTAGCCCTAATTATCGTCTCTCTCTCTCCCTCTCGCATTCATTTCCAAATATAAAAAGCTGGCCGATCAACGGGCGGCTGAGATTAGATGGCCGGACCCAACGACGTGGCCGCACGAGTGGAGACCGCACGTGCGGAGCTGTAAGAGCGCTCCGATTGGCGCGATGACCGGCTGCGGCAGGTTGCCAGTCACGATGCCACGACTGCGCCTCCGCGCACCCGTTGCCCGTTTCCGTCCCCCCAGCCGGTGGCCGGCCACCGGCGAGCCCGGTTGCGGGTCGCCGCCACCGGTGGTCGCCGGTTGGCGGAGATGGCGCGTTGTCGGAGCGCGCCAGCGCACAGTCTGCCACCGCCGTCACTGTGGCCGACGGCTCTGTATTGTACGTTACCGTAGGGTAATACGCTTGCGGTGCGGGCCGACATACGGTCGTGCACATGAAGTCAATACGCTTTATTTTCTTATTTTGGCCGCATTCGCGATTTTGGCGGATCGGTGGTGATCGGACGGCGCAGACTGGCGGTCCGCGAAGGCTGGAGGGCCCCCAGGAAAGGGACGGGCGGAGGCGTGCCCGCCCCACCAACTCTGCGCTGCGCTGCGAGCACGGCGTCGTCAGAGCGATGGTGGGGGCCATCGCGCGCTATGCCTGCTCCAAAGCAACCTTCGCTGCCCCACCGTCTTCTCTTTCGCTCTGCTACGCCCCGCCTACACGCTTTTTTCTCTCCACACCACGACCTCTCGCCTGCAGTTCTAGGAGCCCTGTTGGAGGTTGATCAGTTAGATCTCTCAAGTTGCTTCTTTCTTCCGCTTTCTCTTGCTCAGCAAGCATAGCTAGGCCTGTTACAGTGTTTCTGTTCTTCCCCCCCTCCGTGTGGGTTTCTCGGGTTGCACTAGAATAGCCCCGCTTACGAGGAAGGCGGCCGAGTGAGACCTTTGGCTTACTTCAGAAGCGGCTGCAGTCGTCTTCAGCCAGCTCGTTGTCAGCTCAGTGACTCGCAGTTGTTCGAGTGCTCGTTGTGAGGCAAGACATCATCGCCTGGTCAGCAAGCAGCTTACTTCAACTTTTCAACAGCTAGGCGATGAGAGTCTGCAAGCTAATGAGAGGTCAGTTGTAGCGGAGAATTGGGTGGAGAGAGAGAGGGGGAGAGAGAGAGAGAGAGAGAGGGGTGAGGGCGTGAAGGTTATTGCAGATGTAGTGTAGGAGGTTGGAGTGTCGGCTGTTTTTCGGGTAGTGTTGCACTGATGAATAATCGCATCAGTGCTGTAGTTTGTAAGTTGAGAGAGAGGTAGGTGCGGTTGTCCTCAATTCCTGTTATGGAAAGGCATGCAGGCATCGTACTGTAAACTAAGTGCGAGAGACTGGGATCGTTCATCTGAACCCAAGCCTGGAGAAGTTGCTCTAGTAGCGCTTCGGGTGCAGTATCAAAATTTCCCGTTCTGTGCTTATTATTATGTGAGGAATCTGCATCTTAAGCTGCACTTGCAAGTATCCTCCCTCTGGCCCGTGTCTCACAGTGTCCTTCCGGCTTTCTTTCTCTTATCTGTGTCTTCGTAACACAAAACAGAACCTTTGGCAAATGATAGAGATGCTAGGCAGACCTTCGGGGCAGCTGCCAGCGTTCAACTGTCAGCCCACTCTGGGTAGCAATTTGGAGGCCCACCGGCTGGAGACCTCCAGCAACAGGCTATGCAAACCGTTGGATGGAAGTGGTTGTCAAGCGCTTCTGGAGCCAACCTCTGTTCTGGATCTTCGGAGCCCCAGCCCCACTTCGAGCTCATTGTCATCTCTCCAAAGCGGCGGCGACGGGGGCACCGTCTCGTCTCTCTTTGATGAGAGAAAACTGGCTGATACTCTACGCTTGGGAGGCTCTGTGCTGGACACAAAGTTGAACCAGTCCCCACTGCAACTGGGGTCTGTTCGTGACAAACAAGCAGGTTTTGCGAGTGAAGGACTGGCGAACCACGGGGTGGCGTCGCACGGGAGTGCAGCATCCATTCACGGAAGGAATGGAAGTCTGGCAATGGCCGGTGTGCACGAACTGCGAAGGAGAGGATATGGTGGGGGAGATGGAGGTAGCACTGGGGGCCTAGACAGGAGCAATGTCTATGACGCATTAGGGAGGGGCAATGAATTCAATCTCGGGAAGGGACGAGGACGGGATGGAGCTGCTCAGAGTTTCCCTATACCAGTGCGTTTCAGTGAAGGGATGCATTTGTCTCATTATGGAAATACGAGCCGGGAAGGATCTGATGGAGCGCTTTGGGACAAGCAGGCAGGTATTACCAATCCCGACAGTGTAGGGCCTGAGATCGGCTCCTTCATTTCCTTCCAAATGGGCGACGGAATGGTTGAGAGACGAGGATTGAGTCATCCTCTCTCGCACTTGTACGCAAAGCAAGGGTTCACCAACAGAGATAACCAAAGCGGGGAGGCTATCGACAGAAGCGCTTCAATCACCACCGGGAGCTGTGATGGTGGCGGGGGGAGCATTTCTGAGACAAACAGCGGCAACCAGCTCCGAAGCTTTGATGACGAGTGGCTGGCGGACTGCCTGGCTCCCAACGCTGTGTCGCAGTCCACTCAGGACAACAATTTGCTTAACGCTTCGGAGTTTGGAGCCCCTAGGCAGAGTGACAGGGGCCCGGGATATGGGAACATGGAAGACCTGGAAAGCATGTTGTTGATGTCACCTGCACCCGATCAGTCCCTGATGAAGTGGCTGTTGGGCGAACAGCAAGCCTCCCAGAGACTCAAGGGAGGAGACATGGATGCAGTTATGTTTGAGCAGGATTCGTGGAGCTCAAATGAGCATCAATCTGGCTCAGGCAGCCATAGCCAAGTCTGCCTCAGTGGACAGCTCTCGCATGGACAAGCCAGTGGTGACGCCTTCTCTCCTTCCTCTCCTTTCTCTTCTCTCACTCCCTCTTCATCTCTGACTCTCTCTGCACCGAACTTCATACCTCAGCCTACGTTCCCATCACTCAACCGTGCTCTCTCTCTTCCCTCGCACATGCGGGAAATCTCTCTGACTGCAGATCAACCTGCAAGCATGCCATGCGTCCCTGAGGTCCAGGCTGGTACCACCACAATGGATACTTGTGGCCCAAGTGGGCACCCCTTCTCTGCGCCAAGCTCATTCCTTGCTCCCTTTGGTGCTTCTCCTGTTGCTTCAGCACGCAATGACTGCTATTACACAGGGCCGTCGATGTTTTTATCTGGAAATCCCACTTCTCAGGGGTGTGACTCGGCCTCTCAACCTCCTCAAGCGGACTTCCAGATGCATCCAGCGAGTTTGGTCATGGACGAGTATTCCATGGCCATGGGGCCGGCAATGGTATCCTCAGGAACTCAGCAGCAAGTGCAGCAGGTTTTTCTCTCAAACCCGCCATCCCTTGCACACACAGGTTTCTATGAAGATGCCAAGGAAATCAGCCAACATAGGAGCATACTTCAAAGGTCGTGCTCCTCGCTCCCCTCTGCGGAACATCAAGTCGGGGGTCATCAAAACAAGCCCCCTGCACTAGTCCAGCGGGAATTTTTGCTGCAGAGACAAAAATCATGGAACCCAGGTAGTCAGCCTCAAAGGCACTTCTTTCAGTCCCAAAGCCAAAAGCCTGCTGGAGACTGGGGCTACAGAATGGACACGCCCAAGGTTCAAATAGCAGGGCCCCCTTCTCCTCTCTCTCTAGTCCCTGGATTTTCTCTGAAGAACCCACAGCAGCTGCAGCAAGGTCTGTTTCAAGGATCGCAAGGCAGGGAGGGCACAGGAAAAACTGACACAGGCCAGCAGGAGAGGGGTGTGATTCCTGAGGACGGGTTGACATTGGTGAACATTCTCCTTAGGGCCGCTGAGGCAGTGGAAGTAGGGAACACAGATGTGGCACAAGCGATATTGGCGCGGCTCAATCAGCACGTCTCCCCAAACAGAGGCAAGTCTATCCATCGGGTAGCTCACTATTTCAAGAAAGCTCTGGAAACTCGGATCATGGGAGCAAACAACTTTACGGCACAATTTTCGCGTGATGTAACTCTTCCACCCCTGGAAGTGTTTCAGAAGATTAATGCCTACATTCGTTTCTGTGAGGTTTCTCCACTCCCCAAGTTTGCACATTTTACCGCCAACCAGGCAATTTTGGAAGCTTTGGAGGGAGAGAGTTATATCCACGTAATTGATTTCCAGATGGGTGCTGGTGCCCAATGGGCCCCGTTCATTCAAGACATTGCTTGTTTGAGGGCCTCTGGAAGGGCTACCCCTAGGTTGCGATTGACTGCCGTTGGCACTCTCTCCGACGAAATGCGTGCCACTGGAGAAAACCTCGCCGTGTTCGCACGGAGCCTCAATATTTCTCTGGAGTTTCAAGCAGTGGTCACCAGACCTGAGTGCTTGGATGTCTCCATGCTGGGATTGAGAGAGACAGAGGCAGTTGCAGTGAATTTTGTGTTTAGCCTTCACAAGCTGCTGGATGAAAATGTCTCAACTGGTTTGACAACTGTCCTCAAAACTGTGCGGGAAACTCGAGCAAAAGTGGTTGCAATCGTGGAGCAAGAAGCAAACCACAATGGCCCCTTTTTCCAACGGCGGTTCTCTGAGGCATTGCAATACTACACTTTCATCTTTGACTCTCTCACAAGCTCAAATGAAGCTGGCGGTGACTCCTGCGAGAATGCCGATATTGAGAGCTATTTGCTTGCTCCAGAGATTTCTAACATTGTTGCTTGTGAGGGGTCCGCAAGGGTGGAGAGACATGAGAGGCTGGAGCAGTGGCATTTCCGAATGCGGTCAGCTGGATTTCATCCTCGCCCTCTCAGTGAGGCAGCGGCCTTCCAGGCTGAAAAGCTTGTTAGTCAAATCTCAATGCGGCGTGGTTACCAGATTGTGAGAGACCAGGGAGGGCTTCTGCTGGGATGGCAAGGCAGAGCTCTCCTGGCTGCATCAGCTTGGGGCTGCTGATTGATTTTAGTCTCTTCTTGTTCTACTCTCTCACTAGCTCTAGTCTTGTATCATAGATGCTTTCGTTGAGATCCCCCATCTTCCCTCCCCACCTACCTTTCTTGAGGCTCTGATCCCTTCAACTCCTGTTTCCTGTCTCTCATCTCACACATCAAAAGAATCGAAGGGGTTTCTCATAAATATCAGAAGGCTGCATGGCAGTGGTCTAGTGCTACTCTGGGAGCATTCTTCCAGCAATAAATGTGAACTCAATAAAGAGGAAGAGTGAAGGGGTAGGTGGGTAGAGATGTTTCCTGAACCTTGATGAGTGGTCTCCTTGACAATGGCAGACAATTTGTAAAGAGGGCAATGAAGCAATGTAGCTGTTGTTTCTAGGCTCATTTTTAATAATTTGGTGTACTCATACTTAGACACTATCTTTCTGTGTATGCTGGTGTGCGGAATCACGAATGTATGGAGTGGGAGCTCGTTGAGGCTGTCTCCTTCTGTCCAAGATTTGTTATGAGGGGCTAAGGAATCATGAATGTATGGAGTGGGAGCTCATTGAGGCTGTCTCCTTCTGTCCAAGTTTTGTTATGAGGGGCTAAGTACTTGTACAGGAGTTGTGGATTGAATCTTCATTTGAAAATGCCTCAACCTACTGAGGATGCACCAATAGCGTTGCTTGATTGAGAGGCTTTGGATGAGAAGGTTAGAGCAGATTTGCAGGAAGTGCAGAGTGAGGATGCGCATTGTCGATGGGGGATGGTTGCCACTGAGACATCCAGACTGCATATAATTGGATGTTGCACCATATACCTACTTTTGTACAAATCTAGTGCGAAAACCTCACCACTCGCTGTCACACAAGAGGCTGTTAGAGGCTTGATACTGTCCAAACAAAGCAAGAAGCAGCATATGAAGAACATCTCTCTTGCATTTCGAATAACCTGCATGTCTGCAGGTTAGGAAGGCCTTGGTGGCGCTGGATGCATGGGGATGTTGGTTCAAAGTGTACTTTTTGCCAACTTCGGCTTGCCAAAGATGCGATCCAGTCTTGTCTCTTGTAATCACTCCTGGGTGGAGAAAGAAAGCCTTTTCCAGAATGTACGAAAAAATTTGCCCAGTCATTTTCTTGGAAGATGGTGCTTGTGTATCTAAGAGAGTTTCCAATCCTGCAATGAAAGGGTTGCATAGCACTTCGAGTGTACTGCAGAGACCAGTCCTTTCCGAGAGCACACAGATTAGAGCAGACAGTTTTGCTGAGATATGCTTAAAAACCTGACCTCAATGAGAGATGTATAGTGGAAACTGGGATAGGCGAGTATGTAGGGTCTAGCCTGCATTTGACTTGAACCATAAGAAAAACAGAAATATGTTCAAGAAGAATAAAGACCTAAACACACTCCAGATGATTGCCAAAAAAGCAAGCAGGAAGAGACATGACGGGTTTGAGGTACAAGCCTTCCTCTGAAGGAATCACATAAGTATCTAAGTGTAGATGGATGATTCCAGAAAAATTACAATTGTTTAATTCCTTACCACTGAAAGATTTTCAAACATTCTGCTTCGAGATTTGAGGTTCTTGACAAGATACAGCACATTATTTCTCAACATTTGTCCATGACCTACCCACTACCTAAATGGTTTGATCCCTGTCAGTTTCGGGCAGGGATTCTAATTCAAGAATGAGTAAGAAATTGTGTGCAGTAATTTGTTAAGACAACCTCCGTCCCACAGAATCGGCTCAAAGTTTTAAATTTAAAATATGCCGAGTCAGCCTTTGAAGCTGTCCTGCCATGAGGCACACTCCAGATACACAGTGAATCTGAATTTACTCTGGACCCCGCTGTTGGGGGATTGGGGACTGGTAAAAAGGAGGGCAGGGAGTGCAATGTCCAGCTCACCCTTGAACAAAATTCGAACTCTCTGTACCTAGACAGCACCTTGCAAGTTCACTGAAAATGACGTCAGTTGCATATCCTTGGCAGAGTCGTTACCCACAGAGTTGTTAGATGGTAGAAGCAGTGCAAGTTGAAGGACCCGTTCTTGACAAAGCCTCACGGGATTTGGGATGCGCAGAATACGCATAGGCTGTCCAGGACCTGTCAAGAACACACGAATGATGGTATATAAATCACCGTGAATTTGCGCAAAGTCCCACTCGCGAGGCGATATCTCAAACCAATCCTTGTCCTGAGATCGTGTTGTTTTCACCTCCACAAACTCCTGCTGCCCGGTCTCCATCGTAACTATCATATCAAAGGCTGCCCCGGTTTCTCCATCTTGGTTCACCCACTTAACATGTGTTGGCCCATGTTTTCCAGAAAGATACTGGAACACCAATGCCTCACCTGAGCGGCCTGTCAGTTCCCGCTGTTCCTCAGTGGGTCCGTCCAAAACTAGCTGGTCTCTTGCCTGCAGGGATGATATTTCCATGTGTTAGGAATGGTGATGCTTTAACTACATCTACGCATAAGTTCGTGACTAAATTTGACCATAGGGGCCCCTGCTAAACTGAATCAGTCTGTGAGTCTCCTATGTATGCCTCATTTGAAATGTTTTGTGATAGAAACAGTACCAAACAAAGCTTTTCTAATGGCTTACCCAAGCGCCTGATGTCTCTCTGTCTGTTCCACTGTTCCATCCTCCATTATGTAATACAACTTCTTGCACTGGCCTGATTCTTGACACCCCAATATTTGGAACAGGCTGGACAGGCAGGGGTGTCTCTGTCTGAGGTGGCCCTTCCGAAGTGGTGAACAGTCTCGAAGCACCATGTGAGTTATCCTCATCTGTAGAATGTTCTGGGACCATCTCACGAGAGGAAATGGTAGTTTCTTCTGTGGGAGGCCTTCTGTCTACCCTATCCCCATGACTCATCTCCATGTGCAAATCTCGAGAAGTAGCTTTAGGAACAGTCCCTGTCCTTCTGACACCTGCCAATGATGTCCCAGTCTGCTGATCCTCTTTAAAAGAAAAGGTAGCCATGGCTTTCACTCTGGGAACAGGAACCCAGGTGCGAGGAGGCCACCCAGAATATACCCGAGAATTTTTCGCCCTTTGGAGCCTGGACTCTTCAAGATCAACCTGTCTTTGTAGATACATCTCGCCAGGGGTGGGTATTCTCTCAGTCAATGAGGTCAAATTGGCAGGGGGCTCCTCTCTGGTGGTTAAATCGACAGTCCAAGGGACATCCCCATCTGGAAGCTGCTGAATGCCCTGCCCGTTAATGGTGAATGACTCGACATCTCTTTCTGGTGATCGCAACGAGGCCATGAGAGTAATGAGATGCAAGAAGTTGGCCAGCTGCAGGTTGGGTTGATTGGAAAAGAAGAATCGGGAAAGCTCAGCATAAACCATGCAATGATCCTTGGCTTGCGAGACTGCAGTGTGGAGAAAAGAGCCCTGTGAATTCAAACCCTTCCAAGTTTAAAAAGAGATAGCAAGAGGGAGAAAGAGAAAAATGAAATGAAATGAAATGGTACTTCATAACGTCCACAGAAAGCTCAAAGAGCTTATGGGACAAAATGGAAAAAACAAGAGAGAGGAAACAAAACCAGAGCCAAAAAACAGCCCAAAAGCAACTACTGCTCTGTTATGAAAATGAAATGAATGAAATGGTGCTTTATAACAGTCTCACCTCTGTCATCAGGGGAGACAGTGCTTTATGACAGTCTCCCCTCTGTCATCAGCCTGAAGTTGATTCAGTTCAGACTGGAAACAAGTTCAGTGAAGTTTTATGCCAACTTCATTTCAATCGGACAGTCTTTGCGCATCAGACATGGCTTTGGACACAACACCCTCCAGGTCAGCTTCATCCAGTGAGGTTGATTCTTCTGGACTAGTATTCAGATACTTGAGAATCTCTTCTACCCTTAGACTATTTAGCAGGACGGTCTTGCTTCCAGGAATTCGCGTCGATTATCCTAGGGTATCTGGTATTAGGCATGCGATTCAACTGAACCCACCATCTGACTTGAATGGGTCGAGAGTTTGAAGGGAGGTATGCCAAACTCGCCCCGAACAGCCACATTAGCTGTTCTAGAACAAGCCGACTTGCTTTCTTTGAGCACCGCGACCTGAATGGATTCTGATTTAGCATGGTTGATCCACACAGCAGATGCGTACCCCAAGGCCAGCCTAATAACCTTGCAAACATGGTCCTTTTAACTTCAGTATTAATCCCTCTGCAGTGGAAAAATTTAGCGAGACCCAAAGGTTTGCGATTAGCTGATTGAATCACTTCTTGTAAATGCGCATCCCAGTTCGAGTTAGAGGAAAACTCAACACCAAGATATGTGTAGGAAAGGAGTACAGGGATCTCTTCATCACCCCATATCCAGGGGGCAGACAGAGACACACACAAACACACTCACACAAATAGCACCACTGTCGTGAAATGCGGGGTAACTGGATTGAAGCGGCAGACCTGAAGCACGCAGCCACATTCAATTCGATGCAGCGACCGGTGTCGACCATTCTGAAGACTGTAGCGAAAGTATAGTTGATCCACAACCAAGCATTTCAGCTTCTTCAGTCTCTCTACAATGCCCATGCTCTGTAAGCTTTTGTAATGCTCAAAGTGATGGTGTCGAACATAACGTTGTGCATATGGAAGGGCCCACATGATGAGAGCTTCAAGTTGTGATCCATCATGTGATCCATGTGTGATTACTTCACGCTCCACGACCTGTCATTTGTGTTCGTTAGTTAGGCAGTTAAAAGGCAGCAACTCTGCACTCTGCAAAAGGAGAGAAACCACCAACATGACCAGCACATGTTTTTCTCTCCACAATAGATATACATCACCTGCCTTTCATTATTTGACTGATCTGATAATGCTTCTGACTAAGTTCAACAGCACAAGGAGGCAAAAAAATGAACAGCAATGACAAGGACACAACCTGGGACAGGAGAGGGATGCCTAAGGCCGATAGTAGGGGTTGCATAGTCCGCCTGATGGGCACGTCCCGCTTATGCTTAACAGCATTTTCAGGAAACTGTGTACATGTAATTTGTAAGAAGTGTAGACCATCCTGTGCATCTCGGAACTCCATTCCAAGTTTCAGATCATCGCACACACAAATGAACCCAGCCTGGTCACTGAGGGACACCCAATTGTTTTGCACAGTGGGTAATACCATGCACCCTACGTCTTGGAGCTGTGCCTTCCATCTCAATAGCTCTGCCTCCGTCACTTTTCCGCACTCTATCTCCCAGGACCATGCTGCAAAAACTTCCAGTACCTGCAATGTTTGGGAGAAAAATTATCACTTTGCCACAACAAGAAGAACCCTTCTTGTCAAAAGGGTTGTATGTGCTTGCTGAAGCTGGGAATACATGCATCTAAAGAGTCTGTGTTCGGTTCTGTATTAGTCACATTCCAAAACAAGAAGTACAGTTGCATTCATAGGGCAAGAAGACTGCTGACGAAAACATCTCGAAACAGAATCCAAGCATGGTTCGAACTGAGGATATAATCACCTGGTCCAACACCTTGGAGGGAGGGCACAGAGCAGCAAGACTCTGGAGGATACTAAGATACCCATCAAAACTGGGTGTCTCTTGAACTAGGCACTCTCGCACAAAAAAATCCTGCAGCTCTGGGTAGAACCCACTCAAGGGTTTCACAGCAAGAGCTCCCTGATCAGCAGATGATGAGGGTTCGGACCCTCGTTCACAAGCTGTCCCTTTCATGGAAATCAAGCTTTGGAGAGCTCCTGTTGGATCACTCCAGCACACACTTTCCACCAGGTACAAGTTTCCTTCCAAGATTCTCTCACGGGCACTGCCTCCCTTCCACGGTACAAAAATGGACGGTGTTGATCTGATGACGGCCAACACCTCTTCTTTATGTGTTGGCATCTTCTCCGACAGGAACAAGTAAAACTGTGCCATCTGCGCCACACTGTTGAAGTCAACCAAACCGATTAAGATCCTCGAGTAAAAACAGAGGCTTCAAGCTTCTGGGTTGGCATTTCTTTTCCTGGAATAATTCTCCGGTTTCCCCTCCCTTTGCCAGAAAAGAAAAACCAGAAAGGGTCTGTGATCAGTGTAATAGCCTGACTGCAGCCTCTGTCCCACTTTCTTATGGGCCCTGGGGCCCTGTGTAGATGTATAAGTTTCTTACTTTCTCTTTCAGTGGTTTTAGGGTGTGGTTCTACTCAAGTTCGGGCTCTTCGGGCTTCCCCCTGAGATAATAAATTTCTCTCTCTTTCTCAGGGTCTAGATTTAACCTTTTGGCAAGACTGTGTTCTAGTGTGTATACCACTGTCTTCAGAATTCGTACAACATACATCACCTGAACAAGATTCATCCTAGCACTTGACTTTCAACCACACCATTTACAATCTGCAGTTACAGAATCTATCTTCTCACATCAGTCACTAAATAAGAGATTACCTTGCTTCAATCTTTCCATTACTTTCACCCCAATGACGGAGAAGAACGAGAGCGTCATCTACTCTGACTTCAGTGCGGAGGCCAAGTGCTGTCATCAACCCAGTGCTTTGCATCTGCTTCTCCCGAACACACAAGTGAAAAAACTAGGGTTACATGCACAGAAGAGGAACTATGAACTACCTTTCGATAGGAATGCACACATGAAATTGGAACTCGGAGATGCTTGTAGTGGGTGCAAGAGATGATCCAACTTGTATTTGTCAAGTTCTCTGAAAATATCCAAATCCTAGAGGTAACAAAGTGCTGGAGACCAAACTTTCACTCTGCTTATCAGGCCCACATGCACGATGCCAACCTGAGGGAGGGCATAAGGAGCATGGCTGCCCAGAATCCTGCTCACGGCCTCACATCGCTGGAAAAGAGTGGTCGGTAGGTGCAGTTGTCCATCCAAACTGGACAACACCCACTTAAATTCTCGCATTTGCAACACCCATGATGCCTCAGTTTCTCGCCTGATAGTGTCACTGTGCTGCCCTGCAAGCCTGTATGTTCCTTTAGAGAAGGAGGAAAACTCCTCATCCCAGAGTTTGTCAAGAGCTGACAGGAGGCTTGTGCAGTTGAAAATAGCCTTTCTATAAGCCTTCTTTCCCTTCCTTCCTGCCTCCTCCTCAAGACCACACACTGCATTCAAGATTTCTAGCAATTCTGGGGACTCTGAGTCCTGGACGACCCACCCACCTCCCGCCCTACCATCTCCCTCCCATTCTGCCCTCCGCCATAAGGTTGCAGCCTTATCCTGGATGTGTCTCTCCAAAGAGACCATCTGTACAAAATCTGTAACCCCTAACCCCTGGAGAAACTTCCGCCAACTTTCAGGGCTGGAACCCTGGTCCTCTGGGGATTGAAGTTGGAGATAAGTTGCATCCACCTCGTTCCAATTGACTGGGGTGCCCTCCAGAATACTCCTTACATCAAATGGGTTTCCCATTGTGGCCCCAAAATGGATCTGCTCTCTGCTTGCCCGGCGGAGCCCATTACTCGTGAGAATTATTGCACTCTTTTGAAGTTGCACCAAGATATCTGCCCTATCTAATGTACATTGAGTGCAGCCAGATTCCAGATGGCACTTGATGTACCCCAAGAATTGCACCACGAGAGGTGTCTCTCTTATCAAGCAACTCTCTTCTGCCATAGCTGACAGCACATGGCTCTTCATCACCTCATGAGCTGAAATTGGGTTCACCCCCAGCTTCTGGAGAATACTGGTAACCTTCCCTGTATTTTCAGCATTAGAGCCCTTGAGTGAATTGACTTTCAAGTGATTCATAAGACCAGCATCACAGTCAATTGTGTTTTTCATTAAGAGGGGATGCACAGTTCTCAACTCTGACAAGAGGAGAGGGAAGAAAGAAAGAGGGTTATTGATCACACTACTATGCTCCACTGATTGACCAGAAAACCACACAGGCCCATCGACCAAAGCTGTGAATGTTCCATTGGACAAAGGGATAAACTGCAGAGTCTGAAGGTCTCCTGGGAAAAGACCATCTGTTTCCTGCTGTGGCAAAAACTGGGTCCTGTGCTGTTCAGCAAGAAGGCAGTCGTGTAGAGCAATCAGCCAGTCCCGGACCCACTCTGGTCCCATGCCTTCCAATCCACCTTTCTTCAGGCACAGAGATTTCATTATGGCAACCAATGTGCGCACTCCATACATCTGCACTCCCAGGCTTGAGGCCAGCGAATTAGAGAGTTCCACTTCCCCGTCCAAATATTGGAGCCCTAGATGCTCTTTCAAGAAGGGGTCAGGCAACAGTTTACGGACTGTGTCGTTCCACCCTCGCAAAAGCATGCAGGGCAATGCCCACCCTTTCTCCGCTCCTTCAATCGGCAGGCAAGGGGTAGTACGCAATCGCCCAAGAATCATTCGTGGCAAGGGAGAGAAAAACCCCACAACCTCTCCTTCCAACGGCACAAATCGCAAGTAGTTGGTCATTGCTCTTCCTGCGCTTTCCAGAGATGGCAACGATTTGAAAAAATCAGCAGCCTTGATGAAAGCCTCAGGAATTTCAGACCGCAGCCACTGGTTCCATGCACTATCCCTGTCCACATCCTCTCGGGATGAAGGCAGGATGAAATCTCCCTGCACAATAAACCGTAACCCATAGGCCCTTAAAGGAAGAAAGGCAAACACTTGTTGCTGCTCAGGGCTGGCCTCGTACTGCCCACCAGAAAGCTCCCGCAATGTGAATGCCAGAGCAAGCTCCGTCAATGTTCTACCTGCCCGAGGGACAGCTGCCGTGAGCTGGTGTTTCACAACCAGCCACATGGCACTTCCTCCATTGTGCACCACACGAACAAGCCCATTGCCTACATCTTCACGGTACATGACCTGAGTTGAGTCAACGACTTCGCTCTGCACAGCAATACAGTGCAGGCGGTGGAGGAAGAGCAACAGGGAAGGATGGATGTCATCAAACTTGGCTGCTAAGGAATCCATTGCTTGGCCATCTCGAAGTGAAGCTTTGATGGGCAGATCAATCCGTGTGTTCCAACTGGCCTGATTATTCTCAGAGGTCCCTCTTTTCTGTTCAACCAAATGTAAAACTTCTTCAAAAGAGTCAGTACAGGGTGGTACAATAGTCGGGAGTATAAAGCCAAGGTCACTCTCAGTGATGTCGAACTTCACATGAAATCCATTCGAGTGAATTTCAGGGGAATCCGTGACCTGTAAGAAAACCAAGCCAACAATATCCATCAAAGAGGTAGATACTAGACAAGGGAACTCCGTAGCTGCTCCATAACTTCAATGTAAAAGTGCGGAGGTTGAGACAGACAAGGGGAAAAGGGGGAATTTCACTGCACCCATCAATCACCCACATTTTCTCTCAAGATGGTGAGAAACATAGCCTAGAACATTTACCCGGAAAACGGACTTGAAGCCAATGCCTTTGTGACCAATGTAGCCAGTGTTGGTGCCTGCCTTAGTGGAGTTACCCACGTCACATAGGGCACGTAGATTAGCTGGCGTAAAGCCTTTCTCATTATTGAGCACCACAACATGGCCATGCCGAACGACAAACACCAGTGCTGCCTTGACTCCAACTTCATAAGTGTTGTCATCTGCATTTTGAACCTGTAACCCAGTTTATAAGTAATAGTTACCACTGGACTATCGCGTCTACACATCCTCATGGGCTTTAGACAAAGAAGAATGAGAACAATCAACTTCATACCTTTGTAGAGAACTTTCAAACTTGTTCATGTACTGGCTGATAAAATCATGAACCTAACAAACATAAGTCAAACCATGGACCTTTGAGAGTTCCATTGGCAAGGTAAAGATGAATTCACCAATTCAAGAACGAAGTGAGAGTCTTGAGAATATAAGTCCCGAGAAAGTCGATGGAGCGCACGGCCCATCCGCGCATGCTGTCTGGCAAGTAAATCATGCTCTCGGCTCTCAAGGTCCTGTCCTACTCCAAACTCGTCACGTCGGATCGCTTCCACGACCTCTTTTCCATTGTCCCTGACCCTATTTCCATCTGCCACTTGGCACTTCCCTGCAAGCAGTTCCTCCTCTACCCCACTTGCTCCCTCCTCCAACTTCTGCTTGAAGGTCTGCGCAGCCACCTCTTCAGTATTTTTAAGCCTTTCGTAGGGTTCCCATTCGGAATCCATTCCTGCCTCTGGCAGCAAATCTGTGGGTGCCAACTCAGTTGATCCTTTGATATTCACTGTTTCATCGTTCCCAGTCTGTATACAGGAAATGTATCCTGCATTGCCAATACTTTCTACCTCCAACTTTAAGCCTGCCTGCTCTCGGTGCCCACTAGCACAGACTGAAGAGTTTTCTAATGAACCAATGCTAGTTGCAGCAACTGTAAAGCTACAGGCTTCTTTTATGTTGGGCTCTGTCAACTGGTCCCTGCACAACTGTCCAGGATCTTCAGAGGACGTCGTTGCCAACACAAATGAAGAGAAATCATCAATCCACTCAGGTATTCCCATCTGGAGGCCCACTTCATGCAGCATCAGGGAATGCTCAAGGATTTGACATGAATCCATTATGATGGAGTGAGCCCCTGGTATAGCCGAAGAGAAGGCTGACAAAAATATTTCAGCTGCAAATACCCTAAGCTCTCTGGGCATAGTATACATAACCTTCACTAGAAACATAGCCACTGTGGTGGCACGAGTTTCTTTTTCCCTCGTATTCCCATATCTGAGGCTATTCCGCATCATATTACCAGAATTAGTGCTAGGAGAAAAACAGGCTTTCTTCAGCGGTTGGTGCATATCCGCCCAGTTTACAGCCATGTTCTTCGAATGTGCAAAATTTCTTTCACTGAGACTGCTGAAGGTATTTTCGCTGACGTAATCCAAGGGGTTGCTAGTGAAGGGGTCCAAAAGCACACCAATAGCTTTGGTGGCATGCGTCTTTAGGAGGGCTAATGGTGCATGGGCAACTCCACCATACATTGCAACCAGTGACACCAATTGTGCAGCCACTTGCTCTCCATGACCCTTGACAGTAGCCATTAGAAACTGGTCAACAGTCGCAGTCCCGTCAATTCTTAGAATCAGTCCAGCATCCGTCATTAAAGAGTGGATGCCACTTGTGGGGCCCTCTCGCTCCAGCCAATCAAGCAGAGGCCCTTGTGTAGGGGCAAAGACGGCATTCCACTGTGACCAAAGGGTGAGATCTACCAGCATGGGGGCTCCCTTCAAACAGTTCAAGGCATCAGTGTTCATCATACTACCTAAAACACCAACCTTACTCAGGGTTTCCACGTGTATGACAGGTTCCTGCGATTCTTCCACGGCCTCGCTCTGCCCCATCCCAGGAACCAGCGCACCCATGAAAAAAACGGAGGCGTTTGATGGGGTTGCCAACTGCATCTCTTTGCTTTGCTTTACTAGGAAATCTAGAGAGCCGGCACCCAAGTCTTCAATGTTGAGGATGTTGAACTGTCGGCAAACAAGGCTGGAAAGACGTCTGTGAGAGGTTACCCCACCATTTTCACATGCAAATACTGCTTGGCTGATGAATGCTAGCACCCGGTGCAGTGGAACTTGCGCATTTGTACACGGTTTCCTTTCAACAACACTTTCGACCGTGCTCTTGGGAGCTGCACATCCGTAATCATTAATAGCACCTTCACTTCCCAATTAAAATCAATCTCAAGACAATTCCAGTATCAGGCGTAGTGAGATCGAATCTTGCCAAGGAGAGGAAAAGCAGAAGTAAAGCCAATGGCAAGTCTCTCTGCATGCTCACACTATAAGAGCAGAGAATGTGCTCCTTTCAAGAAAGCAAGATGGAAAAGTTCAATATGGCAGTATCAAAATCCACCCCACCTGACTCTCACTGGTCAACTTCCCTCACAACAAAATGTGAGTAGCTTGCAGCAATTATGATAGTACTGCCAAATCATGCAACTACCTGCTACTCCCGGTTCAGTTGTTGGAGAGTGGAAATGGGCTACTGGGGCACAGCCAACATCAATAGGACCTGTGATAGCAACAGTTTGGGAAGTCATCTTTTGATCTTGCTGCACTGACTCCTCTTGAAAGGCATCATACAGACTATCCCAATGTCCCACTTTCACTGACATGACCTGCACCCATAAGATACCAACTGAACATCCCAATAATGGCTGTTTTACCAACAAAGAACAACCCTACAAATGCTTCACAAACTATAGACCAAGCTTGAGACATTAAAAAACCGATCTTCAATAACCACATCCAAGGACAGAGGGGTGTGAGCAAGAGTTAAAGCAATGAACTTGATCCACACAAAACTAAAGACACCACAAGGGTAATGTTGGTACCGCAGCATACAACAAGCCAATTGCAGGGTATTCCTTGAAGACCGCCACTACTTTCGTCTTCTTGACAGCAGCCTTCCAGTACATGTTGGAAGTCCTTGTGTCCAGTAAATACTCGAGCACCTTCAGATGAAGACATTGTCTTTGAGTTAGAGTAATTTGAGATCAGGTGTGGGAGTGTGTGTAAGAAAGAAAAAAACCTTTGAACATCCACAAGGGTGCCCCCAAGGGCCTAGGGGTCGAAATAGGGCAATAAGAAACTACTTCAAAAAAGAACCAAATGAGCAAGAGAGAATGTACTCATAAGACATTGTTTACCGTAACCTTGTGGCCATTGACCCCGCGCCCAGTTTGAGCGGAACACAAAAAAGCTAATAAGCCGTTATTTGCAATAGCCTTGTGACCATTGACCCCCGCACTCAGTTTTGAGCAGGACACAAAGGGACAGAAACTACCTTTGTCAGGGGCTGACACCGATAGCGAGAGAACGTACTCAAGAGACGTTGTTTGATGTAGCCTTGTGGCCATAGACCCCGCCCCCAATTTGGGCAGAACAAGAGGGAACAGACACTAGCTTTGTGAGGGGCTCACTCCAGTAGTGGGACTTCCTTAAGTATAAACAATTGGCTTGGGCTCTCCAGTTTTCCTCTAGAAAGTAGCATCAATCTGCTGTGTGTGAGCTGCCCAGCAATTAGACCCCAGCTGGGCCAGGGCTTTAGGCACAGCCTCAAGATTTTCAAAGTTGGTAAACAGAGGTGCAGGGACTATGTTCTTGATGGTCCTGAAGACGGTCACCCTCTGATGAGAACACCCCGGCCATTGTACCAGAAAATAGATATTGGATTCAGGCCACCCGCACATCGGGCATTGACAGTCTACCTTTCCTCTCTGCATCTGTTTTTAGTTCAAAGGTAGACTCCCCGCCCCGAGTTTGAATCTCAATCTAGTGCCAAGGGTTGCTTCAACGAAGAGAGCAAGAGAGGGACAGCAAGAAGAAACTTTATACTGCCCCCAAGGGCCATGGGACCAAGTAGGACTACAAGAACAAAAGTAGCTAAGAGACAGAGTGTCAGAGTGCAGACGTGAAATTAATTTAAACACCTTCTGGGAAGGTCCTTGTGCCAATTTGGACAGAAAAGTAGAACCACTTATTTGCAGCTGTGGACAGTGTGGATGAGAGGCAAGAAATGGGACCTTTGCGCTGATGGGACAATTCACTAAAAATTCAAACCTAGAAAGAGAGAGGAAGGGAGGACGGCAGAGGTATTCAGTACCTGTGAGACAGTACGACCACGGCAAGCATCCTTCAAGATGATCAGAAAGTCTGCAACCGCTGTCCATGATAACTGACCACCCTCCCACCACTCTCTTTCAAGCTCTGCCTGCAGGTTCTTCTGCCTCTTAGCCCGAGCATTCTCCTCGGCAGCTGATGGATAGGGGCAATTTGAAGGGCCCAGCGAGTTTCTGGCACCAGGCAATTTATCAATGATCTCCCTCATGACAGCCTTCTTCTTGGAGGCATCCGTGTCCCCCTGACTTTTCTTTTCAGGTCTGCTTGTCTCATCATCTGATAAATCAATAACAGTCCACCGTTTGCGCTTGAGCTTTTTGGCTTCAACCTTTGCTGCAGGATTTTCTGATGAAAGGAATGCGGTGACCCGTGATATCACGCTGGATTTTGACTTCAACTCAAACTGTGTGCGTGCCAGGGCTTCCCAGTTTCTGACTGACTGTACCTCTGCCCTCTTTGCCCGCAGCACAGCCCCAATGTGCAACCTTCAAGTAAAAACCATGCCCATAGAATTACATTAGTCAGTCCTATCTTAATTCCAAAGAAAAACCCTGAAGGTGTCCCAGTCACACTGGAGGTTTCTTCTGATAAAGAAGTTTATTGCGATTTCGATGTCAAACCTAGCACTATCCAGCTTTCAAGAGAAAACAGTACCCAAGGCTTTGTACTCGAACACACAGATGCTGGCGTGTGGGAGTCTTTCGCTCCTTCTGCAGGAATACCATAAATTTCTCAAGTTCAACGTTTGCGCTGGGTCCTGGGTCCCCAATGAAATCTGAGAGGTGCTGAATAACTTCAGCTGCCGTAATCTTCAACACATCACCCTCTGCAGGCGGAGAGAAATAGTGGATCACCAGAGGGTGTCGATTAAGGGGACCGAGCCCTAAGTCGTCAAATTCTGCGACTCCTTCGTCACATGTCAGGTCGCGGCATAGGTCGTAAGCTGTTGTAATGCGCTTTCCTGCTACATGGGAATGAATAAATGCGTTCACCTGCTTTCAGTCATTGCACCACCACCTCTCTGGTCATCATGTGTCTGTATGTCTTGCCATCACCTCTCTCTCTCTCTCTCTCTCTCTCTAATGATATTCATATCTGTGCTGGGCAAGAAACATGGGAAACGTCGGATAAACTGGTTGGAGATGTCATTGGTTATAAATGGGCAGGTAAGATGTGTACTCTCAAGGCAGCCTCTGCCAAACGCGGTCAAAAAGGGGTCGGATTCTTTGTCCGTGATTTCTTGTTTGACAATTGTGAAATTATCAACAAGGGTTTGAGGTACGAGCATAGTATCTGGCTAAAACTGAATTTGAAGGGCGGCATGAGTACAAAGGACCTCTTTGTTGGTTGTGTTTACATGCCCACAGAGGGGACCCTTAGTGCTGACGCAGACAAGGCCTTCGAAGATGTAAAGCTGGACTGTGCTTCGTTCCTTGCCAAAGGTCAGGTGGTACTATTGGGGGACTTCAATGCCCAGGTGGGCAAAGGGATCCATCAGGACGATATCATTGGACCTTTTGGTGAGGACGAGCTGAATTCTAATGGCAGACGGTTAATTAACTGTCTAGAAGAGCTTCAGCTTTTGACCTTGAATAACAGGACAAGAGGTGACCAAGTGCAGTGGACTCTTGAGAAATCCCAAACTGGGGAACGTTCCATTGTGGACTATATCATAATGGACAAAATTTTGTTCCCCCAGTGTGCCAATGTGTTGATCGACAGAACTGATATTGGTACCTCTGACCACTTCCTGGTTTGGACTGAGATCAAAAGGTGTTTTCCCACCACCAAGAGATCTGTGAAACGTTCGATTCGGAAGTGGCGCATAGAAAAATTCCACAATGAGGAGGTCAAGGCTGAGTACGTCCAGGCCTTGCAAGAGGTTCTCCCTCATTTTGTCCAATCGCTCCAAGAACTTCAGTCACGCTCTGTTAACGCAAGAAATGAAGTTGAAAGAGCAGTGGACTCTTGGGAGAGTTTCGTTTCCTCCGTGGCTGACAAGATCATTGGGAGGAAACTAATTGTCTGCGGTAGAGCAGTTAATTGGTGGACTAATGAGATTAAACTCAAGATAGCTGAGAGACGAGCCCTCTATAAAGAGTGCTGCAATTTGGAAACCAACAGAGAATTGTGGACGAGGTACTACCAGCTCCGTAAAGATATCAATCAGCTTGTTAGGTCTCAGAAGAAATTATACTGGGACAAGTTATACAGTGAAATAAACTCAAACCACCATGGTGGTAATGACAAGAAATTCTGGTTGGCCCTTCAACGTTTGTACAAGCCGAAAAACGGTCAGCAAGTACAAGCGCTGAAGACTACTAAAGGTGCAGTGGTGACTTCATCGGTTGACATTGTCAAAACCTTTGAAACTCACTACAGTATCCTTGGCAGAACTTCTAGGTCTAACAGTGAGGGGTCTTCTGCTGAATGGAGGGACACAGTTGGAAAAACTGTTCCTATGATTCAAAACAGCCCTGATGAACTGGAGTATATTTCAATGGCTTATAATGCTCCCATTAGTTCTTCTGAGATTGTGGAAGCAATTGAACATTTAAATGGATATAAAGCTGGTGGACCTGATGGTATTGTCAACGAGCTTATCAAGCATGGTGGCGATCCCATGATAGAGGCCCTAGTTCTCCTCTTTAACCTTATCTGGAAGACTGAAATGATCCCCTTTCGCTGGCGACAGGGGGTCATTGTCAATCTATACAAGAAGGGTGACAGAGAAGAACCGGGGAACTACCGTGGCATCACGCTCCTCAATGCTGTTGGCAAGACATTCTGCAGAGTTATAAGTACTCGTCTCGAGGTTGATCTGGAGTCTAGAGGTTGTTTCCACGAAGGCCAAGCTGGCTTTCGGCGAAACAGGGGCTGTGTGGATCATATCTTCACTCTAAGCCAGATTATCCAGGGAAGGAAAAAAGAAGGGAAACCCGCTTATGTCTTTTTCCTGGATGTCAAAAAGGCTTATGACACAGTGTGGAGAGATGGCCTATGGTTCCACCTCTGGTCTTGTGGGATCAAGGGAAAGATGTGGAAAGTTGTCCACAACTTGTATGCTCACACCAAAAGCTGTGTCACTGTTAACGGACAGAAGTCCAACTTCTTTGACATAGACCAAGGTGTAGCTCAAGGATGTACTCTCTCCCCTCTGCTCTTCAATGTTTTCATCAATCAACTCCTCGAGGATGTGGAAAGTGAGGGATTTGGGTTAAGGGTGGGTGATACCACCATACCAGCCCTTATGTTTGCGGATGACTTCGCAGGCATAGGGGAGACTCCAACCAATCTCCAGGAGTTGATTGATTGCGCGAAGAGATACTTTGATCTTTGGGGGCTAGAGGCTAATGTCAGCAAATGTGCAGTGGTAGCATTCAACGACAGAGGAGAGGGAGGAAGTGATCTTAAGTGGCAGTGGGGTAGCCAAGAGATCCCGGTCCTCCCTTCCTGCACTTACCTGGGCGTTGAGTTCTCCTCCAATTGTAATTGGGATGCACATATCCGGAAAGTTGTTCAAACTGGCAAGGGCAAAGCTCTGGGGCTCACTAAATTTTTCCACTGCAGAGGGGTCAACTCTGAGGTTAAGAAAACCATGCTTTGTCGCGTTATTAGACCTGCCTTGGAGTACGGATCTGCTATATGGGTTGATAACTCCAACCAGGCTAAGTCTCTAGAATCCATTCAAGTGGGGGTGCTTAAGGAGTGTATGTCAGCATGCTCCAAAACAGCCAATGTGGCTGTTCGGGGTGAGTTTGGCATTCCGTCCTTAAGCTCCCGACGAGATGAATTCAAGGTCAGATGGTGGGGTCAGCTGCAACATATGCCCAGCACCAGATATCCTAAGTTAATCGACTCTATATCTTGGAAACAGGACCGCCCTGTCAAACAGGCTAAGTCCTGGCAGAAGAGAGTAGAAGAGATCCTCAAGGACCTGGACCTGGATCCGCAAGTCTTGACCCTGCTGGATAAATCTGACTTAGAGGCTGTAGTGTCCTCAGCCATGTCTGTTGCCATGAGATTGTCTGATGAAAATGAAGTTAGGCAGAAAACTTCCCTGAACTTGTTTCCAGTCTGTGACATGGGGGAGGACATCTTGGATGACCTCAAGGGTCTACCCACACTCTCTCTCACACTCTCTCTCTCTCTCTCTCTCTCTCTCTCTCTCTCTCCCCATACTAGCCTAAAATCGATGCAATCTACAGAAGTTCCTGCATTCCAGACAAGCTCCTTTTGGGGGGTGGCATATTTAGGTTAAGTGGTCTCAAAACTCTCCTTCTGCAGAATTGAGGCCCTCTGTCACTCTCTCTACCACTGTCCTACCCAAGCTGCAAACTCAAAAGGAGGTAGTTGGCTGGGAAAAATTCAGTTGATTGTATTCAATGAGAATCAGTTTCCTTTCCCTCCGACAACATCATGAAAGATGGAACATCCTCTACAAAATTTTCTGCAATTTCTGGGATGCCAGAAGCTCCGGAGTACTTGCAGATACTGCTGGCATATTTAGAGAACTACTTTGACCAGTTTACACTTGTGGTCTGTACCTAACACTTGGACACCTCCATACGATCTGGAATCTTCTCACTCATGTCGCCCTAGACCAATCCATCGCTAGCGTTTGAGTGTTGGGAGGGCAGGAATATACTACGCACCTTGCCTTCTGCAAGCGCCAACTTTCGCAGGCACGGAACATCTTGCATTCGAAATCCCAGGGACTCAAACGATGAAACCCCCAGCACTGACATGGTGGCCTGGCAAATTTTGGACACAGTAATATTCTTCCCTTCTGCCAATGCTTCATTGTACACACGTACCGCAGCGTTATCTGCGACCTTTAATTTCCCGTTATACTCACTTGTAGGGCCGAGTGCGTGTCCCTCAGACCTGTCTCCTCCTCTCCCAAACACGAACCCAGGCTCGATGGGGGAAGCAAATGTTCCCCTGCTGGCTCCCTGGACGAATGCACCTGTCCTGTGACCCACCGTCGAAACTTTGGGAGAAAAGAGAGGGGAGGGAGACTGAAATACACCACTGCTGGAGGGTGTTGCTGGGGAAGATGGTAACCCTAGAGAATTCCCACCTGGGCCTGCTCCTACAAGAGAATTTGAACTGGTAGCCATATTTTCTGGCTGATGCATTTCGCTCCATGCCCCCCCTTGAGCAATTCGACCGCTTCCTGATTGCTGAAGAGGCCATCCCCGCCCTTGCCCATGAAGAACTCTTGCATCCAGTTGGGGGTATACAAGGCCGCCTCCAGGCCAACCCATGACTGGTGTTGCTGCCCCCTGATAATTGCGGACAGCATATGGAGCTCCCGGTGGAGGGGTTCCGACCAAAGGAGCTATCCAGCCAGGGACCTGGAACGGTCCACCCCCACCCTGATTCATTGCAGACAGCAACAGACACCCGCTTTACTGCACTCCACCTTGACAAACTTCCTTCTCACCTCTCCGACAGATCTCTGTCAAATTCTTGCACTGAGAAAGTTGAAGGGAAAACTCGCTAACCGAAATCCGCTCAAGCATTCCCATGAAATCTGTCTGTTGATAGCTCTCCATGCAATCTAATCTGAAGCAGTGCCAGTGTCGTCTGCAGCACACACACACGAAGAGTGTCCAGATCCTCCGAGGTAGGTAACCAAGATTGCAAAGATCTGTGTCCAAAGAATCCAGCAGTCTGGGTTTATGCAGGGTTTATGACACAGTGGCTGGAGCCGCCTTTCATATTATTACCCCCATTACTTTTCTTTTTTATTACTTTTTTAACTTTTCTTTGTAAAAAACAAATTGAAGGGAGACCTCAGACTTAGTCTGGGATATCTTTTTCTTCTTTTTTTTTTCTTTTTTTAAAGGGGAATATCATTCATTGGCGTTGAGCATATCAATTTGTTTGTTTGTTTTCTTAATGTGTTTTATTGTTTTTTGGGTTTGTCACGTTGAGGTTGAGATCTTCCAAACCACAAGCCTTCTCTGGGGTTCGCTGGAAAGCCCTCAATGAGTAGGGGGTGCATTGAGGGCTTTCCAGCAGAATTAAAAACCCGGTCCGGAGGCCTTGCGGTTTGGAAAATGTGACAAACAAAACAGAAAAAAAAACAAACAGCTAATCGGGTAATGACTGTACCCTAATTACAAAAATGGATAGCTAGTGCTAGCTGCCCTGATTTTATTGGAAAAGAAATTATAAATATCTAAGTAATTAAAAAAATGAACACAAAATCGAAACAATAATCCCTTGAGATGAACTTAAAGATACCATAATTTATCATGCTTCTCTAGGAAGAACGTCATCATTTTTTAATTACAAATATTGTATAAATTATTATCTGTGGATGATGATATAATACACTACTAGGTAGTTTTCATCCCCTGTTCTTTTTTTAAAGTATGTATATATATATATATATATATATATATATATATATATATAGTTTAAAAAGAGTAAATATTGGTTTATGAGTCCCTAGACAAAAACAAAATCCGTAGTCCCACATAATGATAGTGCAATCTTGAATTTTGTATGGGGGTATCGTCCAAGTTTTGTCGAAGTATAATAAAGATGGCCAATGATGTCTTGTCCAAAGACATTATGCCCTCCCAAATCTCACTGGGAGTTATTGCCCTCATTCACAAAAAAGGAGACAGAGAGATATTGACGAATTAAAGGCCTATCACGCTGTTAAACTCTTATAAAATTATTGCTAAATCGCTAGCTCTTCGGTTATAACCCTTACTCGGCAAGCTCATTTGGATGCCAGCTAGTGCCAAGTTTTTTTTTCTCAGCAAGACAGAAGGCCACGTCGACAAATTTGGCCTAATATATTTTAGCCAAAATGTCACATTTTTTTTAGCCAAATAAACATATTGTATCTAATTAAATTATTGAAGGGGAAAAAAAGAGTTAAATCCCAAAGGGTGCCATATGCCCTCAACAGTCATCCATGACCAAGAAGAAAAATGAAGCTTGGGAACAATTGCATGGCGGCTCTTGTTGGTCAGGGCTACTCAGAAATTAGATGGCTGGCAAAATGGGTGCAATATCTACAACCTTGGCATGCCTTTTTCAATCTTTCTCAATCTGGGGACATTATGCTTACTTTTTTTGTGAGATTGTCAAAGAATGGATCTCTGGGGTCAGACAGAGGTCGGGTAAAAAACTTGAAGACATTTTGTCCTCCATGAGTCCAGTAGGGGAGGGTGTTGCCACAGCATGTGGTCATCGCATTGGCTCCGAAGTATAGAGTTCAAATGTCGGTGCTTACGGCTATAGCTCACATTCTTGACAATGAACTGCAATTATAAGATTTTGACGCACAGGAGTTACAACAACTTTTTAAATGGTTTGTTTATGGGCAAGCACTATTTCCCATATCTGGCAGCAGTGAAGAGCCCCCCTCTTCTGTTTCCCCTGACTTTGAAAGATCAAATCGAAACTAGGAGCACATCAAGCAGTTTGTTAAGTCCAAGCTTCATTTTCACCGGTAGATAGATGGGCTTCTCACTGGTTTCTAGTTGGCCACTGTGCCCTGCATCTATACCTGGCTCCCCCTAATCTAGGGTTATTCGAGGGCATCCCCCACCATCGCTCAATGCTTATCAATGCTTATCATTCCTTAATTCTACTTGGATAGAGGAGGACGACTGTCTCAGGTCCACTGTTCCCAAGATTCTCCTCCATGACTTGTCGTGTGTTAGGCCTCATGGCAGCCTTCGGGCATGTAAAGGGTTTAATTTTTTCCCTTCAAATAATTCCAAATAAAGTTGTCAGGGCCGTTACCCCTGTTTACCCAAAAAAAAAAAAACAACCATGGAAGGTGACCCTTCTCGCCTGGGAACTGGGTTCCATTGCGCCCTAATTAAAAGGGCTCCTGCAGGATTTTGCCACCTGCACACCTGTCACGGCAGTCCGGGCATAGGCATGGGCTAGTTTCGCCACCTATTTCTGCCTCCATTTCCAGATGTGTCGCCTGTGTAATATATAAGTTCTGAAGAAATCACCATATTGCACAATATATAGCATACCTCATCAGTTCCAAGCTGCTCACTCTCCTCTTGTTCTCGTGTGGGTACCAACCGATACAGTCTCTGGGGTCTTGCAACTGCTCCCAATTGCAAGTCTGGAGCTGTGTTTGGTGGTTGCTGCGCGGTTGTAATTGATTGTCTATTTCAACATATTTTATTTATTTATTTTTAAACAAAAAGGGCGTCATACTAGCATACCTCTAGCCAGGTAGGATCCAAGTGGACATTGTACTAGTTGCCACCTATGCACTCAATCCCAAAAAACATTGGCCATGTCCACGCCTAGGCAGAAATGAAAAAAAAAAAAGGCTGGTACGCAATCACTCACTGGGCGTGCTCAAGTACAAAGTGACAACCCCATAAATGGCATAGATGTTGGCTATGTTATCCTTGTTCCGATGGCAACACACGTGCAGGCTCATCTATCGTGGTAGATAGAGCTACACATGTCCCTACCGTGTCAACTCGTCTGGACTCACGTTTTAACATGATTGAGGCGGTTGGCAGTAAACCAGTACTGAACGTGGAGGGTTCACAGTCCATGCGGTCACCTTCTCCAGTGTGAGAAGTCAACGGCATCGGAGACCCAGTTGATAGTGATCGTGGATCACCTACTTCATCGAGCAAGGGTCGGGGCATGTTACCTACACAATTTGATCCTCCTACACCCAAACATCTATTGATTTTGGACTTGAGTGGATTGTTGTGCGATGCCACTCACCATGTTCTTTCTGTCCCAAAAGGAATTGTGTCCAAGAAATGTGGTTCAAATCTCGTGATGTTAAGACCAGGGTGTTGTGAATTTATTGCAAATTGTTTGAAAGTCTTTGAATTGGCTATTTGTCCTCTGCACAAATTCACAATGTCCGGGCAGCCGTCGATTGGATATTTAGGGCGCAAGTTACAAGGCTTCAGTTTGTATGGGATCAGTCCCACTGTGAACGTGAGGAAGGGGAAAACATGCAGTCCTCATCAAAGCCTATTTTTTACAAATGCTTGGAGAAGGTGTGGAAGGCAATGCCACAGTGGTCGGCCCGAAACACTGTCTTAATTAACGACAATCCTTACAAGGGGATGCGCAATCCCGCCTACTCTGGGGTTTATCCAGTTTCATGGACACCTGACACAGGGGTTGCTGACACTGGGTTGTTGGACAGTGTGTGGCCCTACCTCGAAAGACTGGCATAGTCCCCCAATGTGCCCGAATTCATACGCACAACAGGGGGATATGGACAGGGACCTATTACTACAGAGGCTGAAGGCGTGGCCAGAGAGGTACACTCTGGCCCTCACCTTGCATTAGTGAATGTTAATATCTTATGTTAGTCATAGGTTTGTGGACATTTGACGATAGTGTTTGTCATTGTCAGTATTGTGAACAGCTATTTGACATATCGTTGTTGTACAATGCAATATCAGCCGCATGGTCGCAGAAAGCTAGTGACAGCGAGGGTTTCGGGCGCAGCAAACACTGCCTTGGAGAAAAATATCGTAAGATCTCTTATTTTTTTTGTGCTTACAGTTATGAGGACTATAATCATTTACCTGTGGGAGTTCAATTCTTTCTTGACACATAGTTGGCATGAGGTTGAAGGGCACAGCATGGCACATTGTGGATGCAACCCCCGTAGCATGACACGGGTAAAGCAAAAAACACCTGGCAGTGGTCTGATCTCCTTTATGTTTGCGATTTCCCCACGTTGTTGCAGGTTGGACATAGAAAGCAAGCTGTCCTATTGAAAACAACACCAGCTCAGAAGATCGTTATTCCAACACCCTCGGAGCAAAATGGGGTGAGAAAAACTATACACCCCTATCATCTTCTCATGATTGCACTGGTTGCATGTGACTCGGTTCAAACCTGTGAAATATGGGACTCATTTTTAACTGACACTGCTTGTGGTTTGTGGCAGGTGATTAAAGGCCATCGAGTGTGGCTTTTGGATGCCCTATCAAAAGCCAAAGTAGGTAGTGGTTTGGTGATGGGTTTGCAGGGCAGTACACCCCCAGAGGGATACCCATCTATACCTATTGGGTACGTGGCTGTACGTGTGGATGAAGTATGCATGGCCAGCACCCCGCTTGCATACTTCAATACTTCAGTACGGCCAGCCCACACAGAACTTGGTCACACTCTGGACTCTGTCACAGTGTGGAGTGATAAGCTGCTGAAAGTGCTGCCTCAACGGTGATTTTAGAGGTAATGCTCTTACTTTGACATGTGGTTACCCTTGAGTGATTAGCTAAATAGATCTCATGTAGTACTTACACGAACCAGTGGATTGAAACCAACAACCTCTTCTCAGCTAGTGTCGTTGATCTGTTTATACATGTGTGCATTCACGGCAGGACATGCGATCATGATCTCTTGTAAGGAATGAGGCAGAAGGTGATGGGGTAGAAGGAGGCATGCTATGGACAATCAACGAGGAGGAAGGTGCTCGGTTTGTCACATTTTTGGATTCATATATGTGTAGTGGGTAGTTGGGTACTTGGGCTACCGTTGAGAGATTAGATTCTTTGAACTCTCCACTTTTTTGTTGATCTGGAGGCACTGTACAGACTTGAAACAAACCATTGTCTTCTTATCACATTTTCCATCAATTGTCGAATCTCTTTTTTACCCAATTGGCTCGTGACACCGTGTATTTGTGCAAAATGATATATTCTCATTTTATAAATTACATATAAATGGTATTATATTTGAATACATATAAATATACTAATTCAGTAAACATATAATACAAATTAAACCACTATCCACTCTAATTTGAAAATAAATAAAATACAAAATAAAAATAAACAGAAAAAAATGTACTATTAAGGTAAATATTACAAATTCCATCCAGTTAGAATACTACATGTGGAGTAGAGATGGGTCATGCCCATGACTCAACTAGGCACCAACAGCCATGCAAAGCGTGACACGTGTCTAGTCATACTCATGAACTCAAACCAATGAGGTCATACTCATGACTCAAATACCTTTCACATTTCAAATTCATACCATACATTATGCGCCACGTAGCCATTCAATGAGACTTGAGTCAAATACACGACCACCTAAAGTTATAAAATGGTCATGCTTATGACCAGGATAATTTCCCACTCCTACCTGATACCATACAAAGAGCGCCACGTGTCCAGGCACGAACGCATCCACAGTCAGATTTATGACTCTCTAAAAGTTGCTAGATTTCAACATGTGGTATCGCTCAACATGAACACGTGGCCCGTTGTGGCATGCGTGCGAGATAACGTCGTCCCTACACCTGTCATCATCTGAAATTGACACGTCGCAATCCGGGGAGAGCCGCGTGTTGCTAGAAAACAGTCACGGACGTGACGAAATCCAGGGTCATGTATATTGCTCACAAGGGGATATCACCCAGAGTCATATTCACGACACGGATATTAGAGTCATCGTAACGACACGGTCTGCATGACTCTTTGCAAAAGAATAAAAAATGAGTCAAAATGACCAAAAGAGTCATGAAAACAATAAAAAAAAGTGTCATGAAACCCGTTTTTTGTACTAGTGCTAGTGCCCTCCCCCGGCTGCACCTCTCTCATTCTACGCCTCTTTCTCTTACGCTCCCTCTCCTGGGCCTGTTCTTTCCCCTTCCCCTCCACTACTTCCCTACCCTCCTTGATGATTAGGGGAACCTCGAGGACACGACGTCTTTTCCTCTTCCTCTTACCGTCCCCACGGGTAGGCACCACCACTGTCCCTGCTTTGTCGGTGGCAGTCCCACTACTTGCCACAAGCTTAGCCACGAATGCGCCAAGCTCCTGAACACAAAACCCACAAAATTAGAAACAAACCAGAATGAAAGGCAAAGGAAAGAAAAAAAGGTGAAGGAAAGAGGCTCACATTTGTGTCCATGACCTCAATGTTGCCCTCGGTCCCCGCTTGTGGTGCACCCCCCATAAAGGCCCTCTCGGAATAAGGGTGGAAGCCTATCCCATGCACCCAATAGGCTCGCAGGCGGCGCCCCAAAGTCCAGGGTCTTCTTCATTGACCGTTCAGGCGACGGACTAGGGGCCCTCCATAGCCAATGTCACCCTCTCCTCTTCCCCCTCCCTTTCCCGTGCCCCCTTATTTCCCTCTTCCCTCTTCATTTCCTCCTCCTTCCACCTCATTGCGGCCTCCTTTGAAGCCTCCCTCTTCTCCCAAGGTGAGGAGGAACCCACCCCCTTCTGAGCCCCCCCCCTTATAAGCCCTCTTGGTTGCAGAAGAAGGGGAAAAAGCATTGGCGGTGGGGCTAAGATCAAGTTGTCCATACCTGGCGGCAGATCTGAGAATGCGCTGCCCCGTGTAAAAGTCAGGGCCCTCCATCAGCCCGTGGGGTGGCGTCCCAGCCTGAACATTGGGTGCACCACCCTCAACTGAAGGCTCACCCCAGCCTCAACCTTCGAGGCCGTGGAGGCCTCGACGGCCTTACGGCTTGGTCCTCTCACATAGCCGCCTATAGGGCTGGTGAGTTTGGACCAAGTGGACCGTGTCACACGGTCGTCAATGACGGGAGGGTTGTCAAGCTTCCCTACCTTAGCGGCAGACGATTTCTGCTCCTTCGGCGGCGCCTTCTCCTTGTCCTTCGCCATACTACCAGCTTATCCCTGCGCCCACAACACTACTGCCGTGTGATTTCACATGCCAAAAACCAACAAGGCCTGACCCTCCCCCTTCCCCTCTCTTCCTCTCCCTCTATCTTTATGTCTCTCTATCTTTGTCTCCCCCTTTCTCTCTCTGCTGATAAGCAAAAAATGAAAAGAAGGGGAAGGGGGGTGGGGGTGGTGGGTGGGTGGGTGCTGAGAGCACCAACACTTGCTGCTGTCAGCCCCCCACCATTCCAAAAAGAAAAGAAAAAAGGTGGGGGGGGGGATTGAGAGCAGCAGCAGCAAGTACTTGCTGCTGCAGCTCTCAACACCCCCCACCATTGCCAAATCCAAAAAATGAAAGGTCGGGGGGGGGCTAAGACCAGCAGCAGCAAGCTGCTTTCAGCACCCCCCACCATTCCACAAACAAAAAACGTAAAGGTTGGGGGGGAAGTGACTGAGCAGCAGCAGCTGCTGAGTCACCCCCCCCCCAACCTTCTTTTTTATTTTTCTTCCCTCATCTCTCCCACTCTCTCCCTCTCTCCCTCTTTTCCCTCATCTCTCCCTCTCTCTCCCTCTGTCCCATCAGGATGAGGAGAGAGAGGGACTGTTGAGGGGGAAAAACAAAAACAAAAAACGGTGGGGGGGTGGGGAAGTGATTTTTTTCATCTCCCTCTGTCCCAATCTGCCTCTGTCCCTCTCTCTCCCTCTTTTCCCTCATCTCTCCCTCTGTCGGGACCATGAAGATGTGGAGAGAGAAGGACTGTTTAGGGGGAAAAAAAAAAGGTGGGGGGGGGGGGAGAGTGACTGAGCAGCTGCTGCTACTCAGTCACCCCCCCCCCCCCCCCCGGTTTTTTTTTTTTTTTTTTTTCCTTTCCCTCATCTCTCCCTCTCTCCCTCTCTCCCTCTTTTCCCTCATCTCTCCCTCTGTCCCATGAAGATGTGGAGAGAGAGGGAGAGAGGGAGAAAGAGGGAGTGAGGAGTCTCCCTCGTTCTCCCTCTCTCTCCTTCTCCTTTGTGCGAAAAAAAAAAGGGAAATCTCTCCCTCTCTCTCTCCATGAAATTGAAACTGAAGAACACTTCTTCTATTGTCCTATATACTATGAGATCCGTGGGGATTCCACTGTCTACTCCGTGGAACCCAAACTCTCACTGAAATCTCTCACTATGAAGATCAGAAATGCATGGCTGCTTACTTGCAGTTGGGCATCTCACGCAGCAGCTCCTTCACGCTAGCGTTCCGCCACCAGGTCGCGTGGGCACACTCCCTCGCTCAAACAACAAAAAAGGGAGAAGATGGAGAGAGAGAACGAGGGAGAGAATGAGGGAGAGAGATAAGGGCGAGATGGAAAGTGAGGGCTAAGAGGGAGAATGAGAGAGAGAGAAGGAGAGGGAGGGCAGCTCTCTCATGCGGCAGCTCCTTCACGCTGGCGGTCCCTCCCGCGGCGCTGGCGTTTGGCTGGCGCTCCACCAGCAGGTCACGGGGGCGCGCTCCTAGCTCGCTCAAACAACAACAAAAAACAAAACGACATAGAAGAGGGAGAGAGAGAGAGTGAGGGAGAGGGATTAGGGCGAGAGGGAGAGTGAGAGAGAGGGCGCGCGCGGGTTTGAACACCGTGGCGCATCAGTGTTGCGTCACCGCCGCTGGAAAACGCTCCGGCGCGCGGGGGTACTTGCACCCGGGAGAGCTCGAGAGCCAAAAAAAACAAAGTAGGGATGGAGGGAGGGGAGGGAGGAAGAGTGAGAGGAGGAGGGTGAGGGAGAGAGAGATCAGATGGAGAGATTGAGAGGGGGAGTTAGAGGCGGTCGGTGCAGCCGCGGCGCGCCAGTGTGGCGACCCACCGGAAAACCTCGGCGGCGATCAGGCGTCTTCGCGAAGGGGAGAGAGAAGGGGAGAGAAGGGCGGCCACCTTGGCAGGAGGAGGATCCGCTGCGACGTTGGGGAATCGCACGAGCGTCGCTGCCTCAGGGGGACGTCGCACGGGAGTCGCAGGGACGTCGCACGAAAGTCGCGGCAGTCGCAGATCTGGCGCAGAGGTGTGTTGAAGAGGCCTCTCATTTTTATTTTTTTTATTTTGGTTTTTTGGGTTATGGGGTTTTGCAAGGATCATTTGGGTTTTTGGGTCTTTGGCTCTTAGAATTTTAAAGGTTACATAGTTTAGTTTAGGGTTAGTTATAATATAGTTAGTTTAGGATTAGCTGCAATATAGTTTTGTTTTAGGGTTTTGTTTTTTGGTGGGTGGGGACATATGGCTTTACGTTTGTAGGGTTTTTTTTTCAAGTTTTTACCAAGGGTTGGGAGTGTAGCTCCTCCGGAGGTTACAGTGGGTCACAATACGGTACTCTACCTCTCTCTCGTGCTAGGTTATGCCGCGTGTTTATCGACGTGTCACGCTTGAGGATTCGTTACCGGCTGTGCCACAACCACCTGCTGAGGGCGAGACAGCACGTTCGCCTCGTCTACGAGTTAGGCGGCATCGCCATGTCCGCACAGCTTTGCCCCACGGCCACCACCCCGAGGTCGTAGGCCGCCAAGTCCAGAGGCACGAGCCCCGGGGAGACCCCGCCGGGACCGCCTCCCCAAGATTGAATGTTGGTGCAGTTGGTGTTGGGCACGACTACCGGTTGGGAGGACCACACCGATGATGCGGCGACCCCATGTTGTGCAAAAACATTACGTCAAGTACGAGATTGCTGATGCAGCAAAGGTAAGTCGTCCATATATCTTCTCACGTACTCCTCAATTAAAAGTACTATATCTAATGAAACCTCGCGTTTGTGAATTGAGTATTGATGCATTTCATATCATACATCTTGCAGCCCCGTCTTGATGTCCAAGCTCGCAATTTTTTTGCTGAAGAGGCATACCGATGCGGGTTTCTTCCTTCTTACGAGCCCCACCTCGTTCCGGATGTGAACATCTTTTTCTCGCCACATGACGTAGATGCAGTTTGTGAGGTAGCGGGGTACGATGAGTGTTTTTCTATTTTTGGGCACCGGGCTAGGCGCTTGTCACCTACGCACACACATTCGCCATCCTCGACATTGACATCCCCATCATCACCATCATCCGCATCGTCCGTTCCTCCTATTGTAGATGGTCTTTCCTCATTACCATTGCCGTCCGAGGTCCCTCATACCGACCGGCTACGTGTCCCTTCCCCTCCATTGCCGAGACCACAGCCGCCACTGAGTCCGAGTTCGACATCCTCGACATCGACACCCCCATCATTACCATCATCCGCATCATCCGTTCCTCCTATTGTACATGTTCTTTCCTCATCACCATCGCCATCCCGGCCATCTCGGCCAGTACTACCTCCACGCGAGATCCCTCATACCAACCTACGTGTCCCTTCCCCTCCATTGTCGAGACCAGTCGTATCCGGGTCCTCGGCAGAACCTGGATGGATCCCACCACCTTTGGGGACTGTGTATGACTGGGACCGATGGATCACTAGGTTCCCATTTCGGGAGAAGGGCCCCCGAAGTGATGGACGGGCGCGGCCCCCTAGGAGAGGTGGACCGAAGTTGTTTCGCACGGTTGGTCCGCGCCTTCGCCGGCCTGATGACGGCACCATACGTCATCGTGGTGCTAGGGAGCTATTCACGATGGGAGTCCAACCCATTTCTACCAATGTCTTGTGCCTTGTCCAGTTCCGATTCCCGAGGGTGAGCCATTTCTTTTTTGGGGTCGCATGTATTGCGTGATGGAGGCAATGGACCCTAGTATGGGTCGCGGACTTTTTTTAATGGAGGATGTAGTTTTGGGGGGAGGAGAGGATTCTGTGGATTTGTTCCCTTATTTTGGGCCGAGGTACACCCACCGGGAGTGGCAATTATTGCAGACACACGACCTTGGGTCCTTGATCCATCCTTACATCCTTGTTGTGAACGACAATGATATAAGGGCGAGAAATTTGGGCCGCAAAGCCCATATTTATTGTGACGGAAACCCCGACGTGTACGGCACGTGCTGGGCTCATCAACAGTTCAGTTACCTTACCGCCGGGCCACACCGCCAACGTGTTTGGGATGAACGCCATGACGGGGATAGTAGATTGGACCCTAACATCACCACTTTTGTGATGACATGTGCAAGGAGGACTATTAGGGCTGGAGAGGAGTTGTTTGCAAAGTTACATTGAGGTGGCTTCCTCCACCGTGTATATATATACATAGGCATTGATGTGTATATGGATGCAGTTTTTCATGCTATATTCAAGGGAGTTTGGTCGGGACGTTATATGTGAATTTGGGTATTTTGAATTATATAGTGTCTCCTTCATGTGGGAAGCAATGTATTATTCCCCTCGTGCGTATAATGTGTACTTTGGGTTTTATCTTGTATGATAATGAACAACGCCATGTATGGAAACTGATAATGACATGTTTGTTTTTGGCATCTTAGGATGTCGGCCACAACCCCACGACGTTAATTCATGAAGTCATGATCTTGTTATGAACCGGGATTTTGTTCCTTCGGAGGGGGGTGCGTATCAAAGGGACCCGACCCCGTCTGAAATGGCGGTCTCCAATGATGAGGACAACAATGACAATGGAATTACATGAGATGTGGCAGCAATGGATGACCTCTTAATGCATCAGATGGTAGATGAGGACACAGACTCTTTGAATGACATGGAAAAAAGAAGCCAAAACTCCCTTATACGAAGGGGCCAAAGTGAGTAGACTTTCAACCATCTTGTTGTTGCTGAATTTGCAAATCCGGTTTGGCATAAGCAATGTGGGTATGTCCGCCATAATGCGGACTATTGCGGACTACATCCTTGCCCCACATTTGAAGCCGAGAATGCCACGATCAAGAAAAGAGGCAAGAACAGCCTTGGATGCTGTGGGGATGGGCTATAAGATTTTTCATGCATGTCCATGTAATAAAACCCTGTACTACGAAGAGGATGCGAAACTCACCAAGTGTCCAAAATGCAACAAAGACCGATATCGGGATGATGTTCAAGGGAAGAAAGCCCCGCGCAAGGTATACCCGCGCCACAATACACTTGTATATTGCATTCTACCTTTTTGCAACCGCTACAAGACGTAAGGTTTTACTTAGAGATATGAATGACACAGAACCGATGAGATGGCACGCCTCGCATCGGAGCCCCCCGAGAAAGGTGTGCGGGCCACAAGATTCACAAGCATGGAGGCATACTGAAGAGATGTGGTCTTTTCTCTTGGAGGACCCACGACATGTCCGCCTCGGCTTCTCCTTGGATGGGGTCAACCCATTCTCTGTCCAGTCATGTAATCATTCCACTTGGCCGGTGACCATGGTGAATTACAACATCCCTCCGTATCTTTCAATAAAAAAAGGCCATATCATGTTGGCTGCCATTGTACCGGGTGAGTGTTCCCATTTCATGCTTATTATTACTTTGGATTTTACATTAATCTTCTTCTCTTTGGCGCAATTCCGATGGAAGATTGATGAGTGACGTAATCATGTAGTAAGATGTGTCATTCATTATGAAGTATAATTAGCATGGTGGAGCATTGAAACAATTAATGGGGTGAATGTCTCATAGGGAAAAAACAAGTGAAAGACATGGACACGTTGCGACCTCTAGTTGATGAACTGAAGGAGTTATGGAGGGGGGTCCCGGCATTGGATGCTTCACTTGACCCTATGGCCGGACAATCTTTTCAGATGAGAGGCATCTTGCTTTGGACAATGCATGATTATCCAGGTATATTATGTTCCCCATGAGAAACCCGCGTACATTTACCTGTCAAGGGATATTGATGAGGATTGGGATTGATTGAAGTAGCGACGACAGTCTTCTGCACCGTAGTGGGGTAGATGCACATGGAAATTTTTTGTCTTTCCTAATGTGGCGGAATGTCTACATGACTTACTATTTGCTCGGGGTTAAGCACTAAAGGGTACCACGCATGTTTGCATTGTGGCGATGAACTTGATGCACAAAGCTCCAGCAATCTTCGCAAGATGGTGTATCCCAAACTACCGCAAGTTTCTTCCTATGAGCCATCATTGGAGAAGAAGAGACAAACACTTGTTTGATGACAAAGTGGAGTTACGTCCCCCACCTGTGACACCATCCGGGCACTTTTGGGAAGACCGATGGAAGGAGGTCCATCCGGAGGGGTCCGGTGAAGTGGAGGCGTCCGGCATGAAGCGGCTTTCAATCTTCTACGAGCTGCCAAATTGGGCGGTACATATTCCACAAAACACCATCAATATTGCTATGCATGCATGTGATATTGCATGTTTTGTATGATTTCCATTGTCACTTTCACGACAAAATAGACGTGTAAGAATTTGTGGGTGGGGATATGTGTAGGACCTGAAGATTCGTCATCTTCTAGATCCCATGCATATTGAGAAGAATGTTTGCTCGTCCTTTTTTCGTGTTCTTCATGGCACGCCTGCAAGAAGGGAGTGGTTGTGAAAGGAGATTCTCTCGGTGTTAGAAAGGAACTTGAGGAGCAGGGTCGCATGCCCCATCTATGGGCCGAAGAAAATGGTGTGGACCCAAAGGGTGTTATACGGTGGAAGTATAGGCGTGCACCTTGGCAATGGACCAAGGAGGAATACAAGAAAGTGATAGCCACCATAGAAGCTGTCCGAACACCAACTGGTTATGGGTCATCCCTCCGTATGAAGTTCAACGAAGACGGGGTCCATGGTTTGAAGTCTCATGACTACTACAATCTATTGCAAGACATCTTGCCATTGCAGTACGTGGGACATTGACTCCCGAGGTTCGCGAGACAGTCTATAGATTGGGAGCATTGTTTCGGTGGATTTGCTCCAAAGAGCTGGAGGAAGCGGACTTTCCACGCATGAAGAAGGAGGCGGCGGTGGTCATGTGTATGTTGGAAATGCACCTTCCTCCCTCATTCTTTGACATCCAAGTGCACTTTGTAGTGCACTTAGTGGAAGAGGCTTCGATTGCCGGCCCCGTTCATTCTCGGTGGATGTACTACCTTGAGCGATACATGAAGACTTTGAAAGCACATGTAAGACAAATGGCACACCCGGAGGGTAGCATGGCGGAGGGGTATACATTGCAAGAGGCTATGTTCTACTGCATGAAGTACTTGGCAAGGGTGGATAAGGAAGCCCCTCCGATGTGGAAGGAAGATGAGGATGTACGAACCAATGACATCGTTTTGCCCAAAAATTCAAAGAGGGTAAAATTACCCATCATGGTGATTAACCAAGCGCATGAGTTCATACTGAAGAACACCCTATCCATACATGAGTAGGAGACAAGATACAATAACCTTGTTCAGCAACGACAAGAGGAGACGGTTGTGTGGAGGCGGAACCATACAAGGGCGACTACACGCGCTCCGCGAGTAAGGGGCCGGCGTAGCCTTCACAAGAATTGCCCATGGAATTGCAGCCTCTAAGTTCATTCCGCCATTGGCTTCGGACTGAAGTAGAGGATAACATTGCGAAATGTGAGGTGGTTTCAGATTTGGTGCAAGACATTGCAAGGGGCCCCTCTCAATTTGCGATCTCATACACGGCGGTTTGGGTTCATGGTCGTCATTTCCGCATTCGTGCTCTTGACATGAAATGCAAAACAACGTTTGATTCTGGCTTGTGTGCCTCATATTGGCAAGACTCCGTGTGGGGCAGGGGAGATACACGACCTACCATGAGCACACTCAACTACTTTGGAGAGCTTGAGAGCATACTCCAACTTCAGTATACAAGACACCAACCTCTTATCTTCAAGGCAAGGTGGTTCCAGCCACATCTTGTGGGGCCATCTGCAACAATAGTAGAAGACGAGTGTGGTTTCATGCGCGTCAATACAGATAGGCTCGAGTCTACTCATCGTCCCTCTGATGAGCCTTTTTCATGGCCTTCAGACATGGAGCAAGTTTTCTTCTCCGGATCAGGAAATTAGAAGGTGGTTGTGCATGCTCAGCCAAGAGGAAGACGTATCTATCATGGTTGGGGATCTACATGGGGCAAAATGCGGAGGAGGAAGAGACTGGTCATGATGATGCTGATGTTGGCCGAGGTTGGATAGAGGGGGTACAAGAGAATGATGACGCCCCGGACAATGCATCCCGGACCCTATATGATGAGGCTCCATCAGATGCGGATGTTGGAAAAGAAGATGAAGACATGGTCATTGAAACCAAGGTGGAAGATGATTCAGATGTGTCTTTTGGTGACCAGACCATTTATGACAATGACTTTGATGAGCAAGAAGACTTGCAGCTTGATGAGGACGAAGAAGCCCCGGATGATGATGTTCAAGTCGATTAGACATATAATCAAAGCTACATAATAATTCTCGCACATAACTGTACCCATCCCTTCGATTGATTGTACATGTACATGCATGTAGCTTATTTCTATGATTGATTAATGAAAAATCCATAAAAAAAAATCCTTTGTAGTTGTGGCGATCTAGGAATGATTTTAGTGAAGTTGTGACTCAAAAAGTGACTCTAGGATTGTTGAGTTTTTGTACGAGGGCAAGAATGTTGGAAGACGTGGTTCTTGTTCTACAAGTGCTGACCAAGACTTACCCCTGGAAACCCTTCAATCGATTTGGTTACCATGATCTCGATGCAACAGAAAGAATCTTCGAAATTGGTGTGAAAGACAACAATGTTGCCAAAGCCATTGCCAAAGCAATCTACCCTCAACCCTCTAATCCCATGGCCCTTCCCTTTTCCTTTCCTAGTGTTCCCACCCCCTCTTCTTGCCCTTTGTCTTTAACAATAAGGCCGCCCGGGTTGATCAAGGTCTCCCACATGCAAGATAGACCTATTATATTGTAGCACAGAAGGAGGACTAAAAAGATTTGCAACAATGGATCCATTCAGCTTGGCCTCTGCCATGAACTTTGCAAAGACATAGAAAATGCAATATTGCGATTCCCCGCTGTCGCAAACCTATTGGGGCATCGCAATGCCGTCGCAAGGCGACCCCTGAAGGTCGCAACCCCCTGCATTTACAATATCTATGATTGCGGATTTTTCCTACGCAATGATTTTTGTTTTAGCTCTATTTTGTTCTGTGAATGCAAACCCCAGACCACTGCATCCATGGAAAAAATTGGACCAAACAAAAATAAAAAAAACAAAGAGTTTCCTTCACTCACACTCTCTATGGAGAGTGCATGAAGTTGAAAAGAACTCAACTTCGGAGTGCAAATGAGGGAAGAAAATATGGTTTTCAGTCCAAATGATTTTTGTTCACTCCCAAAATTTGCACACGCATTGTAAACGCTAAGCATATGGTCCAATAGTTTGCACGGATGTAGTGGTACAAGGGTCGAATTCACAGAACAAAACACAGCAATTTTTTTTTTTATTACGTAGCAGCAATCCCCAATCCTAGACCCCCAGGCAAGAGGGCACTTGCGATGCCCTAGCAGGCTTGCGACTGCGGGGAATCGCAACGTCGCCATTGTGGCATTTCTGCGACGTTGGGACGTCGCAAACCCCAACGCGAGCTGGCTCGGCCCTCCCCACGCGCCTAAGTGTGAGGGGGTGTTGTTGCGATTCCCGGGCGTCGCAGCCTTGCGGGAGCGTCGCAGAGGGCACGTGCGATGCTCGGGTGTCGCAAACCCCAGCTTGCTGGCGGGTCATGCCCCAACTGCAGCGACGTAGCTGAATCGCAAGCTGACGAAGCGTCACCGGAGCGGCGCTGCGGCGACGCGCGGACGTCGTAGTTTCCGGGCTAGGCGCCTACGCGGCGCAGCAGTCACAGGAGGGTCGTCGCGTCTGGCGCGCTCGGGGTCCCGGGGTCGCTAACCCCCCCTAAACGTAGTAGTGGCAGCCAACTGAAAATGAAGTCAGGATTCCGAAAGGAAAAGAACGGGGGCTGCCACTTTCTTCTCGCCTACACTAACCTGTTGTTGTGTGGCCATGAATGATGTAGGCATGGATGATCCATTATACGATGATCTTCTCCATAGGTGCAAAACCGGCACCCACCTTAGTGGCATATCCAAGCTGCTCATGAGGCAAGTCAACTATCACTTACCCAGCCACCGGGAAAGTGAAGGGAGATTGTTCAGAGTCACTGCTTTGGAAGGTACCTCTGCTGTGGAAGTCCCTTCTAGGTCCGCTGTCCCTGCTTTACTCAAATTATACCATGCTTCTACTTATGCTAGCCATTTGGGGGTTGCTAAAACTATCAAGAGATTGCAGGAGCAGTTTCACTGGAAAGGCTTAGTTAAAGATGTCACAGCTTTCATTGCAAGGTGTGTGCCCTGTCATGCTAAAACCATCATACCTAGAACCGACGTTCCTCTGCCTTTACAGCCAATCCCGGTGACTGAACCATTTGCCAGGGTTGGCTTGGATCTAGTCGGACCCTTTAAATCCACGTCTAAAGGCCATGCATACTTTGCGGTTGCAACGGACTACCTGACGAAATGGGTTGAGCTCCGACCTCTGGTTGCTAAGGATAGTGATGAAGTGGTGCAATTCTTCTTTAATAAGGTGATTCTTCGTCATGGTTGCCCTCTGGAAATCCTCACGGATCAAGGTACAGAGTTCTGCAACCAACTTATGAAGATTGTCTTGTTTAATCTCAACACTAAGTATGTCGTTACTGCTCCCAACAATTCCCAATGCAATGGTCTGACAGAACGATTTAACAAAACTATATTCCAGATGCTCGAAAAGAATGGGACACTCATTGATGAATGAGATATTGTTGTGCCTATTCTGCTCTTTGCCTACATGACTTCTATCCATGCCAGTACCAAAATCTCACCTTTTGAACTTTTGTATGGTAGAAAATGTAGAACTCCTTTGCATATCTCCTGGCTGCAGGTCTCGGCTACTGAGCCTGAAATTGGGAGGTCTTTTTGCTTTCCATGGATGCTAGAAGAAGACGTTTGCGGGAAACTGCCAAATCTAACATTGTGTTTGCTCAAGCTGCTCAGGCAAAAAATTACAACCGTCGTGTTGTATATTCTGAGTCATTCAAGGTGGGCCAGTCTGTTTGTGTGAGACTCCAGCCTGGTAAGCAGATTTCCAAGGCTAAACGACGCATTGATGGCCCTTACCTTATCTCTGATATTCTTCCTGGCAGGCAGTATGTCTTGCTCCCTCAACATACCTCTACTCCTCACTTAGCTAGATCTATTCATGTTTCACTACTTGTTCCATACCTTTGATCTCATCTGTTTGAATGTTGAGAACCGTCAGGTGATCTTCACTCCCACAGCTCGGGCAACTCGCACTCACAACATGGCATCCTCTTCTTTAGAGTAGTGTTTTGAATTTCATGCTAGTTTTCTACACCGTTTGTAACACTCGGGGTTTTTCCTATGGGATGTTTTGTCCTCCACCCAGCTTGCAGGGTGAGGTTTTCTTCCCTAGGTTTTTTCATCCCTTGTGTGCCGGGTGTGTAGCTTGTTTTGGCTAGGCTTCATTTTTGTTCTCCCTGAGCTCATCACTCGCAGGAGCTCGCAGTTTCTTGTGGCCCCAGCAGGCTTTACATATGTGGAGCTGGGATTCCTTCTCACCTTACTTTTCGACATGGATGGATGGAGGAGGGATGCGCTCCGGATGATTTAAGGGATGGACGAAGCCAGGATGAAGGCTGGATGGACTTACACCTTGCACATGAGGATGAGCTGGCAACAGCCGATGGCTTTATTAGGGGCTGTCTTATTCTAACAGCTAGTTTAGGATCAGATTAGGATGAGACTGGGTGATCTGGCTTCTTTCTATGGCTATGCTGGAAGGACATTTGGTGGACCTATGTGTAAGTGCCACATGGCACTAGGATTAGATTATGAGCTAATACTATTTAAGCCTCATTGCCGTGGCAGTGAGGGTGGTGCCTTTTGAGTCTTACGCGAGCGTACGTTGGGCATAACGGTGTGCTTGAGTGGTTGGATGAAAGTGTTGGAGGTTTGAGTTTGTGGCGTCCTCTTAGCAATATTCTGTCTTATCTGCCAGGCCCTTCTACCAACTACATTCCCCAGATAGGGTCAAGTCCGGTAGAAGAAGGGGAACAAACCCATAGCGCCGGAATCAGGCTTCACAAGCCTTTGGAGGGAATTGTGCAGAGTCCGATCTTTATATTTTAATCATTTTTTTAGTTATTTTTAGTATTCATCTTTTTAGTCATAATCTAAATTAGAATCATTAAAAGTTATATTATTGTACGAATTAAATCAACAGATATTCACTATTCAAAATAATAAAAATAATATTCAAAATTAAACTTTTATACAACCACTCCCTTATGACTGCACAATGCTCTTAAACATGTAACAATCAAGTATATAATATATAATATATATATACTCAAAAATCTATCACACAACATTCAATCTCACTTTCATTTTCTAAACATCTAAAGATCGGACGTGTAACAATCTGATTCTAAGTATTTCAATCTATTTTTCCTTTCTACTGTAATTAATTAAGAGAGTTGGACTACAGGCAACATTGTCAAAAACTATGAAAGATGTACAGAAATGTTGGAAGAGACTAAGCGAGATCATGACAGACTTGAAAACTCTAAAAGCAAAGAATATTTCCTAAGGGAAATAGAAAAAAATATGAACTACTATAATAAATGTATTAACTTTGGTTATTATATTTATGAATCACATATACTATTTATTGGTATGTACTGACAAAATTGGTAGGTTAGCATCATTTATTATAATTAAAACAAAACTTTATTTTCGATGGACGTTCATACATCCATTTGTAATGCACCAACATCTTTTTTTGAAATAAACCTGTACGTGTTAGTACCTATGTTAAAAATAGAAAAAATAGTAAGATATATATTATTATTTATAACTGCCCTTAGGACTCCTTAGGACTGCCCTAAGGAGTCCTAAGAGGGAGAAAATAGAAATATATAAATTATTATTTATAATTTCCTTCAAGACACCTAAGAGGAGGAAAATACAAATATATATGTGATTATTTATAATTACCCTTACGACTTCTTAGGACAGTGTCCTAAGAAAAAAAAAAATAGAAAGATATAAATATTTGCCCTTAAGACCTGTTTAGGCAGCCTAAGGGGTTTTAAGAAGGGGAGAATGGAAACATATAAATTATTATCTATAATTACCCTTAGTAAGAAGGGAAAAATTGAAAGATGTAATATATTATTTATAATTGCCCTTAGGACTCCTTAGGGCGAACCAAAGGGGTCCTAAGAGGGAAAAATGGAAATTTATAAATTATATGAAAATAAAAACATATACATATATCTTAGGATAGTCCTAAGGAGTCCTAAGAGGAGAAAAATGGAAAGACATAAATAATTGCCCTTAAGACCCATTTAGGCAACCTAAGGAGTTATAAAAGGGAAAAATGGAAACATATAATTATTATCTATAATTACCCTTATGACTCCTTAGGACTGCCCTAAGGAGTCCTAAGAGGGAAAAACGGAAATATATAAACTATTATTTATAATTACCCTTAGGACTCCTTAGGACTGCCCTAAGGAGTCCTAAGAGAGGGGAAAATAAAAACGTATAAATTTATATTTATAATTACCCTTAGGGCTTCATAGGACAGTCCTAAGGATTCCTAAAATGAGAAAAATGGAAAGATATAAATAATTGTCCTTAAGACCCGTTTAGGTAACCTAAAGGGTTATAAGAGGGGGGAAATAGAAACATATAAATTATTATCTACAATTGCCCTTATGATTCCTTAGGGCCGTCCTAAGGAGTCTTAAGAAGGGAAAACTTGAAAGATGTAAATTATTATCTATAATTGCCCTTAGGACTCCTTAGGGTGGCCCTAATGAGTCCTAAGAGAAAATAAAAATATATAAATTATTATTTATAATTACCCTTAGGACTACTTTAGGCCGCCCTAAGGAGTCCTAAGAAGAGAAAATAGTAATATATAATTATTATCTATAATTGCCCTTAGGACTCCTTAGGACTGCCCTAAAGAGTCCTAAGAGGGAAAAACGGAAATATATAAACTATTATTTATAATTACTCTTAGGACTCCTTAGGACTGCCCTAAGGAGTCCTAAGAGAGGGGAAAATAAAAACATATAAATTATTATTTATAATTACCCTTATGACTTCTTAGGACAGTCCTAAGGAGCCCTAAGAGGAGAAAAATAGAAAGACATAAATAATTGCCCTTAAGACCCGTTTCGACAACCTAATGGGTTATAAGAGGAGGAAAATAGAAACATATAAATTATTATCTATAATTGCCTTTAGGACTCCTTAGGGCCGCCCTAAGGAGTCCTAAAAAGGGGAAAATTGAAAGATGTAAATTATTACTTGTAATTGCCCTTAGGACTCCTTAGGGCGCCCCTAATGAACTGTCTCTTAGTTATTCTCAGACTTCAGTAGCCTTCATTTGTTTTTTTCTTTCATTTTCTGTTCTTTGTTTATGTTTCTTTCTGATTTATGTTCTTTGTATTTCTGTGTGAGTTGTTCAGCGGAATAAAACTTTCTATTCGTTCTCTCTCTTTCGTTTTGTTTTCTTTCCTCTTTGTTTGTTTTTCTTCTTTTCTTTTTTGTGTTTTATGTTGCTTTGTTCTTTCTGTAAAATAGAAATGTCTCCTAATTCTTCACTTTCTGTCTTTGTTTATGTTTCTTTCTTATCTTTGTTCTTTGTATTTCTGTATGAGTTGCTCAGCGGAATAAAACTTTCCCTTCTTCCTTTCTCTTCATTTTTTCTCTTCGTTCTTTCTCTTTCGTTTCGTTTTGTTTTCTCTTCTTCTAACATATTAGACACACTATCAGATAACTACCAAAAACATTATCTTATATTTCCAAGAAATCATCAAAATTCATTACACTGGGATTATGCCAGTTGAAGCATGATATCAATATAGTATATACAACTTAGAGATTATAAATATTTAACTATATCAGAATAATATATTTATAAATATAATATAAATAAGTATATAAAAACCAAATATTTATATTAAATTTAATAAATTAATAATAATAAATAGATGTATTTTAAAATCTAGTTAACCTAACGACGTCACTACATAAATCAGCTATCATTCTATCCATCAACCAGTCAATTATCATTCCATCCATTATCATAAATCAAATTATCAGTTACAATCATGTGTTGTTTTTACTTGCTACATAATTATTTATTCATATCACTTTATATCTTATCATTACATTTTCATATTTCAAATTTAAAATATTAAACATCTATATTATTTCTATAAATGAACATACTAAAATATTTATTTAAGAGAACTAAAATTATTATATATATATATAAACATAATGATATATTATATATTATAGGAATAAATATATTATCAATTTATATCATGCTTTCAATGTCAGATTATCATTCCAACTTAAATCTAATCAATCAAGTTATCTATCATATTACATCTAAAAACTTCAAAGCTTTCAAATATACTATTTATATTAACAATTTTATTAGAAAAATTTAAAAATAGATCTATAATAATATAATGTATTAAATACTTAAAATATAAATCAATATATAATGTATAATACTATATTCTATCATGTTCTCAACCTCAGATTTCATCATTTCAATAAATTCAAGATCCATTCAATCAAATTGTTTATCATATTACATTCCAAAACTCCAATTTATTTACCTTCATTCAGTGGTGGGTCCTCCATCATCGTGTGTCATTTGTTGTTTATACTGCATTATTTTCGATGTCAATGCAGGAGTAGATGAGCCCCCGATTCCCCCAAGTGCGCCTGAAAGAGGTGAGGAGTGCAGGACCACATTTTGGGCGCTTATTGTACTCTGCACCCAATTTTGCCCAGGCAAGTTTAGCAGCAATGGTGAGGTCATTGAAGACCAGAGTGAGGATCTTTGACAGAGATGAATTTTGATTGTCCAACACCCAACTGCATCTGGCTTTTCAAATATGCCATAGAGTGGCCGAGCGGAGGACCTCAAAGACCAGGGCAACAAAGGCGTGAGCAAAACCCGTGAGCAAATTCCCTTATCCATGAGCAGATTCCCCCAAGCGTGAGCAGATTGTAACCGTGAGCAGATTATTGATGCAGACCCTAAAAGCGAGGGAACAAGTGGGCCTATTGCCGCGGACACAAACTCCACTGCAACGACGCAATCTTCTCTCCATCAGATCGAAGACAGACAGGCTCCATGACGACAATGTGGCACGAATGTGCGATGAAAAACTGACGGATGAATGTAAAAAAGAATGGATGAACATTGGAAGAGTATCGGATGAAAAATTGCCTAGATGAGTGAACCATGGATGACTGCAACAACATGTATCCTTACCAATCAGCATGTGCGCATGAATTCATGTTTTGTTGAGTTTAAATACGTGTACCTTCGTTTTGGATTCCGACTCCAGTAGCAGTGGATATTCTTCGTCGGAATGAATCGGCTGTTTTCAAACAATTTCTATTAAAGCACCAAACAGCCTCTCCACCTTCTTTGCAATTGGGTGTCAGCATCTCTCTCGATTAGGATACCTGGTGAAAAAACAACCATGACCCTCTGCAGTTGGCAGATATTCACTCTGGAGCTCGGGGGATTTGGCAACCACTACTCAAAAATGCTTTTTAATTTTGCATTCAACCACAAATTACATTCATCCATGTGCCATTCGTCCAACATACATTCATCGCCCATTCATTCATCATTCATCCGTCATTCATCCATAACGATGAATTGTATGCATGTTATACTGGACACTACCCGCAGTAATAGGTCTTCTAAGCCGAATAGGTGTCCGCGGTTATAGGTGAGCACATCCAGAAGCGTGAGCAGAATTCTGCTCACGGTTTAGCAATCCCCCTCAAAGACTGGACATCCAATCGCCCTGGTCTTCCCTGTTTTCTTATTGTTCAGAAGGAGAACTATTGGGTCTGAAGCAATACACTCCCATGCATAGTAGAAGTGTAAGGCCAATGGCCAAATGGCCAAGGGGCCCATACATTGTAGGAGGCAATGTTCCATAGTTTCCACAGTGGGTGTAGTGCAACAGCCACATAAGGTGTTCCTTTGCCAGTCCAAAAATAGCCTGACCCTTAGGACCTTGTTCGCAATCTGCCATAAGAAAGCGCTAATTTTGGATGGTTTAGCTTTCTCCCAGATTAGGCCCCAAATGCACTTCCAGTTTTCGTCCCTGAAAAAATAATGGTCCCACTTGTCATTCCATTTCTTGAGCAAGGGTTTGGGTGGAAGTAGAGCCCTGTAAGCTTTCTTGGCAAAATAAGTAAAGAAAGACTGTAGAGAGCCTTCAAATTCCCATTGCCACTCAGCTGGGTCTTGCTGGAGCTGCCCGAGAGGCAGGCCACCAATCCAAGCAAAAGAGTTACATCTCAACCATGGGAGAATGGTCTCCCCTATCGGGAGGGAGGGGTTGAAGTCTCTGAATTTAGATGACCAATGGCATATCTGTGCAGGAGCCAACCTATCTGGCCTGGATGGTAACAGTATCTGAGGATAGCAGGGAAAGGAAGATCGAGAACAAATCTGCCCCAAACGCATACCCTGTAATTGCTGGCAAGTGCACCTCCGTAATATAGAGAATACTAGAGGCCAGGGTGGGAGTAGTCACCCACTGGTGTGGTGAAGGGGACCCTTCCCCAAGCCTGAGGATGTCACGCCAATGGTTTGGAACAGTTTGCATGATGGGGTGTATGCCAGAGCAGGCCCTATTGGCACCCAGAACTGTAGTAAGAGACTCCGGGGTGCTAGTCCAGAGGTGGGAGATCTGGGAGATGCCTCTAGTCTCACAAGAGGCCCATCTTCTGGCCTGGCACTTCTCTTGAGGGGTGGGCATGGCTGAGTTTAAGAAGTGTTGCTTCTGAACCTCATGAAAGGACGAAGGTTCTTACTTTCTGAGAAAGGGTCTGAATTTATCCCAGGCAGACCAAATTGATTTCCAGAGCAAAGAGCCCAGGGATTTGTGATTAAATCCCTGAGTGATCTAGCGGATAGAGGGGGCCCAATTCGCTCCTTGAAGAGGGGAGCACGAGGCAATAGTTCCTATTACAAGCAATTTCCACCAGCCTCCTTCGGGCCCCAGCAGTCTTGGCAGCCGCTTGCCAAGGAGGGCCCGAATCTGCATTTCTGGATCTAGCAGTCCAAGCCCACCTGATTTTTTAGGGAGGCATATCTGATACCACGAAACTTGTGGGCGTTTGTTTCGAAGGTCTGAATGGGCTCTCCAGATAAAGTTTCCGATACATCTTTTCACCTCCTTCATGAACTTCGAGCCCGGACTCCAAGTAGAGGCAAAATACCAGATCCCAGCCAACAGAACCTGGTTGGCAGCCAGAGCTCTTCCGATGATGGAGAGGAACAGAGCCCCAGAACGCTAGCTCCTTCTTGAGCCTAACTAGAATGGGCCCCATTCTTTGCTCCTCGGTGAGGTCCAGGCCGAAGATGTGACCCAACAGTGTGCTTGGTTCTCCTGCTTTAAGCCAGGCCATACCTTGGTCTACTCTCCAGTTGGGGGAAAAAAAATAGAAGACATAGAAGGGTCCCCTATAAGCAAGGCTTTGGTCTTTCTCCAGTTAACCCAGAAGCCAGAGACCCTACAAAATTTCTTAAGAGTGCTCTCAGCAGTTGTAAGAGTAGAAGGTTCCGCCTGAAGTAGCATGGTGCTTTCTGGCACCCACTGCCCACACTTTCTGGCTATTTTTAGTTTTGAGGGCCCCATTTTCTGCATAGGGCCCATTATTTTTTGTGCTTTTAGGCTGAATATCGCCTAGAAAGGTAGGACTGTTGGGTACTTGTGCCTTGCTTGTGCATAACCTGGGTGATCTTGGGTTCAATCCTTGAACATGTCGTCCATTGGCCCCTCAATGGGCTGTCTCTTGCAGAGTAGGCTCTCTAAATTCACTGGACGTCAAACAAGGTGTGAGATACACGGAGGCCCTGCCATTGTTTTATTGATATGAAGTGTAACATGTGCCCAACTGGGAACTAAAATCTTTCATGTTCCCATTAAGTCTCATGGGAACAACGCATGATATACGGTTAACCCTTAAGTTCCCAAGCCCTTTTTTGTTTTTTTGGGTACCCAGCTGCAGTAAATTGCCCCTAGAAACCTACCGAAAATCATCGAGATATTCCAGCCTTATAGCAATGGGCCCAACTCATTTATGCATGACATACCAAAAAAGGAGCCAAGTCCACCGTGGAAATTGTGAGATTATAGCGTTGGCCCGGACCTCAAATATCAGGTCCCCAAGAAAAAGTGAGAAAGAAATTGGTTTGACCAAATCAAAACCTAGCTCTATCCAATTTTGCTTGCCCCAAGACCCACCATTTCCAAATCAATAGTGGAATTGGCTATGACCCCACTAAATTGCAGGTCCAACTGATTTTTTCACCTATGGTTGCTATTCATGCAATTACATCGGGGTTGAAATCTCAAAATTGACAAGAGAAAATGTGCCTCCAAATGAAGTACTTTTTTTTCTACAAATTTTTTAAAAGCCAATGGTGGATGTGTGTATGTAATGCTCACACACCACAAGGTGAAGTGCTTTTTCCAAAATTGCTAATTTTATGCCAAAAATGGCCTTTGGAGTGTAATCTGTTTTGGGCTTGTTTACCTGCCACGTCAGCGGTCAACAAGTCCTTTTCAGGCCCCAAAACGTAAATGAGAGATCTAAGATATTTTTTGTAGGTAGAAGCTTTTTTTTTTTTTTTTTTTTTCATCATACTCGAGGCAAATCCCTTGTCATTAAAGCTTCAGGAGTTGGCCCCATCAGATTAGATCTGCAAAAATTAGGTCTACCTGCAAATTCAAAGTGACCCTGTCTGGCAGGGTCAATAAAGAAATGTGTGTAACATCTGCCTACTTGGGAACTAAAAACTTTCATGATATACGGTTAAGGTCACTTGGTTACTTTACTTTACTTTACTTTACTTCATGTGAGTAGGGTTCCAAACAAGTGGGGAATACGTTGGGCCCACTGAGACCCACTGGCACACGGTGGACGTGGCAGATTGAGGCTAAACAAGGCTGCTCGGCGCTCGGTGGTCCCACCAACCCACTATAATATTATCAAGTCAACTGCTGCCTGCCCGCAATGAACGTAGTCAAACGGACGCCATATTCCCAAGTGCTGCCATGGCCCGAAGCGGTAGCCCGACACAAAAACCAACACGTGAAAAGGGTTGTCATTCTTGTCGACCGCCCCACCATGGAACTTAAGTGTCATGCTCTTCACTCCAACCGCCCCCACCTACCAACCACAAGGTCAATGCACTTCAGGACCGCCCTCCTCAAGCTCAATCATTAGACATCCGAGGTCAATGGCTCAATTAAGGAGGAGGCCTCCTTTGTAAAACTGCCTAATCTCCCACTTGGATCTCAACAAACCCAGATGTGTTTTAGTAATAAGGGGGATGAAGGGAACAAGAGAAATGAGTGGGGTTCCGTCTAGGTTACATCTCGGGAGGCAGAGTGACAGATGGGTGACATGGAGGATGTAACGCGGCAAAACGGGGGAGAGAGGCGATGACTCGGATTCACACTTGGAAGGTTTCATGAGCGAGAGATAATAAAGGAAGGAACTTTGTGAGAGAGACAGGCGTGAGAAGGTGGCGAGGGTGGCTGCGCGTAAGTGGGGATTGTCTGCATTTGCATTGAAGGAGAGAGATTTCAGTGATTTCAGACTTGGGTATGCCAGCATTTGGTCAGTTGAGCAAGCAGGTGATGGCGATGGAGCTCTGCTATCCTGTACGATGGCAGGCATGTGTACAGCGTGCGGGGATTTCTGGGCGAGGGAGTACGTGGGTTTCATTGGGTAGTCGTAGAAGTAGTGAGTGGGAGTTTGGGTCACAGAAATTGTCTCGACAGTGCTGGTGGCCTCTGCAGCTAGGCACTATGCGGTGTGCGCTCGAGGTAAAATGTGCTGGGAGCCTTTGAATCGTCGGTTTGGGTTTTCTCGCAAGGTTTGAACCAAATGGAAGCACTGGGTAGTTGAGTTCCTGATAATTTCCTGGTATGCAAGTGAAGGTGGAATCTGATAATTTGGATAAAGGAGTCTAGTCACTGAACTTGGAAATTCGGGTCTATTGTTTGTCGGTACCAGCAGCATCTGCACACTGGAATTCCTTGTAGAGGTTGGTTGTAGGTGATCAACTCATTGACAACTTTCGTATGATATCTGGAGTTTGAATTTGAAAGGGAATGGTTCAAAGGTCTGATACTTAGTAGATTGTGGGATACATCTGGTGAGCATTCAACCATGGCTTCACAAAGTTTTCTTGTTCTCACCAGTAGACATCATTTCCAGAGAAGAAGACCATTAAATGTAGAGAATGTTAAAGGAGGTTGTTATTTGCATGCACTAGTTAGCACTCAATTTGTGGCGCTCTACCTTTGCATTTTTACCTATGGAGAGACAAAATGCGACTGCACCAGGAAATCCAAACTTTGAAACTGACTTATTTTGGAGCTTGTTATCCTATTCATGCTACTGAGTGCTGGTTGTCCTGGTTACATGTGCAATGATGTACTGCATTTAGGGGTGTACTCCACCCAACAGAAAACCTCGAAGTGGCTGCAGAGATCTTCTGTCATGAATTACAGCTGAAGAAAGGCTTGAATCATGCAGACTCAACAGTATGTTGAAGGAAAGAGGAAGTGTGCACCCTCGCTCCTAGAGGGTGCTGGTAGTGAGGCAGGAGACGCGCAATGGAGGGTAGTTCCTGACATTTGGAGGACATCAGCTCTTAAATACGGGGACCGTGTGGCATTGGTTGATCCACACCACCACCCGCCCTCCCAAATGACTTTCAATCAGGTTGGTTTCCCCTCGTCTCGTTCCTCTTGCATCCGTGCCTTCCTGAAACGAGTATCTTTGCAGGTGGACGTGATATTTTTCTTTTCTTTCTGTTTAATGTGACTCTTCACACTTACAGAGAACGTACTAAGATGCAGGAGTACAACTGCTACCATTGGAAAGGGCTTGCATGACTTTTCTTGATCTTTTGGATTTTCTCAAGGAAGCTCCGAGGTCACCATAAATCAATTCGATGTGCGCCCGTCCCATAATTCCAGCCCTCTAAGGGCCACAGTTCAGATTCTGGAACTGGTGTCATAGGTGTGGAAAGAGCTCAATGTTGGGGTATAGCAGGTGTGATCACTCAGTTTCGGGCCTCTAGTGCCGAACGAGCTATGAAATGTGATGTTGTAGTCAAGTGTATATTCCTGGAGGTGACCTTCTGCTTGTTTCGGGTTGCAGCTGGAGCAAGCCATCCTAGACTTTGCTGAGGGGCTTCGAGTTTCTGGGATTCAACCGGAGCAGACTGTTGCTCTCTTTGCTGACAATTCGCACCGGTGGCTGATTTCGGACCAAGGTGTGCAGTTCGCCTGAGCCAACCGACCCTTTTCCTTCAATTTTCTACCCTTATTCTGTGCACTTGGTTTTACCTGTGACTGCTCTGCACATGTACCCAGACAACTCTTGGCCCTTTTCCCACACGAACAGAAAAAGAGAGAATGTACTCATAAGACGTTGTTTGCCATAGCCTTGTGGCCATTGACCCTGCTCAAACTGAGCGGAACACGAGAGAACAACAGAATGGAACTAGTAATCTCCATAGGGAGCCATGAGGGCCCATGGCACAAAGTAGAGTAATAAGAAAGATCACATCAAAAAGCACTATCAGCGCCCAAAAATGAAGTGCTTCATGCAAGTGAGCTGCCAGAGAGATTGTGGATCTGGTCACCAATCTGCATTTAGGGTCATCTGACTGCCTATACATGTTGCATGACAGGCATAATGGCGGCAGGTGCAGTGGATGCTGTGAGAGGGTCAAGGTCATCTGCGGAGGAGCTCCTTCACATCTACTCACACTCTGATAGGTTGCTTTTTCTGTCCTCTTCACAGACTCTCATTCTCCTTTTATATCTGCTCCCTGCTTTCAACTATCTTCTGCCTCTCTCATTTTTTTCCTTGACGCTGTACGTAGCTCATCTTTCGTTCTTCTCTCGTTGTTCTGGGTTCTTGTTTTGGGATTTTCTTACATGTGAAGGCAGTATATGGTGTCCATTTCAGTATGTGCATGATATGTTTCGATTTTTTTTCTCCATGATGTTTGATATTGGGCGAGCCCCACTTGAAATATAAGGCTAGGACAAAAGATCTCCTGAGAAGTGAGAGTGTTGGCTATTACTGTGCAGCGCGGCACTGGTTATTGATAATGCAGAGCTTTTTAACAAGCTGGCCCCACATCTGAAGACTAATTTCAATATCAAATTTGTGGTGCTGCTGTGGGGGGCCAAGTCCTCTCTGTGCAATGACTTGATGAAACACATTCCCATCTATACTTATGATGAATTGTTAGCAATTGGGCACACAAGCCGTCAGGCTCTGTCTGCTGCCATCAGCTCAGGTCTGTCTTTTTCCATTGGCGTAAGTTGTAGTAGTCTTTTGAACTCTAGGGGATATCATAAAAAAAATTCCTTCTTTTTGCGCTCTTCTTTGTTCCTTTTTTCTTTCCCTCTCCACCTCATCCCAGTTGGTGTGTATAATATGTGGGAGGAATAAGGGTAGTATCCAGATTAGCACAGGACTTGTCCTTTTCTATTTGTGAAATTGAGAAAGGCTTTGGTGCTGGGTCTTGAAGAACCGTTGGATTTTGTCATGTCATATGGATGTTGCCAGGTGAGACAATGCACTATGATGTGATACAGTCTGATGACGTGGCAACACTAGTGTATACAAGCGGCACCACTGGCAATCCCAAAGGGGTCATGCTCACCCATTCCAACCTCCTCCATCAGGTCCCCTGTCTGATCATTGTGCCTTTCACTAATTCATTCGATCAAAGTGGGAATTTTTTCACATACTCTAAAATTGCCCATTGCTTATTTCATCACGGTAAAATGAAATCTGGATTGGAGAATTTGAAGCTTCAGGATTAACCAATTTTTCCAGGACTATTGCATGCACAGCAGAGCACTTCTTCTGACCACAGAGAGCGGTTATACACACCAAGAGAAACTTAATGACATTCTAGAATTAGCTTGGGTGGCCATGAGTGTGGTTGGCACTGAGGCAAGTACACAGTGTTATCCGGTAATGTGGCTGACTGGTTCTTCTGTCTCATTTATGTGTATCAAGCAGGTGATTAATCTCTGGTCAGTAATACAGCCAGCTCCTGGCGACAGGTTTCTTAGCCTTCTACCTCCTTGGCACATGTATGAACGCTCATTGGAGTACTTTTCTCTCTCCCGTGGCATCAATCATGTGTATACCAATGTGAAGACAATGAAGGTACACCACATATGTGAGCTTCTGGATGCCCTCTTGTCTTTCCTCCTCAAGTGAGAAGGGAGAGCTGATGAATCCAGTGCCATGCCATTGAAAGCCTGAGCTGAGGAAGTCTGTGACAATGCAGGTGGACTTGGTGTTGTACCCACCTGATTACTTCGTGAGTGTACCGCTCGTCTTGGACCTTCTCTACAGGTAAGATGAACGGTCTGCTAGCGTACAGAGCAGTTGTTGGTTCCAAAGTAGCAGATTCAGTTCATTTACTGGATATGTGAAGTTCAGTCACATAAGTCCTATGGGGAATGTGTGAGTGGATGCAGTGGAGTACAAAAGCAGCTGGCAGCTGCAACGGGGGCGAGGAAGGCATTGGCACTGGGGCTAATAAGCATGAGTTTGAAGTACATGGATGCCAGAAGAATATATGAGGTATTAGTGCTGTACATGGGCAGCAAGATCTAGACGGCCCCAATTGCTGGTCAATATTTGTGGGAATACCTCAATCCACCGATGTATTTTGCATTGGAAATTGCTTGCATGCGTGCCAACTTCACTTTTTGAGTGTTTTGGGGTGTGACCGTAGAAGCGTGATATAATGTTGTGCACTGTTACAGGGCAGAGATTTGGCAAGCACAAGTAAGAGGAATCCACTGCTGGTGGCTGCTGCATTACAATACTTGGTAGCCCGTACTGTGGCAGCTCTGTTGCTGCCACTCCATCTGCTAGCCAAGAAACTTGTGTATAGTAAGATTCGTGCAGCCCTTGGCATGCGACAGGTGTGGACTTTGCCACTTGAGCAATTTTCCTATTGCCCTTCCCGTCCTGTCCTACTTGTGCAAGTTTTTGCATGCCAATTTCATACAAAAAAATCCATTATGTTCTATGCTAGGTTGCATTTGAAGTATATATACTATCTGCTCTTTTGAGTTGTTGTATTGCAGAATGGTGGCATTATTGACTACGTGTGTTGGTTTGACATAATACAGATTGCTATTAGTGGGGGGGGAAGCCTTCCTTCGCATGTGGATAAGTTCCTTGAGGTCAGTCTATCCCTCTTGCACCTTGCTCAATCTGCTCTTCTTTGGTGTCACTTACAATGTTGATTACGTGTCCAACTCGATTTTCAATTCCGTGTCTTTGGCTTACAGGCAATTGGCATATCGGTGCTGAATGGCTATGGCTTGACAGAGACTTCGCCAGTTCTTGCATGTCGTTTGGCACATAAAAATGTATGTCTCCCTTGTGTCATCTATTCTGCATAATGTTGACTGTAGGGAGCACACACTAGAAAGACAGCTTGAAAGTGCAACATGGTTACTTTGGTTAACTAATGTTTTGCATATCTGGTCATACTAAGCTTTGTAATGGCTTGAAGACTTGTGTCACCTTTCATTCTAGTGTTTGAGAACAAAGTTGGGGCCATTTCACCTGCCACCTGTAACAATAAACAGATACTGTAGGTTTCTCTTTGATGCCAGTTAGAGATTATCAATATATCAATCCTAGATTTCTCGTAGAGGTCACTTGGGATTGATTGATTTGAATGATTCTGATGGAAGCCATAGGCATTATGATCTGCAACTGCATGAGAAAATGAAATACTGGAAATTATAATATTCAAGGAGTTTTGAACATTGTAGGAAGGGAAGGGGAAATACCTGAGGTTGGTGTATTGTGCAGATTCTAGGAACAGTGGGATTGCCAATTCCAGGGACAGAAATCAAAATTGTGGACCCTGAGACTGGCTGTTCCCTTCCCCCAGGAAATAAGGGTCTTGTCAAAGCCCGTGGGCCACAATTGATGAAAGGCTACTATAAGGTTGGACAAAACCACACTTCCTCTTGCTCTACCCTTCAAATGTTCAAGTTCTGTTGTGGCCTTCTCCCAAGAACTCTGGCTCTTTTCCCTTATGAAAGAATGTGAAAGAAGCTTTGTATGGTGACAAGACAGGATGATGATGACATGTGAGCACCTCTCATAAGGACAGTCTCTTTCTTATATGATGGGCCAATAAATGGATATTTTGTTTGGTAATGTCAAACCACTTGTGATCCATCCCCAACCCATGCCTGAGGTTGGTAGATTTTCACAGGTGTTCCACCATGGACATGGTTGGTCTCCAAAAACACTATAGCAGCCACCGCCAGCAATCAAAGCCTGTGTGAGAGCTAGCTTTTGAAAGAAGAGTGGGAACTTACAAATGCTTTCTCACTCTGTTGTATATGCATATACAGAATGATGCAGCCACAAGGAAAACCATAGACGAAGATGGGTGGCTTGATACGGGTGATCTTGGATGGGTTGCGCCAGAATTGACCATAGGGGCAGCTCGCTCTTGTGGGGGTACCTTGGTCTTGGATGGCCGAGCAAAAGATACCATCGTCCTTTCTACAGGTGTTCTCTATCTTCTGGTCTATCTTCTGGAGCTTATCAAGCACGGTGGCGATCCCATGATAGAGGCCCTAGTTCTCCTCTTTAACCTTATCTGGTAGACTGAAATGATCCCCTTTCGCTGGCGACAGGGGGTCATTGTCAATCTATACAAGAAGGGTGACAGAGAAGAACCAGGGAACTACCGTGGCATCACGCTCCTCAATGCTGTTGGCAAGACATTCTGCAGAGTTATAAGTACTCGTCTCGAGGTTGATCTGGAGTCTAGAGGTTGTTTCCACGAAGGCCAAGCTGGCTTTCGGTGAAACAGGGGCTGTGTGGATCATATCTTCACTCTAAGCCAGATTATCCAGGGAAGGAAAAAAGAAGGGAAATCCACTTGTGTCTTTTTCCTGGATGTCAAAAAGGCTTATGACACAGTGTGGAGAGATGGCCTATGGTTCCGCCTCTGGTCTTGTGGGATCAAGGGAAAGATGTGGAGAGTTGTCCACAACTTGTATGCTCGCACCAAAAGCTGTGTCACTGTTAACGGACAGAAGTCCAACTTCTTTGACATAGACCAAGGTGTAGCTCAAGGATGTACTCTCTCCCCTCTGCTCTTCAATGTTTTCATCAATCAACTCCTCGAGGATGTGGAAAGTGAGGGATTTGGGTTAAGGGTGGGTGATACCACCATACTAGCCCTTATGTTTGCGGATGACTTTGCAGGCATAGGGGAGACTCCAACCAATCTCCAGGAGTTGATTGATTGTGCGAAGAGATACTTTGATCTTTGGGGGCTAGAGGCTAATGTCAGCAAATGTGCAGTGGTAGCATTCAACGACAGAGGAGAGGGAGGAAGTGATCTTAAGTGGCAGTGGGGTAGCCAAGAGATCCCGGTCCTCCCTTCCTACACTTACCTGGGCGTTGAGTTCTCCTCCAATTGTAATTGGGATGCACATATCCGGAAAGTTGTTCAAACTGGCAAGGGCAAAGCTCTGGGGCTCACTAAATTTTTCCACTGCAGAGGGGTCAACTCTGAGGTTAAGAAAACCATGCTTTGTCGCGTTATTAGACTGCCTTGGAGTACGGATCTGCTATATGGGTTGATAACTCCAACCAGGCTAAGTCTCTAGAATCCATTCAAGTGGGGTGCTTAAGGAGTGTATGTCAGCATGCTCCAAAACAGCCAATGTGGCTGCTCGGGGTGAGTTTGGCATTCCGTCCTTAAGCTCCCGACGAGATGAATTCAAGGTCAGATGGTGGGGTCAGCTGCAACATATGCCCAACACCAGATATCCTAAATTAATCGACTCTATATCTTGGAAACAGGACCGCCCTGTCAAACAGGCTAAGTCCTGGCAGAAGAGAGTAGAAGAGATCCTCAAGGACCTGGACCTGGATCCGCAAATCTTGACCCTGCTGGATAAATCTGACGTAGAGGCTGTAGTGTCCTCAGCCATGTCTGTTGCCATGAGATTGTCTGATGAAAATGAAGTTAGGCAGAAAACTTCCCTGAACTTGTTTCCAGTCTGTGACATGGGGGAGGACATCTTGGATGACCTCAAGGGTCTACCCACTCTCGGCACTAGACTGAAATTTAAACTCAGGGCAGGAAGCCTACCTTTGAACAGCAAACAGAAGCAGAGAGGAAAGGGAGAGTGCAATTGCCCGTTGTGTGGGCAATCTGAAGACAGTATTCATTTTCTGATACACTGTCCAGGGTTCTCTCACCAAAGAGACGCTCTCTTCAAATCTATTAAGGGTATTGTGCCTGTACCCCTGTTTACCAACTTTGAAAGTCTCGAGGCTGAGCCAAAAGCCCAGGCCCTCCTGAGGCCTAGTTTTTGGGCAAATCACACACAGCAGATTGATGCTTGTGTGACGGGATTTCTAGAGGATATCTGGAAAACCCGGATGAATTCTTTATATGGAGGTAAGTCTTACTACCAACGTCAGCCCCTGACAGAGGTAGGTTCTGTCCCTTTTGTTCCCGCTCAAACTGGGCGCGGGGTCAATGGCCACAAGGCTACGGCAAACAACGTCTTATGAGTACAATCTATCTTCTGGTTGCTGGGCTGTGATGGAGCATAATAAGCTACCTGGACATGTTTCCCAACATCCGCTGTAGGAGTTTTCTGGGCAAGAGTGACACTCATTTTTTGCTTCAAGAGGGATTGGGGATATTGAGTCAGAGGCTTTGTGCAGGTGAGAACGTAGAGCCAACAGAGATTGAGGAAGCGGTCATGGAAAGCAATCTGATTAACCAAATTGTTGTCGTCGGTCAGGTTTGTTGTTTGTTTCTCTCTTTCTTCAGTTTAAGTTCTTGTTATACAGTCTCTATCTTTCCATTTCACTTCTCTTCGTTTTTGGGCAATGTTTGGTGTTTCAGGAAGTGGTTTTTGTTGTTCTAGTTTATTCCATTGGCCCTTAAGGCCCCTGTGGACTTTAAAATGTTTCTAGTTCTCTTGCTTTCTTTCTCAGGTGAGCTGTTTCTTGTTGTTCTACTTGGACCCATGGGCCCTTAGAGGACCATGGATGTTATATAGTTTTTCTTTTGAGCTTTCCGCGGACATTATAAAGTACCATTTCATCTCATTTCATTTCATTTCTTCAGCTTTTCTCTTAGATTCCAGTCCTCTCAGCATTGAAGGACGAATATAGTCGAAGGAAGAACTGTGCTGGGCTGAAGTTAAAGGCAGTTTCAGTGTGAGAAGGATTACAGTGGCATCAAAACCTCAAACCACTCAATAACCTTGGTGCCTCTGTGAACACCAAAGCAGGCAAAAGCCAAGCTGGGCCAGGAAATAGAGATAGGCCTTAAGTAGAGAAGATGGCTAAACAAATTACATCTCAAGAGGATGTTAAATGAAAGAAACTGGAAAAGAGAAGGTTCGGGACAACAGCACCAATCAAGGTGGAATTGGAGAAAAATACAGTTACCAAGTTCACCCCTCTTCTACAGTTGATTTTTGTACACACAGGTTCAGAGGTGTTGAATGTCCTGGGAAAATTGCAGGATCAACGGCGTATTGGAGCCTTGATTGTGGTGAACAAAGACGAGCTATATGCAGCTGCTGCTAGGGTGATAGAAGCAAAGGGCGGTAATTCAGAACCATCCCTCAAAGAGCTAAAGGCTTGCATTCACAAGGACCTTAAGACCTAGTAAGTTCACCTGCCCTCCTCAGAAAGGTATACATAATGTGCTGAGGTGGTCAGCTTGAGCCTCTCTAAATGCTGCTGTTTCTTCACCAAAATTAGGCTAGAAGCCAATGAGAATCAAAGTCTAACAGCCCCACAATATTGACTTGATGTCAGTGGGAAGCCTGCTTTTGTGGGAGCAGTTAAATCGATGTTTTTCATAGAGTTATGTGAGGTTCATATCTGCTGAAGAAAGTGGTCGATGTCTGTATGTGGATGCAGTGGTTCAACTTGCTCACACCAGATTGGACCAAATTTTGCAATCCTCTTTGAACCCTTTACGGTACGTCCACGTGCTCTTTTCTAGAAGTTTGTCAGCCCTTTGTGGTTTTTTAACATCACAGGCACTTAGCTTTTTGCCAATGTCAGATCAGATGTCTTGCACTGTGTTGAACTTTTGCTAGCCATTCTACACTGCACGGCCGGAGATACTCCCTTTACCCCTCTCCCTCCTTAAAATGCCCAAATGGACCAATACTAGGAAGGAAGAAGGAAGGAAGCAGAAGTTTCAGACAAACGTCTGACCTGAAGAAGACCAGTGGAATGGAGCATAACACACCCAAATGAGGGAGTCTGTGTAGATCCTAGGGGATTTTGTGTAGCATGGTTAGCTTCTCTATTGGACAATGCATTATATCTGACTTTTTCATTACGTTTCACTTGCAGATTGAGAATGGATTATTGACCCCTACAATGAAAGTCAGACGAGATGTGGTGGCTTCCCAATACAAAGATGAAATCATCTCCCTTTACAAGTAAAGCAGTATTGGGAGGTTGCATCAGCGGAAAGGTTTTGTCTTCATTGATAGAAAAAGATTTTGTTAGTCCATTTGTCATATTGAGTAAATTCAAGACTTCAACGAAGGTTGACATCCATATTGTTGTTCCTACTTCTCTAAAAGCATGCTCATATGTGAATTCTAGAGGGCGAAAAACTTGGTGAGATCCACTCTTGGGTGGGATTTAGGAGAACATATTACAATTTCAAGTCCCCCCCACCCAAGAAACTAGAGGAAGCACAAACAAGTAATCAGTGTGTGGGAATCCGAGTCCACAAAAGGGAGAAACCATTGCTCTGTCCAAACATATGACTGTTTACCTTAACCAGTCAACAGAACTATCTTATAGTCTTGGGGAGTATCCATCCTAAGCATTGGCACTTCTGCTTTGTTGGCTTCCCAAATCTCCATGGAACACTTGTTTTATGACGTTGTTAATTCCATCTTGGTACCGCTCAGTCTTGACTTTCAAGATGCTGGCATGGAATATTGTGATAGTAATTATGCTCATCCAGATTTTTGTGCAAATCCAGATCCTTTAGAACTTAACCAGTAGAAAGTTACATCCTCTGATACAAAACCTAAGAAGATTGATCCTAAGAGACAAAAAAACTGGAGTAGAAGTGACAAAGAGGTGTTGAAATGCAAGTCCACGAGACAAATTTGTGACAGAATATTTCACTGGAAATATAGGAAAATAGTAACCCATCTCATCTCTAAGTAAGAGAATAGATCCACTCAAGAACAACTTAGATGTAGATATATCTAACATGCAACCCTCAATCAACAACATGCACTACCATAGAAACAAAGCAAATTAACTATAGAACAAAATCAAAGCAATTTATCTAAAACTCAACAATTTCAAAGTACAAAGAGACAAGAACTAAGAGACAAGAACTTAGATGTAGAAAATAAATCTCTAAACCCCAAACTAGTTTCGTTCAATTGGGAAAGAATAGGAATGAGATTCAAAGCACCCCACACCCACTACTATGCTGCTGGGAAAGTGATGTAGCAGTAGATGAGAATCATCCAATAAATGAAAAGAATGTCTCGATGGGTGAGAATCGTCCTATGGATGGAAATCATCCAAACTAGTGGTGGTCAACTGAAGTTCTTAATTTTATAAGTTTGCACAAACTAAATAGGAACTCAAGTTCCTTAACAAACCACTAGAGTAGCCTGTGTCGTTGTGTCATCTATGTCCAAGTGTGCTCCCATATGTATCCAAAGACCCTCCTGTTTGGGAGATCTAGGGTAGCTTGTGCCATTGGCTCCTATGTATCCACATGTTTCTCCCATGTGCAGGCCCAAGTGCGAACTCGAGTGTCCAATGTCATCTAAGTCCAAGTGCAATGCCCTATGCATCTAGTGGATTTTTCGCGAATTTCCAGCGACCCAAAGTACTTGAAATTCGACATCTCCCACACCGCAGGTCCAAAATTATGAGACCAAGCCGGTGCATCCTCCTCATCGAGCGCTTTCCAACGGCACCTAGCACCAGGGCTGGCCCGCGGTTTGGGAGATCTCAATGATGCTACAAAACAAAACAAAACAAACAAACTACCTCGCTTCATATATTGATGAGTCTGTCAAAAGACGCTAACTAACGAACTTTCAAAAAGAGCTCATGAAGTTTAGGGTTGATGACTCCCCAAAGCGTAGAGTTTGAGTTCAACATAATGCTCAAGCTTCAGAAGCAAGGGGGTTTGCTTATCCATCAACTTACAAGTGGACTACGAAATCAAGGTTGTTTATAATCCAATATCTGAATCACATTACATTGTTGTTGTTTATAATATTCTTTAAACATTAGTTCATTCATGTACCACACATTCTTTGTAACTAAACAAACATCCAACTTCATTTTAGTATATCGATTTCAATTCTTTATGCATCGACATGGGAGACACACTTGGATACATAAGGGATTGCACTTGGACTTAGATGATATTGGACACTTGGGCCAACGACACAGGCTACCCTAGTTTGGGTGATTTGGCAGGAAGGCAGTAGCCCTTGAGGGGAAGAGACACCATAATTTACGCTCCCTTCAGGAGGCGTCTATATATATATATATATGGGTGATTTGAGTCCAGCCCCTGACAATAGCTCGACGATTGGGTGAACTCGGGGTTGCACCCCAGAGGAAGTTCCAAACCATAGCCTTGACCTGCTTAATAATTTCAGAGCCATGGGACCACACCGATCAGGCAATGAACCAAATAGAGGCTACCAAAACTTGATCGATAGCCCAAGCTCTCCAAGAAATGGAGAGATGGAGAGAACTCTAGTAAACAAGTTTTTTCCTTAGCTTGAAGACCGAGGTCTTCCCCCCAAGGAGCAGGCCTAAGTCGAGCTAGGATTCAATTTAGAGATAATAACGACTAATTTAGGCCAGTTCACACAAAGACCAGAGGCTTCACAAAATTACTGAAAAGCTTCCAGCATCAGCACCAAAGAAACATTGGCATGGGAGTTGTTATCAATGATCCGCGTATAAGGAAGCTTTAATACTGAAGGGATCATGCATGGATCTTGGGATTTTCAAGCCTTTGATGCCATCATTCATACCAAGAAGGTGGCCCAAAGTATCAGCAGCAATCGAGAAGAGGAAAAGGGCAAGCGGACATCCTTGTCTAATAGATTTGTGAAGAGGGAAGGAGAAACACATTATCAAAAGGGTTTTTTGAAATCAAGCATGAAAAGAGCAAAAGGCTGGTTCGTGGTCTGAGTATGAAAGAGGGTTTCGTGAGCCGGAAGGATATTATCGAAAATCATCCAGGTTTTGAGAAAGCCAGTCTGTTTAGGATGAAAGATAGAAAGATGCCATACCACTTCTAGACTTAACTGGAAGAACAAGTTGCATATAGCAATAAAAGATTTAATAGTTTATAGGAGCCTGTGGAGCTGGGATTCCTTCTCACCTTACTTTTCGACATGGATGGATGGAGGAGGGATGCGCTCCGGATGATTTAAGGGATGGACGAAGCCAGGATGAAGGTTGGATGGACTTACACCTTGCGCATGAGGATGAGCTGGCAACAACTGATGGCTTTATTAGGGGCTGTCTTATTCTAACAGCTAGTTGAGGATCAGATTAGGATGGGACTGGGTGATCTGGCTTCTTTCTATGTCTAGGCTGGAAGGACATCTGGTGGACCTATGTGTAAGTGCCACACGGCACTAGGATTAGATTATGAGCTAATACTATTTAGGCCTCACTGCCGTGGCAGTGAGGGTGGTGCCTTTTGAGTCTTACACGAGCATACGTTGGGCGTAACGGTGTGCTTGAGTGGTTGGATGAAAGTGTTGGAGGTCTGAGTTTGTGGCGTCCTCTTAGCAAGATTCCGTCTTCTCTACCCTGCCCTTCTACCGACTACATTCCCCAGATAAGGTTAAGTCCGGTAGAGGAAGGGGAACAAACCCATAGCGCCGGAATCATGGTGGAGATGCGGGGTAACTAGAATCGTTGACAGAGGATTTAGTGGGTACGGAACACCTGAGAACAGTAGATTGGGTACGGGGGATCCTACATGATTGCAGGGAGAGGAAGTGGCAAAATGGCGGCTGGTGTCTTGCGCGCAAGGAGAGAGAGAGAAAGTTTGCCCGCTCGTGTTCTTCTGTGTTTTGAGAGTTTAGCATGCAAACACCATGGCTTCAAGTTCTGAGCGTGGTTGGTTTGAACTTGATCAATTCGAAGTCCCGCGCTTGAAGCAAACTCTGGCGTTGGAATCTCGCTATATTTGCGAGCTTGCGCGCAACCTATTGCCTAAGCAGTTGGTTTTTGTTGGTTACCCGGAGGGAGAATCGATTCCGCGCCCTGAGCTCCCGCTCGACACGACTTCGGAGTTCTGGGCCAAAACCTTTGAGGAAACCGCGCGCAAGGAAGCCTGCAAACCCATACACACCAAAGCGGAGCAGAGGGAGCAGAGCAGGCGCATTCGCGAATCTCTTCAGGGGGCCTATGTTGCGCGTCTGCTCCTCAAACTTCACTCCAGGGAAGTCACTCTACAAATCCCCCTTGCTAGTGCCAAGGAACAATTGGAGAGTGGTGAGAAGCTTAGCTGGGCTGTCTTGGGCATCCCACAATTCTCTGTGAGTCGAGAATTGGGTGTGGAGCTTGAGAGCTTCCTGCCTCCTGACAAGCCAAGCCCTCTATGCTTGTGGGAACTGGTTAAAGGAGGCACATCTATCTTGCTTGCTAATTTAAGACCTCGAGTTTCGCCAGCCCCTACCTGGGATCCCACTTGGGAAGAGCTCATCATGGGTATCCCTGACTCTGAATTTCCTTTTTGTCCCAGTGATGTGTTGAGTTGGTGAAAGAGAAAGTGGTGCGCAACATTGTGCGCGTGGCTTTTTGGCTCAAGGGAGAGAAGAAACTGTGGGCATTCTTGGGAGAAGGAGTGTACCTGCTGCACAAGCACCGCTTCATCACCTCCCACTGTGTGTCTGGGTGGGACTCGCAGCTTAGTGCTCCTTCGGACAGGTAGCCGTGTCCTTCTCTTCTCATGCCTGTATTTACAAGATCTATGCTAGAGGAAGCAGAAGAACAGAAGAAACAATGGGACTGAGTGAGTTGGAAAAACGTGTAGCGGAGGAGAGGGAAGAGACAACAACTAATGAAAAGAATAATATGGAAAGGGGAGAGTCGTCCGGAGATCACAAAAATCCGGCGACTGTGCCTCAGCCCACATTTGACTTGGACGAGCTGTGTGAAGCCATGGGGGTGATTTCAAATTTTGCCCCCCCTTTTGAAGATGTTGTTGAAACAATCTGAGGCTCCGGACACTACTCCACGAAAATCTGATCATGGAGAGCAAATGCATAAGCAGCAATACCCTGAGTACAACTTAGGGGAGGATTTTGAGTCCTTCTTGGAATTTTTTGAAATCAGCATTGAAATGAATGGAGTTCGTCCACGATTCCAAGTCAAGTCCTTTCGGATCTGTCTCAAGGGAGAGGCCAGGCAACTGTTTGAGTCCAACATTAAGGACAAAACTGATCTTACGTGGATCAAGGCTAGAGAGTTGGCTCGCAAGCTCTTTCGTGAAGAAAAGCCCATAGCTTACACCACACCAGACTTAAAATTTCATTATGGCAACAGTGTGTGGAAATACTACACTGATTTACGAACTGCAATTTGTAAGTCAGTTTTGATTACATCAGAAAGACCTGCTATTTTTGAAACATTGTTTTGTTAAAGGCTTGCCACCTGCTGAGAAAGTGTTTTTGCAAACACAGTCTTATACCACTGAAGATGAGATGGTGGAATTGATTGAAGAACAATTACATCTCAAAGCTACTAAGGCAGGCCTGTCTAAATTTGCCACCACGAAACACACTCATCTCGCTAGTGAGAGTCACTGTGTAGAGCCTACTGATGGGGACCCTGGGGTGAAAGATATTGCAGCAGATCTGGTCCCTTCCATTGTGCATGAATTAACATCCTTTCGTAATGAAATCCAGGGAGAACTGCAAGCCTTCGAGGCTGAGGTAGGCTGCAGTCCCTGCCAGATCCGGGACTCAAAGTAAAGCCTATGCTGGCATGCGTCATGACACCCGGACCTCAGTGGTGGCTTGCATGATTTGCAAGTCCATCAAGCATTACACCAGGTGGTGCCCTTACCAATCTGACTTGCCTGCCCTGATTGAATAGTTATAAAGGGATAAGAAATAGCAGGGTACTTTAAACGAACCAGGTCGTCTATGAGGGTGCCAGATGACGATGGTAAGAACCCCAACACGCTGGTAAGTGCTGTTCTTTCTCGTGATTTCAAACTCATGCATTGTGAAGCCTATAAACGTGTCAGTCGGGACCGTATCCACCCGTTGATGACATAATGCCATGTAGGCCACCTTTCCTTTCCATGTGTTATTGATACGGGTTGTACCATGTCTACCATTCCACTTAGTACAGTTCGCATTCTTGGATTAAAGATTGGCTCTGCTCATGGTCTTGTGGTTACCATAGCTGATGGCACGGCTTATGAACCTATTGGGTTAGTCACCTTACCTATCCGCATTAGTGGGAAAACTGTCTTGCTAACCTGCATTGTCACCATGGGTGAGCAAGTTTTGCTGGGTCTGGATTGGATGAAGGGTGCAGAGGCCAACATAGACATCATGAATAACATTATGTGTCTTCACAATGGTGAAGGGCAACCCTACAAGGTGAATCTAAACCATGTTACCATTGCTGCTGGGACCTCTATGGCCAACTATTCTCGTCTCAAGCTTCAAGCTATGAAGGAGCAGGTGGGTTTGTATTATAATTGGGCCAGGTTCAGCTAGTTCCACCCACTTGGTGATACCTTGTATCAATGGCATTTCCCTCCACCAGGTAAGAAGTCTGGACCTCCACTGCCCGTGGCAAATAACTCTCTTTTGCTACGTTCTCCTGTTGACTTCATCATCCCTGCTTTTTCTCAGCGCATAGTACCTACAGGTCTAGCTTTTCCTTGCCCTTCAAGTCATTTCTTTGAGATTGAGGACTGGAAGAAACTTACCCTCCAAAAGCACTGTCTGATTGCTTCTGGGGTTTTAGACCGAGGTTTCAAAGGTGAGGTCAGTTTACTTCTTGCTAATCCTGAACGCATCAGCATCAGTATACCTTACTAGACTCACTGCTACTCCTTTGTCTGAGCTGACCTCTGTTCAGAAAGGTCTCAGTCTTCATGATATTGGGCTGGTGGACTCCCTTGTGGACCAACTCCAGTCCTTTGCCTCTCACTCTGGTTCCACTGACAAAGGCCCGCTTACTCCTGAGGCAGAGCAACATTTCCAACAGGTATTAAAGAATATCAAGGTGGGTGATCACCTTGCTCCCCAGTAGATTAATCGCCTGCACCAGTTTCTCCGTGACAATCTCGACATCTTTAGTCAAGGGCTTCATGACTTGGGCCGCACCACCCTTCTGGATCATGACATCATCACGGATGGTAAGCCTATCAAACAACATGCCTATAGGGAGAGTGTCCGTGAACGCAAGGTCATTCAGGATGAGCTTACCGGGTCAAAGCACACTAATAGGATCCAAAAAGGATGTCACAAACTGTTTTCCAGCACATATGGCGCAATCGATCCAAATTTAGGATATTGAGTTCAGTATGAAACCATAGACACATTATATCATTAGAAAGCCCTTGAAGTTTTTGTCGTGCCCATATAAATTGTTTTGTGATTTGACAAGTTTAAGGGGTCCTAAATGAGTCTTGAATAGCACAAGGTTCAAATGTCTCAAAATGTTGTAGTCCCTTAGGACTCATTTTCACACCCATAACATGTGAAGGTCCTATCAGGGATTCTCATGTGTTTATGTAAGGTATGGAAGAATGCAAAAAAGATAGTAGACCTGCAAAATAAAAAAAACCCATTATCATAGGAATTTTCTACTACGCGGTATGCATAACTTAGGGGCACCAAACTTTGGTACTACTAAACCTCAAAATTTGAATATAGTTCTTTCACCAAAAGTGTTTAGCTACTAAAAAGGAAGAAGGCCATGTCCTTGAAATGGCTACAAGGTCCTCCAATTTTTGAATTTGAGGCCAAAATGAGTTCTTACAAATAGTGTATCATTCATTGCAAATTGTTTTAATATTAAAAATATATCAAATAAACTCCTAAAAATTATACGAGCATCTGTAGCACTGAAGTAGGCATCAAACACACCAAACCCGGCTTGGATGCGATGAGGGGAAAACAAATGGTGGTAAACGGAAGTCGAGTTAGTATCGTATACTCAAAATTAGCGGTGTACGAGCAAAATTGGAGGTGTACAAGAGGGTGTACAAGCATCCGATGGATGGGGTCGAGGTGCCCACTATCATCTGTAAATTTCATCACATTTTCATCGCAACATGTCATGTCCACGCGCCGTGGTGTAACGCGCCAGCAGTCAAAATTTAGTCTTTTTCAGGAGTGTCAGTGGTACACATTAGCATGCTTTCACCCTACCAAGATGCTTGATGCTGGTGTAATCACCCCCTCCATATCCCCTTGGGCCAGTCCCATTGTCTTGGTGGGTAAGAATGATGGCTCCACCCGTTTTTGCGTTGATTTTCGGCATTTAAATGCCATCAAGGGATGTTTACCCTTGCCACGCATCAATGAAACGCTCGATCAACTTAATGGGGCCACTATCTTCTCTTCCTTAGATTTAGCCTCTAGCTTTTGGCAAGTTCCTTTAACTGTTGCTGCTAAAGAGAAAACTGCCTTCACCTGCAGGATGGGCCTCTTTCAATTTGAAACCATGCCTTTTGGCCTTTGCAACGCCACTGCCACATTTCAGCGCCTAATGGATATCGTTTTAGGAAACCTTCGTTGGGAATGTGCCTTGGTTTACATCGATGACATCAACATTTACTCTACAACGTTTGATGCCCATCTGAACTTACAGCGGGTTGTGTGCAGACTTCGTGCAGCTGGGCTTAAGGTTAAAGCCAAGAAGTGTGATTTCTGTATGGAACAACTCCATTTCTTGGGCCATCTACTTTATGCTGCTGACATCAGTCATGACCCTGCAAAGATCCAAGCTGTGTGGAACTATCCAGCCCCTCGGGGATAAAATATGCGTTAAAGCCTTCTTAGGCTTGGGTTCTTACTATCTTCGCTTCATTTTTCAGTTTGCCAAGTTAGCTGCTCCCCTCACTCGCTTGTTATCCAAGGATGCTCGTTTTGTCTAGGGTACTGCAGAAACGTCAGCATTTCAGAAGCGCAAAATTTCACTAACCTCTGCTCCTGTGCTTGCCTATCTTGATTTTACCTTGCCATTTCTCTTGCAAACTGATGCCAGTGATCTCGCTATCTCTGCTGTGTTAAGCCAGATTCAAGATGGTCAAGAGCATCGCCTACGCCTCTCGCCGCCTTGATAAACATGAACGCAATTACTCCATCACCGACAAGGAATGCCTTGCCGTTATCTTTGGCGTCAAATATTTTAGGCAGTATTTACATGCAGCGTAGCTACGGCGTGAGCCCAGCCCCGTGAGCCTGGGAGCTGAGCTCACGTTGTAGCTGCAAAGCGTGAGCTGAGCTCACGCTTCAAAGAAGCGTGAGCGGCACAAATCTGTTGGAGAAGCAGGTCCTATAGGCGAGGATTGCAAGAAGAGGGCCTATTACCGTGGACAAAACAAAGGGGGCCACCATGCACCATGTCTGCAATGCCTGCACAAAAAGAGGAATATGAAAATATGGCAGAATTGAGCTCAGAATGATTGACACACTTTATTTCAATTCACAGATAGACGCTTACAATGAATGGCATGTGCATTTGCCCTGGTTCCGTGAACGAAATGTATGTGTTTGTCCTAAATGCAAAGTCTTCACACGGTAACCTGGAAACTAGCGTGGGAAGCGGGCATGGCTCGTATGTGTTCAAAGAGAATTTGGGGGAGCCCTACGTGAGGTGTCCCGCTGCAGAAGGGTGATGACTTCTCCGTAGCCTAGTGTGGCTTGGTGAATGAATTGGTCTCTCTTACCGTCGCAACACATAATTACAAGGTATATGTAATATTGATGCTTGCAGGGGACCCACTTCCCTCTCATGCCGAGAGCGCCCTCACGCATCGTTACAAAATCCGGACAAGTGCAAGTAGGGAATTCCCCACGGTAACCTGATATTCTTTGCCATGAAGAACTGAGCCAATAGACAGCACTGTGTAAATCCGTCCATACCCCGGGGCAGGGACTTCGGTGATACGAGCCACCCGTGCCTGCAAAATTCTAGCCGATTCCATCTTGCATTCGTGATCTGCACCCGAAGCGACACGGCGCACTGTTTTTCCATCTCTTTTTGTTGGGTGGGAGTCGGCACCGGGTGGAGGCATTGCGGAGCTTGTGGCACATCTGTGCCGACAGTGCACAAGGGCACCACTCGGGATCGTGCAAGACAAAACCCTCCCTTCTCGAGCATGCTTATCTCGGTTGTTGACAGCGACGTCCCAAGTTTCACAGGCCAAATTGCAGGGGGAGGGGGTTTCATTATCACCGAAGGACGAACTGTTCCCTTGACGCATCATGCCATATCGTCTGGGCAGAACCAGAACTTGTGGTCCTTTGACTCCCCACTATGATAAGGTCGGAACAACCCTATGAATGTTGGAGCTGGAGTCCCCCTGGAGCCTTTGCATATTTTTTATTTGCATTTCTTGAAAGAGGGGGTCCGAATTGCCATGCAAGCAACTCTAGATCCTGGTGGGGTGCGTTCTATATGCCACTCACTATCAATGCAATCAGATTCCTGCACCATGGCCACCACCTCCTTGCTGTGCTTGCATGTTCTGCACCTGCTCCACAGGAGGAGGACCCACCTGGGAAGGGGCCGGCACACGACTTAGTCTGCACTGGAGACACCTTTGGCGCAGAGAATCGACCTTGTCTGGGCGATGGGAATCTCCATCTGACCCTGAAAGAGTGTTCAATTTCCTGTTGCATGATTCAAATCTTTCCTCGCCTTCCAAATGAGGGAGCCTGGATTGCAAAGGGGAGCCTTCAGTGCACCTGTTCAGAGCTCTGGCCATCTTCGATGGGTCTCCGGACCTACTCACAGCCCTTAGCATCAACAAAGTCGTACCGGGGCCCTTGCCTCCACCCCGTCCCATCATAAAATTGCGGTACCTGGTTTGTTGTGTAAGTGCCCGCACCATGTCATCAGCAGTAGCCACATACAAGTCACGACCTGCTTTGGTAGATTGTTGCATCCAGGCGTTATGAACAGTCTCCGCCAAATTACAGGATGGCATGTCGGCCAAGTCCTCCAAGGACATGTCTTGCATGAGGCATTGCATGGAAATGTGAGGAAGGAAAGGAAATAGAGCTCACTGTTTGAGCTCACCTTGTTATTGCCTTTGTCATCTGAAAATTGGCAACATAGGGTTTGTATTTGAGGATCAATCATCACTTACCTGGCAGCTCAAACAGTGTGCATTGGCGCACACTGTTTGAGCACACCTTGTCACTGTTTTTTCCCTGTGAAATTCGGCAATACAGGGCATGTCTCTGAGGATCGATGAACACTTATCTGGCAGCTCAAACAGTGTGCGTTGGCGCACACTGTTTGAGCACACCTTGTCACTGTTTTTTCCCTGTGAAATTCGGCAATACAGGGCATGTCTCTGAGGTTCAATGAACACTTACCTGGCAGCTCAAACAATGTGCGTCAACGCACACTGTTTGAGCTCACCTTGTCATTGCCTTTGTCATCTGAAAATCGGCCACATAGGGTTTGTATTTGAGGATCAATCATCACTTACCTGGCAGCTCAAACAGTGTGCGTTGGCGCACACTGTTTGAGCACACCTTGTCACTGTTTTCCCGTGTGAAATTCGGCAATACAGGGCATGTCTCTAAGGTTCAATGAACACTTACCTGGTAGCTCAAACAATGTGCGTCAACGCACACTGTTTGAGCTCACCTTGTCATTGCCTTTGTCATCTGAAAATCGGCCACTAAGGGCTTCTCTTTGAGGTTCAATGACACTTACCTGGCATGTCTCTGAGTTTCAATGAACACTTACGTGGCATGTCTCTGAGGTTCACTGAACACTTACCTTGCAGCTCAAACAGTGTGCGTCAACGCACACTGTTTGAGCTCAATTTTTTATTTTTTTTCATCTGAAAATCGGCCACTAAGGGCTTCTCTTTGAGGTTCAATGAACACTTACGTGGCATGTCTTTGAGGTTCAATGAACACTTACCTTGCAGCTCAAACAGTGTGCGTCAATGCACACTGTTTGAGCTCACCTTTTTTTCCACACATGGCCTGTCTGCCATGCTCAAACACCATCGTCCCATGCCTCACTCTTATATCAATTTGAATGGACAACCCTGCAGGAGAAGATGCAAAGTGTGGCGGAGGAGATCCCTTCGGGGCTGGGGAGGGAGATCATTGTTGATGTTGACAATGAGTTCTATGAAAGCAAAGCCGCGGAGATGCTGGGGGGTCAGAAGGTAAACTCTCAGCTTGTGGTGCAAAGTATGCTTGCCCCGGGTGGGAGGTTGAAGATTCCCTTGTGTAGGATGGTTTCCATGCCCGTCGTTCGACCACCCCTCATCAAGGACATTCTCAAGCTAGAGGCCGAGTTTGTTCATGGGTATTTGGATGGATCCGCAGTGTTTTACGTTTGTACAAAGGATTCCACAGGCAATGAGCTCCTTGTGGATGAGTCAATCGTGGACTCCTGGGATCCTATTTGGAGACAGGTGAACGAATCCTTCAAACTTCTTCTCTCCAGGAAACCTTCCACCCAGGCATTCTCGGGGAAGATGTTTCACGTTTGGGATGGGAACCACCGGTTGCTTGCACTCACAAGAGGAAGAGTGGCATTACTCTGTTCGATCGATGGTGCTGGATTGTGAGGGGAACATGATGGGTCTTCTGACGGCAATGAATGATGTGAACAGGTTGGTTTCTCATTCTACATGTTCCACTTGTAGTTCCGTGGTTCTTTGATTAAAGTCCTTGAATTTCATTCTGACTTTCAGATATCATTCTGCAGAGGAACGGAGACATCGCATGTGAAAACGAGTCTGGTTCACACACTGTATAGGATACAAAGGATCGGGCAGATGCCCTTGACCAACTTCAAGACCATCCTTTCAGCAGAGACGTACAAGAAGTGCGAAAGCTCCAAGACATCGGAAACGTGGTACTCGTTGACACGTGAGGCTTTCATGGAGTACATGTACACGGTGAGATACATCTTCCTTCATCTGCCCTTTCCATATTCCTGCTTCCACATGTTTGTTTCTGTTTGTTTCCCTTGCCCTTGGGTTGATGCAACTCTCGTGCATTCCCTTGCAGCAACCAATTGCAGATGCAGGGGAGCGTGGCAAACTGGAATACTACAGGTCAACCCCTGAGGAGAGAAGGACAGCAAAGGGGGTTGAGAGACACATCCAAAAAGAGATGACCGCTACAAGAAGGACTATAATGAGTGCTTTTGTGAAGCAGTTGAGAATTGCCGACCCATCATTCGGATCGCAGTTTCTCCTGGAGATAAAAAAACCATTATAACAAGCCAGGCAAGCCAGAGATGGTCCGGGAGAAGTTACACAGGTTGTCTACCGCCGTTGTGTCTTCAGAACAGAAGGTGAAGTGGCTACAGATATGGAACTCCGATCCCATAGTTAGGGATACCCACATGTTCCCCAGGCCGGAGAAAGAGAAGAAGACCCAGCGTGTCATTCCTGTCAGTGACAATGTGCTGGACACATGGCTTCACAAGGCCACTTACTGGAGCCAGGTGTGATGTCCTTTCCTGTGTCACTTTCTTTTCTCTTTTCCTGTCCTTCTCTTTCCATTGCCTCTCACATTCGCTATGATTTTTTTTGGGTTCATTCTTGCATTTGAATTGTTTTGCAGTTGGAAGAAAGGGCACGGTCGATTCTGCATACTCAGCTGGCTGACTATGGCATCACTATGACAGCACCGAAAGTCTCCTTCGAAGCATACATGAGGAAATGGAGAGCCACAGTGTGGCACTCTTGTTTCTTTAGAGAGTTCAGCAAGGAGGGTGGCATCAGTCGAACACATGACCTTGACCAGCAAGAAAAAGGAGAGGAAGCTTGGAAACGATGCCTTTACAGGTGCACACCCTGGGCCGTTCAGGCTACTTAGTGTGCTGTGGTTGCAATGTACTGTGACGCATACAGTTTAAGGGGGTCTTCATGGTGTGATGGAAAAGCTGAGAGACAATAATTGCATTGCATAATGAGGCTGTCTCTGTTCCTGCAGGTACATAAAGTTTGTTCTCATGGAAGAGAATTGCTTGGACAAACATCCAGATTTCGTGGACCTCTGGCTTGTCCCTGCTGGCAATCCGACCATGTTTACTACTGGGATCTTGCATGACTGGGGCCCAGACTATCTTTCTTCTTGTGGTTGGTATTTGGATTGCCCTCCTTCTGAGACCCCAGCTCCGGAGGTGTCTTTGAGGAGAGAGAATGAACGAATTGCAGCCATTGCCGCAGCAGCCGACCTCGACATTCATGAACAAAATTTGAGGACTCTTGCAGAGAATGAGCCTCCCGCTCAGGATACCCCGGGTAGAGGTAGAAAGGCAAAGGGAAAAGATGTTGCTGGTGTTGTGGGGAAAGGAAGGGGTAGAGGGAAGGTGGCACAAGGGCAGGGAAGTGTTGCAGATATTGCCCCAGTGGTGCATGTCCAGCAGACTCCACCGCATGGTAGGGGATCCGTGAGAAAGAACAAGGGGGTGGTTGATCCCAAGGACCCGTACCATGCAGTGGAACATCCCACGAGGGTCATTTGCCCTACCAGGTTGGAGATGGCCAACGTCGGATTCCTTGCCATGATGGAGTCCAAGAAATCTGATTACAAGGGCGAGCCATCACCAGTGTGGGAGAGGATTGTAGAGTTCATCGGCACGGTGCGTGTTCTCTTTTGCTTCTTCTCTACAGTGGGCATGGATCGTTTCAATCCTCTTGAGTATTCCATTGTAATTTTGTTTGTAGGCTAAAATGACCAAATCCTGGGTGAACGGGAAGGAGAAGCAATATGCAGCCGAACTCATAATCTTGGACATCCCTGATGGGTTGGCAGTCCCGGATGTCCCTCCATTGGGTGCTTGTCCGGGTTGGAATGCTTTTGATGAGCGCTACTGGCGGTGGGTTTTCTCCTTTTGCAATTTTTTCCTGTCCGATGCAGGTGTTTTGGTGCTCATAGAGTCCGCCGACGTTCGCTGTCGCCGTGCACTTGCCAGCTATTTGAAAGCCTCGGGCATGAGAGTCCTGAAGACATGGAATTGTGTGAACAGCATGTACCTTACGAAGGGGGATCGTCCGGGAGAGATGGTAAATTTGCCTTCTTCTTCCTCTTCTTGGTGGTTCTCGGATGGAGTTGTGTAGGTCGCTCAAACTCATATGTAGGGGCCTGATTTTTGAAGCTTCTTAGTTCCTTCTGGATGTGTTGTTCGCAGACTCGTTTGTTTGAAGCTGTTTGTCTCGTCCGAGTGCATCCACCAACGACTCTGGCCGGCATTTCGGAGTTTGCCATCACTCATGGGGGCAAGTTCATAGACGACAGGACAGATCCTCCCACGGATGACATGCACCACAACTACGTCGACAGCAACGTCTGCTTGCGAAGGGGGAATGGGGTTCCTTGGAGAGGGGCGAGGGAGAGGAGCTCGGCTTTCATTCAAACGATTGTGGAGTGCTGCACCTACATAGACGCCAGAGTTCTGGATTTGTCAATGGGTACAGGTTCATCTCTTCAACATTCGGATTTCATGAGGTTTGATTGAGCTTGCACTTTCAGGACTTCCCACCGTTCCATATGTGTCTTCAATGTCTGCTTCCTTCATTCTATTCCACTGCAGGTGCTTCGTACCACGCTTGCAAGGCCAGTGCCCGACATCTCTTTGGGATTGAAGGGGATGCTGAGATTTACAAGAACCTCCTGATGGGTTTGGGTGGACACACTTCTCAAGTCCTTCCGAAGCCCCGTCCCGCTGATATTGATACAGAAGAGACTTCCGACAAAGAGCTGGACTCCGACTTTGCCTGTGAGTAAGTTCAACCTGTGGATGCTTGCATTGTTGTTTCAATATCGAGAATCACTGTTCTTGAGGCAAAGTTCACACGGCAAACATCCTCTTCGTTGGACTTGTGTATTGCATATTGTGTTCTGAATGGGTTTTTGTCGACATGTGCAGGAGTCCGCGTGCTTCCACTTGCCCTCCAGGGCTATCACACCTATTTGGACTTCTTTCCAGTCCTCCTCGGTCTTGCGTGCTACCTGTCTATGCGGAGACACTCGCAACAAGCATGACCGTTCATGGCACTCAGAGTCCACCCATCGACGGCCATGGTAGAAGACGTGGTGTTGGGGCCAGAATCTTTGTGGATGACATAGCACATGAGGTCGAGACTGATTCTGATGACTGTGACACTTGATATGAAGTTTTCTTTTGGTTTTATTCGGGGCCAAATTTGAAATGGGATGGTTGTGTGTCCTTGTTGTCCAGTTTGCAATGTGTGCGTGGAATGCACATTAATGGGAACAAACTATTGTTGGAGATGGGGGTTGCATGGACTGCCCGGATTGTTCCTTAAATCTATTTAGTGTTTTCTGGACCTCACAGACTTGAGTGCATTGCAAAAACAAACAAACGACTTTGGTTCGTGTACAGCATTCTCGCATCATTTGGTCGTTGGTCTCCAAACCATTCTTGCTAGAAGAATGGTTGGTGAATCCATCACGGTGAAGTCCACCTCATCAAAGAGCTGTGACGCATTCTCAAATCTAATGAGCATCCATGATGCTCCCGCACATACCTGGCATGTTCGCAAGGGTGGTGAGTAAGAAAAGATTTCGCAGGGTTCCGCTTTAGATCATGTCAGTGTGCACCTCCTCACGACGTACCCACATAAACTTGTGAGGGCTTGGTATGTTGATAACGTCTGCATGGATGCAATGGATACAATGGATGTAACATATCCACTCTGCATTCCCGGGAAATGGTTGATCAACCCGCGGAAATAGGTGACACCCACGGAAATAGGCCCTGTATGTATGCTGACGTGGCGTGAGCCTGTGCTGGGCTCACGGTTTCCTGGGCTCACAGGCTCACGCCTCCAGGCTCACGGAATAGCACCCCCCATTTACATGGCTGTCATTTTACCATTGAAACTGACCATCTCCCTTTAAAAGCCTTGCTAACTCCTCATGAACTCACTGGCAGGTTAGCTAGATGGGCTCTAATTCTGCAAGGCTATGACTTCACCATCTCATACAAGCGTGGGAAGAACAATGTTAATGCAGATGCTTTGACTAGAGGCGAATCCAAAATCCATGCACCCTACACTACCTTAAGTGATCTTGTCTCCCCTGCTGAACGATCTCCCTCACCTACTGTACTTGTTTCAGACCCCTATGCCTTGTGTCATTTGTTGGATTATCCTTATGTTCCTCTAGATTTTACTTGACACTTGGGATCTTCTACAGTTTGATGTTGGTTGAAATTCCCCTGGTATTGGCATGCATTTTGGTCTGGGATCCTGCAGCTTGGTCTGGTACTCTCCCTTACCTTAGCGCTGCCCATCTTCTCTTGCGCCTGCCTTAGTTTGTTTCCTGACCGAGGAACTGAGCTGTGCCTTACAGCCTGCTTGCCTCCTCATAGGCACACTACTACGTTGGGGGGGGGGGGGGGGGGGTGGGGGGGGGTGGGGGGGGGGTTTAGCGATGCCCTCCAAAACGTCGCGCCTAGCGACGAAAATATACTACAGCGCCCGGGGCGCGCCGGGGACAAATTGCAACGTCGGGAAGTCGCCACCACGTCGCTCCCGGAACGTCGCAGATTAGCGACCTAAGGGAATCGCTAATCCCTTGGGTCCACCTAGCCACGACCAGCGACGGCGAAAAGACGCTGCCCCTCCGGGGCGACACAATATGGCGACTCTCAGGAGTTGCAACAAAGGGCAGGGAGGGGGGGTCCATCCCTTCCCCTGCATCATGGGGCAGTCGCAAGGACGTCGCCCCTTCCCAGAATTAGCCACACGCTGGCGTCGCCCAAACGTCGCAGCCGGGCAACGCCCGGGAATCGCCATGACGTCGTCGCCATTTGGGGGCGTCGCTAGACCCCCATGGGTAAGGAGGTTTGGTAGCGACGCCCGGGAATCGTAGGGACGTCGCAGCCCCCGGGGGCCGTCGCTAGCTCCATGGGAGGGCACGTTCGTGTGCGACTCCCTGGAGTCGCAGCCCCTTCGTGGCGTCGCTAGCTCCACGTTGGCGTGGTTATGTTGCGACGGCGGGGATCGCAGCAGAGTCGCTGGTCGCACCCGGCCGTCGCGCCGGCGTCGCTGGGTGGGAGGGTAGCCAGCTGGTATTTGGGTGGGGTTTTGGGGTTTTTTTTCATTTGGGGGGGGGGGGGGGGGGGGGGGGGGTTCTTGGGGGTTGGGGTGTGCCTCGTGCTTGCATGAAATGCATGCATTCTAATCTATAGGTTAGATTAGAATCCACATGTCCATTAAGGTTAGAATGAGGATCGAAATGGTAACTGAAGAAATATATACATAAAGCGAGTACTACCTTTACATGTCTCTAACTTGGAACCATCCCTCACTCCTCATCACCTGAGTCATAGGTGTACTTGTCCGAGGAATGCAAGCTACGCTGGGCCTCCAATTTGGAGGATGATGAGGCCGAGTCCGAGATTACATCATTCGAACCACCCCCTACTACTGGCTCTCCCCCATCCGGCCGAGACACTGAACTACCCATCCCCACCCCTACAAATGCATTATCCTCCGTCAATTGTGGCGTCTTGGCCATTGAGGCTACAAGGGCCTTCCACCCCTGAGTCTTGCAAAAGATGTGCTCAATGGTGGAGGGAGGCCTCTCAAACTTCTTTTTCTGCACATGACATACAAATGCAATGACAGGTCAGAATTCATAATGGAAGGGAGAAGCTAAAAAATAAGAATGGGTATGACAAGAGAAAGAACACTTACGAATCGGGTGACAAAACTCTTGCTTCCGCCGGGGCCCCACTTGTGTGTTGATTCCGCACACTTCTCGAGGCGGGCTGCAGTTGCCGCATGTCCCCTTGCGAAGATCTCCACCTTCAGCTCTGCCCTCTCCCCTGCGATGAGAGCCTCCCAAGATTCCTGTCCAGCCCCAACAAAAACGCTATAAATGTTAATGAACTCCATACCGCAATGAACATGCATTCAAAGACACCAATGACAAGTGAAAGTGCGTCTTACCTTGGTTATTCCATGTGGCATGGTCGTTGGTTCGACCCCCGCCTTGAGTGCCTTGCGAATGGTTTGTCGCGCACGGTACCTCTTGTCCTTGAGGTTCTTTCCCACCAGCTCCAAGAGCTTCCCCTCATTCCACTCACCCGGAAATGTGCCCTCAAGTGCTTGCACGAATGCTCGCCTATGGCGATGTGATTGGCGTGGCCAATCAATATGCCAAGGGAACCACCTCGCCGCCAAGTCAAAGGCTACTTTTTTCATGGCCTCCCAATACTCACCAATGGGGTCACCGACCTTATTGGTCTCTAAGGGGGGCACCTTCATCTTTGGCAAATCAAGGTTGCGGGGACCCGAGGTCTTTACCTCGTCCACGCTCTTCTGAACTACCTCTCCCTTGTCTTTTGTTGCCCCGCTAATGCCCTCCACCAGCTGCACGCTCATCTGAACTAGCTCCCCCTTGTCTTTTGTTCCCCCACTACACTACGCCAAATCATGGTTTTTTTTACTCTCTTTTTTGGAGAGTCATGGTTTTCATGACTCAAACCATGACTCAAAGTGGGACAGGCACAAAGAAGTCATGGATATGCCTAAAAAAGGTCGGGTATATGACTAAACGACTCCATAAAGTTTGGAATTCAAGTCAACGTGGTTTGACCAAAGAAGAGTAGTGATTATAAGTCACACGTATGCCTTTAAAGGGTAACGAAGCTGACTCTAGAGATTTTGGAGCGTGGTCAAACGTTGTTGACTATGGATAATGTCGCGGTGACTCTTATTTGGTGTCCCAATTAATGATAGATATTATTTAGTATAAATGCAGAAAAACAAAAACACATTGGATAATTGAAGCGATGTGGCATAATCTGCTGCCAAGGAATGTGGAATTTAGAGCAGGCGGAAGAATATTCTTGTATGCATACCACAGAGCGTTAGCTTACATAATCAGATTACAATGGTTTTTTAAGCCGTCGATGATCAATGTCATCGACTGCCCCAATTGATCTGCACTATGAAACGTTAGATCAATCGTGGAAATTTCACGGCTCAGCAGAGCTCGTCTATTTATCGTTGTTTGATGCCGCCTGTCCTATTGGGAAGCCCAATCGTCAGAGTCTATGCTACTGAGGAAATGCCACTTATAGAGGGAGGCTGACCACTTTGCTTCTTCGATCTGAGTCTCATGGTAAGGCTTTTTTGGCTGGCCAATCACTCGACGCATAGTCCAAAGTCTTTATTTTTCTCCTTGGTGGAGTTTTTCCCCTCCATTCAAGCATAGTGCAAGTCTACCATCTTCATTCTGATTTCTCTCACAGGGTATTAATTAATGTCGGTTGAATTCCATTGCATATGTATTCATTCTCTACGCACGCTCAAAACGCTGAAAAGCGGGAGTGTAGCGAGCTACGCCACTCCAAGTCAAGGAGGAAAAACAAATTCTATTGTTGCTAGTGTATCAGGACTGTGTACATGTATATTGAACAAAATAAATGAACTCGAAATATAGATGGCACAAACACTGCTGATAGAATATGATTGTCAGTAGTCCGACCAGATCACGGAGCATTGAACACTGAGAATAACCATGTGTGAGGAATAATTGGCAACCATTCTCCTAATTGAATTTTTAATCGCAAAACCACAAAGCAATAGCAAATGGGGAAACGAGATTGCACAGAAGGATAATATCTGCAAGTCACTGAATGGCCAACCAGATAGGTCCGAGTCAAAAGTACAGTTTCAAGTGTTGTACAGTCCAGCAGCTGCTGCTCAATTTCCCCCCCAGTATGACAGGCCACTATCTGCCAGAAGGTAAAATATCCCCAATCGAATTGGCGGCTCCAAATACCAAGACGACAATTAAACACGAGCTTATGCCAACAGGGACTTACCTTCACATAAGGATTCACTTGCATGCAGAGAAACATCTATGAAGCAAAGCTGAGAGAGCTTGGAGACCACAACCATCAAGGGCGCCAACTAACTACAAGTCTATATCAGGTAGATTGTCTTCATCCTCACTGCTTGAAGTTGAATGTTCCTCACAGTTTGCTTCATCATTTTCTTGTGCAGGCACCTTTGTATTCCCAATGGGGGTCTTGAACAGAGCTTCCATGGCTTTTTCAGTGACCTCTACTGCAAGGACAGGGCGAGGGCGAGTACATGGTTGCCCACCAATTCGAACATCATCAATGAGCCGAATGGGAGCTGACATGCCACTGCTATCTGTATTGTCCGATAGTGATGTTGACACATCATGCACCACTCTCAGCGATCGTGGATTCTTCTCCAACACAACCTTCCATCCTTTTTCTTGCACACAATCTGAAAAAAAAACCTGTTCAGCTTGTGATGGAAACAAGCAGGGTTGATCATTAGCCGGTAACATGTGTTTGAAATTAACTAGGGTAAACCCAAACTCATCCTTCTTCATGGAGGCATTCCTCCCCACAGTTTTTGCACAAACCCACCCACAAATGAACATGACAACTTTAGTTTTGTCATACTCCACTTGTAATATTTCCTTCACAATGCCCACATAGCGCACTTGACAGTCCTCATGTTCAAACATAGAACTCACCCCACTGTCATATGTGACCAACTGGTTAGATCGGACTGTGCTGGCCATGTAGTGGTTCCCATACGCACTCAGTCCCTTGAATGACACTGCATTCACAGACGGGGGTCTTGACAGATCAATCACTTCCTCCAAGAGCGCCTCATCATCCCTCATTCCTGCAGTCACATCATCTTCTACAGCCTGAGCCAACCAAGATTGAAAATGAGGCAGTAATTGCAAATGCGCAGGATATTCTGTGTTCTCAATGTTGTGACCAGGCTCCACGTTGCCAAGTACCTCTCCCCAAAAAGCAGACCGACCTGATTCCACATCTGCTTGGGCTTTTTCATACTTCCTGCAATCGAGAGCACAGGAATTGTAAATTGACTGTCACTGTCCACCATGAAATGAAATTCATACACATGCAAACTTGCCAGAAAGTGCTAAGGAACAGTACTCACTCAATCCAAGGAGCTATGCTCGTGTGGTTGTTAATGACATAATAGTGAATTAGACTGCGCAAATCCACATCCAATTTGCGAATTCTGCCAGCGCCTTTGAGGACCTCCCCAACCACTCCCTCCACTCCCTCGTCCTCATCGGCATCCCAAATTCGCCTCCTGGTTGCGGGGAAATCTGCCTAGTGCCTCATCCAACACATACCCTTCTGCCATGGAGCCTTAAGGTTTTGCCTTATTACGAACATATCCCTTGAGGTATTTCATTGCCCTCTCCACCGGATACATCCACCTCGTGTTTACAGGTCCACGGATAGCCAACTCGTCAACCAAGTGTACCAGCAGGTGAGTCATGACATCAAAGAACAAAGGTGGAAACTCTTTTTCTAGGAGACACAACGTGATGACAACCTCTTCACGTAGAGAGTGCATATCTGCAGGATCTACAACCTTGCAACAAAGTTTCCTGAAAACTCTTGACACTCGCATTATGGCACGTCGTGGACCAGGTTCCATCAAACCACGTAGACACAACGGAAGGATTTGTTGCATTAGTGTGTGATAATCATCACTCTTCAAATACGTCAACTTTCCATCCTCCACGTGTTTTTTGTAAGTAGATGCATACCCGGTGGGCACCTTCAACGATGACAGAGTCTTCAAGAATGATTTATGCTCCTCTGCACTCAAGACGTAAGGGGCTGCTGGCATTAACACCGTATTTGCTCTGCTTTCATGGGGTCGCACCCTCAAGTCCTGCTGGATCCAGTGCACCGTAGCTACGGCGTGAGCCCAGCCCCGTGAGCCTGGGAGCTGAGTTCACGTTGTAGCTGCAAAGCGTGAGATGAGCTCACGCTTCAAAGAAGCGTGAGCGGCACAAATCTGCTGGAGAAGCAGGTCCTATAGGCGAGGATTGCAAGAAGAGGGCCTATTACCGTGGACAAAACAAAGGGGGCCACCATGCACCATGTCTGCAATGCCTGCACAAAAAGAGGAATATGAAAATATGGCAGAATTGAGCTCAGAATGATTGACACACTTTATTTCAATTCATAGATAGACGCTTACAATGAATGGCATGTGCATTTGCCCTGGTTCCGTGAACGAAATGTATGTGTTTGTCCTAAATGCAAAGTCTTCACACGGTAACCTAGAAACCAGTGTGGGAAGCGGGCATGGCTCGTATGTGTTCAAAGAGAATTTGGCGGAGCCCTACGTGAGGTGTCCCGCTGCAGAAGGGTGATGACTTCTCCGTAGCCTAGTGTGGCTTGGTGAATGAATTGGTCTCTCTTACCGTCGCAACACATAATTACAAGGTATATGTAATATTGATGCTTGCAGGGGACCCACTTCCCTCTCATGCCGAGAGCGCCCTCACGCATCGTTACAAAATCCGGACAAGTGCAAGTAGGGAATTCCCCACGGTAACCTGATATTCTTTGCCATGAAGAACTGAGCCAATAGACAGCACTGTGTAAATCCGTCCATACCCCGAGGCAGGGACTTCGGTGATACGAGCCACCCGAGCCTGCAAAATTCTAGCCGATTCCATCTTGCATTCGTGATCTGCACCCGAAGCGACACGGCGCACTGTTTTTCCATCTCTTTTTGTTGGGTGGGAGTCGGCACCGGGTGGAGGCATTGCCGGAGCTTGTGGCACATCTGTGCCGACAGTGCACAAGGGCACCACTCGGGATCGTGCAAGACAAAACCCTCCTTCCTCCAGCATGCTTATCTCGGTTGTTGACAGCGACGTCCCCAAGTTTCACAGGCCAAATTGCAGGGGGAGGGGGTTTCATTATCACCGAAGGACGAACTGTTCCCTTGATGCATCGTGCCATATCGTCTGGGCAGAACCAAAACTTGTGGTCCTTCGACTCCCCACTATGATAAGGTCGGAACAACCCTGTGAGTGATGCGATCCACCTAGTCCACTGCAAGAAAAAGTGATGAGCATAATCAGTTCTATATCAATATGTAAGAACTCGTACTACTCAAGCGTTGATTGAAAAGTGATACAAACAATCAAGTCGAGCAAGCGTTCCATGCTCCTAATGTTCAATAACGCTCGCTCGAACAGCCATGACCAAACACGCACCTTGGAAAACAATATCTTAGGGTTGTAAGAGTTCTTATCACCTCTCTCCACACTCGCACCCGTACTTCCCCAGGTTCTCAAGGCAATCACACACGCAAGAGTGTTGCTGGCACGATCAAACCCCAAGAAGTGGTCGGGGTCTCCCCAGTCACCGTTCGGGAGTTGGTTATCAATAATCCATTGCAGAGACCGGGGGAACTCTGGTCCTCCAGAGCCATCCAATTCCCCTTATGATACAGCATGGGTTGCACGTACATGTAATTATTGAATTACATATTTGATGCATACATGCATTGAAGGTTGTTGTTTGCATTTCGCTTATCGTAAGAGCTACGGTCATGGAGTGGAACATACCCCTCACTATCTCAATCCATTCAGTCATCCTTTTTGCCTTTCCAGGAGTCTGCACATAAACATTAAAGACATCGTGAGATAAATGCGATAGACTAGGCTCTATCCAATTGATAACTTCACATGTCCTAGAGCTTCTAACTTGAACGAGCAATAATTTAACATTATTTAATGTGACATTTCTACTCCGTTCTTACGGCTGAGATGTACTGAATGAAGGTTACAACATTCTAAAGATACCTCCACTGTACATGTAACAAGACCCCTAAAATCTCTCTGGGCAGTCCCCAGGACTTACCTCGATTATAGTATGACTTAAGGGTTTCTCGCTATAATAATCCTTCGATGGGTCCACGAGAGTAGATACTTGTTTCAACTCATGTACTACCCCGTTGGCGCAAACTGTCAAAGCTGTAGATATGGGTGCCAACAAAATAGGCCCATGTGCAGTCCATTGGTCATCAACCATCCAGATCTGTAGCCTATTTCAGCTGTACTCTAAATCATGAAGCAATAAAAACCAAGTGAACATGTACCCTGATCCCAATGACTTCCAACCAGGTGATGAATACTAGCGCATGACCTGTATAGCTGTGACCTTGGATCAAATTGAAGCAAGTCATTGCAGTTGCACCTAACATATTCAGCCATGGAACACTACTCTGGCCTCATAGCTCATCCGCATATGTTCACTTAGGCGAGTCTAATAGTGGAGCTGGACCTCTGCTAGATTTGTTCAGAAAACTGCTTATACTAGTGAATCTTTGTGTTGGCAGAACGTTTTTCCGATACTGATGCAAGCTTTGGAGAGTAATTCTACATATTGGCTGACCGATATGGAAATCCTCACCACCGATATCAAACCCTACGCTACTTCGACAAAAAATATTAGGCTTGCAATGCTTGTATGACAGTCATAAAATTCGGGGGTCCTACACCGGAACAAGAGTAAGAAAATAGAGAGGATCTGCACGTACTTGCATTAGAGCCCATGAGCTGCTGATCACGAGCTGCCTCCATTCTGATCTGTAAAATGGGGGTGTGCATTCTATCTTGAAATGCGTGAAATGGTCTATTGGTCGGCCTCAAAGATTGGCCAATGAAGCCACTCAAACGTAAACCAGCCATCGCTGTGAATTGTATAGACAGATCCACGCTTTTACAATGGTATCGACCCGCCCTCCCTAGTGCTGATACGGAAGATATTGTGGAAGAAGTTGACTGTTAGCCCAGAACCCAATATCTTGATAGACAGGTTTCTTGACCGCAAAACACTCTATAACCTTGCAAGCTCAAGCTCAAGACGAAGTGACGAGGACTATCGCACCTGCAATTTACCAGGTGAACATTATACAATTCGCTAGAGATCATGAATGTCTCAACGGGACTCACTTTCCTGGATGCTGGATCACACGACTGCAATGAGTGCATTTCGAACAAAGGGACGGAAATCAAAATGGTCCATTCTACAGTGCGTGCCGATATCCAGGTTACACCACAACTATGTGTATGATAGAAGATAATCGGCTATGCATCATAAGCTTCCTTTTGTCCGAGGTTTCATTAATACCCCTCCTCTTGTGATCTAGCATCCAGGTCTAAAATGGTCCATCCTACATCTGGAACTAGCCGATAACTTCAAGATAAGTTTTTTTTTATCGTCGGGGTATACAGAAGAGAATCATGAGAAGCATCTTCGGAAGCAGGAGTTCATAGGTAGATGATCCTTCAGTACTTTTCTCTAGAGCCACTAATCATGACAAGGCATGTACAGCTCGTCAGTATTGCCCCATGCCCCTCCAGGATTAGGAGACTGAAAACTCGTTTATAAGATCCAACTTTTACACACCTGCACCCCTCTTTTCTCTCTCCCTCACAAAACTCACCAGCGGATGAGCAACACCGAGCCGTAGTAGAGGCCGATCTTGCACGGCAGTAATCGCGCACATACTCTTGAAGGACTTGTTGTACGCGTTTGAGAAACAAAATCCACAGCAGCACCAGGTCCTACTTACTCATGATCGAACTACAGTAGACCTACCTAGCAACCCACAAGCAAGGCACTGCCATCCTCTCCAACCATTCCTTCGGTTATGCGAGACACTATCAATGCAAGCGGATCACGGCATTTAAACGGTGCTCTGGAAGTCCGTCCCATAACATTCTCGTCAGAATCATCAATGCAGGTTGTGATTCATCGGTGAACACCTCCTCAGCGCATGGATTGTTGAATCCAAAATGGTGCCTGAATTACGTCCATAGTGTCTTGGAATCGTACCTGCGAGTACTTAGCATCTAGTATCTTCAATTCAACTAAATGTCCCCGCCCTCGGCCAGAAACTTTCCAATTCGTAAAATCTACCCATGTGGTGCCACCCTCTGACTAGCTACCTCCACATCAACCCTAGATGTCATCTCATCGAAGGGACGTGAATGTGTTCCACGAATCCCCATGCTCCCGGGAAGTTGTGCCTCAATACGCCCTAAAAAATACAAAGCAAAATATCGAGCAGGTTTTTAGTTTTTCCGACTGGGGTGGTGAGCATGACTTTGCCACCGCCGCGGATGCACCTCCCGGCCTTTGGGCCATCGTTGCCGGAACCGCAAATCAGCGCGTTTCGACTTTGCGACGTCCCTGGCTGCATTGAAAGGACGAAATCAGAATGTCCCCAGCTTGTAATTTTAGGGCTTCAATGAACACTGTCATAACTACTTGCGTGGTATAACATAAAATTAAGGTGGGGCCAACACTTTCAAGTTTAAAAGTGGACCGACAGCGTGATTTGCAAATCCATATCTAATCATTTTTTTTTCCGTAGAGTCTACCTCCAGATTTGAACCGGAGACCTTTTCTTTGATATCTCCAAGTGCACTCCCCTATATATCAAAGTGTGTCTCCTATGTCGAGGCCCAAATGTGACCTATAGGATAGCTTGTGCCGGTGGCCCAAGTGTCCAATTACTTGGGTAATTTAGGAGGAATTGGGGGAAATTTTGAAGGTCAAGGAACTATAGACTGTTGAAGTGAGTGATAAGGAAGTAAGGAGAGGTGCTCTAAGACTGCTCTCATCTGAAACTTCCAAAGGTGAAAATTCTCTCGGGAGAACCGCTCAACTTTTCCAAAATCCTTATCCATCCACTCTACGTAGCACCAACGTACGGAGGGCCCATAACCTATAGAAAAATACATATGGTTATAACGTAACATAGCTAATTGGGCAATCATTAGTCAATGTTTTAATAATTAGTTAGTATAATCTTCTACATGACTCTTCTAATAGAGCCCATAAGCAGGATGGGAAGGCGATCCGAATGGTAAGGCCGGAAGAAAAGCGGAGTGCTACCTCCATGAAGGTAATGATAGCCGTGCTCAACACCAACCCCATCCTATGTAGGATTGGTCGCACAATCTCCAGGGTAGCACCATCACCAAGCTACATCATCAAGGCTTATCACCATTTAATGGTTTATTGATTATATATCAAAATAAATAAAACAAACACAGCAATACGGAGGGTCTAAATGTAGTGCTAGGTCACCGTCGCCTCCGCCCCATGCACTCTCATTACGACCATGCCCCAAAACTCAGAGGCGTCATCGTCGGGCGACGGGTAGGTAGCAACTAGTTACGAATCAACGTAACTACTTACTGCTAATAGGGGGGCGCGGCTGCGGGTGGGCGGCGGGTCATGTAGGCGTGCCGAGCCCGGGCGCATTTCACTCCGGGGCCTCTATTACTTGCAAGTTGCCATGCTCAAGCCTCACTGGTGAAGTGGATTTAGAATGTCCAACAAATTTTGTGGCAGAGCGTTGATGCACTTGGACTTAGACAACACTGGACACTTGGGCAACCGGCAGAGGTTACCATAGTCAACATATGAAGAAAGCCAATTTGTTTGTTTGTTTTGTTTTATTTTGTTTTGTAGCATTGAGATGTCCCAAACCGCGAGGCCCCAGCACTGGTGCTTGGTCCCGTTGGAAAGCCCTCGACGAGGAGGGATGAGGAGGGGTGCACGGGCTTGGTCTCATAATTTTTGGACCTGCGGTGTGGGAGATGTGGAATTTCAAGTACTTTGGGTCGTTGGAAATTCAGGAAAAATTGCAAAGTGGGCATTCCTGGACAATGGTTGGAGCCTCGACAGGAGAGATATCAAGGGAAAGGTCTCCGGTTCAAATCTGGTTGTAGGCTATGTGGAAAAAAAATGCATTTGGACTTAGATGACATTGGACACTTGGGGTCAATGACATAGGCTACCCTAGAGACGGGAGATATATCAATAATGATTGGATATTACTATTCAATAAATTCATGAAAAACAAAAATTGGGCCTTGAGATAGGAGATAGGAGATAGGAGACGCACATAGGAGACGCCTTTGGATACATAGGAGATTGCACTTGGGCTTAGATTATACTGGATACTTGGGCCTCTACATGGGAGATGCACTCGGATACATAGAAGATTGTGCTTGGGCTTAGATGGGCCTTTTGTGTGAAGAAAAACACAAAAGCACTGGACATGAGCTTCCGAGCCACAAAAGCATCCAGGATATTGGAGTAGTCCTTTGCCTCGAAGACAACAGAGTCATCATCACAAACTGTATTGACGAACACCATCGATATGTCGTCGAACCGTTTCTTCGGTGCAAGTCTCAACCGTGAGTCTGCAACAGCATGGCTAGAGAAATCAACTCCAGCATAGATGTGGCCTCGGGGGAGCCAAGTCTTTCGTCACTCGTTTTGTAGGTCATATGTACTTATCTAAGATTTCAAAGTTCATCTTTCTCTAGCGTCTTTCTTTCTCTCTCTCTCTCTCTCTCTCTCTTTTTCTCTTTCTCTCATTCTCTTTGAGATACTCACTCATGGCAATTTGTATGTCATGTGTAGGTAAAACGCTTTGGGAGGAAGCCCTCGAAGATAGAATTGGGGTACACCAAGGACCATGGTTGGGGTAGGCTCCTGGTTGCCATGACATTTGACGAGTTGTTGACCAAGGAGGGTACGATGGACGATGGGGAGTCACAGGTTGACACTACGGTAGTTGATCAGCAGGCCCGTACCTCGGGCTCCTCATCGGAGGAGTCAGACGGTGATTCCATTTCCGACTTCGGGGATAAGCAAGCTCATGCGGCGCGACAGCCTGATACTAGTAGTAGTGAGTCAGAGAACGATGAGAGTGAGTGATGAAGTTTTCCTTAGCATCCCTCACAATTCTTCACACATGGCCCAACGACACATGCCACCCGGCCTAGAGGTCACAGTTGGGCCTCGACATAGGAGACACATTGGGATACATAGATACATAGGAGATCTTACACTTGGGCTTAGATGACACTGGGCATAGGCCAACGGCACATGCTACCCTAGAGGTCGCACTTGGGCCTTTACATAGGAGACGCACCTGGATACATAGGAAAAAGTTTGACGCGTCCGAAGGGAGCGTAAGTTATGGTGTCACTTCACCACAAGGGCTACTAGCTTCCAGCTGAAAGGTGGTCACCTTCATGACACACCAGGTTTGAACCCACAACCACATCCAACGTGGTATGTGCCCATTACCACTGGGCTACATGCTGGTTGTTTGGATACATAGGAAATTGCACTTGGGCTTAGATAGCATTGGACACTTGGGCCAACGGCACAGGCTACCCTAGTTATTATGAATCACAGGTGCAGCCCAGATGTAGATAGCCATATTATAAGTTATTATATGGTTATGATAAACCATAATTCAGCTTGGGATCTGGTTATTATGCCGGTGCCCCCTGCTGATTATAAGTTAAGGGGGTGCACCACAGGTCCTTTCTATGACGCTGGCTCATGTAGAATTTTTTTCAAGTAAGGCGAGAGCTCTGTGAGTGTTGCGAAACCGTCTATTTTTTTTAAAGACTACGTGCATCATGCGCACAACGTTGAAATGCATATTCTTGCAGACTCTAGGGACCACGGATGGGTGGAGGAACTCCCACACTAACTTTTGCATGTTGCTGTCAACCACCTTAAGTATGTAGGCGGTAACCTCGTCCTCGGTGGATTCAGGATGCTCCTTCATGTAGCCGAGCCTCACAAATGACTTCTTCCTATTTGCTTGACTTGATCCCCTCTGCATAAAGTTCAAACATGTCCATCGATCCTCAGTTCTACATTCCTTTCCAATTGGATTTAACGGATCCAACTCGGGAATAGATTAAATTGAAATATCAATCAACTAGGTCAGATTCCATATTATGATAGCACTACAAACCTTGAGTTCTTCGAGATCCTCGAGAAGGCCACCGATTTGGTTGACGCACCGCATCAAATTATGGTAGTCGCCATCAATTTATCAGTTAGCGTCTCGCCTGCAAAAAAAATGAGCACCCCAGACCTAGCTCCAATGCAGTAGAGGGTGAATTTTTTATCTCCATGTACTCGTCAAGAGTCGGCGTATAACTTGACTCAACCCACTCGGCCTCAGTAAGCCGTGATATGATCCACCTCGTCCACTGCATGAAAAAATGATGAGCTTAATCAGTCTATGTCAATATGTAAGAGTATTACTCAAGCGAAAGTGACACAAACAACCACTTGAGTCGAGCGACTTGTCCTGCAGATGTGTTCTTGCGACTGCTCTTCCAGGTGATAGGGTGTTCTACCCTAGCGCGTGCCGTTGGCCCAAGACTCGAGTGTCATCTAAGTCCAAGTGCAATCCCCTAGGATAGTTTCTCCGGGGAACAGTGTTTGTGAGGCTCGATAGAAGTTGTACGCATAGGTGACAGAGTCTTGACTCAAAATTTTATCACTCCGCTAGTAACCTTTGATACAGTGGCAAGATTGCACGCCTAGAGATAGTTAGCACTAAGGACGACAAAAGGAGACCGAAGGATGCTTACTTACCGGTGGACACATCAAAGCCATGAAGGCGGAGCAGACGGAATCCCATGCTAGTGTCATCCAAGTCCTTCAAATCTGTGTGAATGGTAAACCCGATGCTATCGTCTGTCCAAAATCTGTTTCCCACAAATGAACAGATGCAGCTAGTGTCACTTCAGTGTTTTGGACCCATGCACTCGCCTAGATCAACCCAGATGAGCTTTCAGAGTCCTAAGCTCATATCGTCGATCTTAATCTATCAGTTTGACATTAAGTCGATAAAGTATGGATACTGTAGTACCCACAATATAGTACATGCAATGTATGGCGAACGCTTGTAACTCGTTGTTTGATGGCCTGTAAAATCGACCTTGACATATTGAACGATCCAGGAATACATTCTACTGCGGCCCAGGATCTTACTTGTACACATATTCAAGGGAGTCCTTAATAGTGGGAAATTCCAAGGCGCTCAAGGCGATCTACCATCCACAAATGCTCGAACAAATCCACTGGATGCACATTGGGCATTGCACACAACGACACGCACTGATGCAATCAATTCATTTTTCACAGTCCGCTTACAAACGTTTAACACTACAATCCAGTAATATGTATATTGACTACATTGCTTTCGAACAACCTGAAAGCCTGCAACATGACAGTTTAATCAAGGTCGACAAATGATACCAGTCTATTAAAACACTTCTGAACAGCTTCCGTCTTTTGGTCAAGACTTAAGAACCCCTCATCTGATCAAAACTCCTTGCATAAGCAGTACCTAATAATCACGTCACAGTACCTGCGTTGTGGAATTTGGTAAGAAGTTTATTCAAGTAGTCATGGCACTTCTTGTCCTTCGTGTACATGAGAGCGCAAGCAGCGGAGGCCGGAGAGCAACAGAAGGAGCCGTTACTCGATTGAAACTTTAATTGTTTGTTCCAATCCACTTCCGTGTGAAGCCCCTCCAAAGAAAACAAAAGTGACGTGGGGCGATTGTGCAACATCCCCATGGGAATCCTGCAATTGCAAGTAGAAGAGGAAGTAAGTAATATATGTCTAGACCTTAGTTGGGTCTAGTACCCAGTCTCATCTGGATACGGTGCAGAGGGCCAAGTCAGGATTCAGGGTTCTTTGAACTAGGGCTAGCTACACCATCCAAAATGCTATTTCAACGTGAATCCTTCCCGAGCTGCCTCTCGGAAGGAGCTCGGAAGTCAATTCCTTCTTCCCTTCCATGTTTGCGTATCATAATGCATGCGAGGTTTCTTCGAATCCAACATTAAAGCTAATTTGTTAGCATCCAAATTCTTCATTCATTCGCCCAAATCTACGGTCATATGTAAACAGGTCTCAAATTTACAATCCTTGAAGTTTCCAGATAGGGATATATATTAGGTGTATCATCCTGATCTAGAGGAGACTGGCATCAACTTATTCGAACGCCGAATATGACATAAGAGTTTGACAGTATAGAGTCCCACTTTTTCATCTTCTTGTCTCTGGCAGCGTAGATCGATTGTAAACTTGGGGCGTCGTAAGGGAGGTCAAGGCCCAAAGTTTTAGCCTTGTCAAGCATGGATGGAAAAGTTATCTCAAATGCAATGGGCATGTTGACAAATTCATCGTCTGCGATCTTGTGAATGTTGGATCGAAGGGATTCCAAACCTGGGTTCGAAATACACTCATGACAAAGAACTATGTTAGAGACGGATATTTGCAGGTACTTGACAAATCATCAGTAGACGCTCGCTTGAACAACCATGACCACGCATGCACCTTCGAAAATAATATTTAAGGGTTGTAAATGTTCTTATGATTCACCTCTCTCAACACTCGCACCCATACCTCCCCAGGTTCTCAAGGCAATCACACACGCAAGCGTGTTGCTGGCACGATCAAACCCCAAGAAGTGGTCGGGGTCTCCCCAGTCACCATTCGGGAGCTGGTTAACAATAATCCATTGCAGAGACTGGGGGAACTCTGGTCCTCCAGAGCCATCCAATGCAGGAACTCGTGCAACCCATGCTGTATCATAAGGGGACATCGAGATTTCCCCTAGGGTCATGGACTGGAATATACCCCTCACTATCTCAATCCATTCTGTCACCTTTTGTACATGTCTAGGAGTCTGCACATAAATATGCATGACATCCTGAGATAAATGTGATAGACTAGGCTCTATCCGATTGATAACTTCATACATGTCCTGGAGCTATGTCATTGCAGATACAAGGTTATGCAGTTCAGGATCACAAGATCAGACAAATATTGTCAAATTTTATGTATGAACAGATGCGCCAGAAAATCGTCAACATGATACTTGTATTCACGTCATGAGTTTGACTTGAACAAGCAGTAATTTAACATTATTTAATGTGACATTTCTACTACGTTCTTACGGCTGAGATGTACTGAATGAAGGTTCCAGGATTCCAAACTATATACCTCCATTCTACATATAACAAGACCCCTAAAATCTCTTAGGGCAGTCCCTAGGACTTACCTCGATCATAGTATGACTTAAGGGTTTCTCGCTATAATAATCCTTCGAGAGGTCCACAAGTGTGGATACTTGTTTCAACTCATGTACTAGCTCGCTGGCGCAACCTGTCAAAGCTGCAAATATGGGTGCCAACAAAAAAGGCCCACATTCCATTGGTCATCAACCATCCAGATCTGTATGAAGCATTAAAAACTAAGCGAATCCCAATGACTTCCAACCAGGTGATTACTACTAGCGCATGACCTGTATAGCTGTGACCTTGGATCAAATTGAAGCAGGTCGTTGCAGTTGCACCTGACATATTCAGCCAGGAACACTACTCTGGCCTCACAGTTCATCCGCATTTCACTTAGACGAGTCTAACTGTGGAGCTAGACCTCTGCTAGAGTAGTTCGACATATTGGCAGACCGATATGGATATCCTCACCACCGATATCAATCCCTACGCTACGTCGAGAATAATTATTAAGCTTGCACTGCTTGTATGACAATCATAAAGTTCGGGGGTCCTGCAACAGAACAAGAGTAAGAAAATAGAGAGGAACTGCACGTACTTGCATTAGAGCCCATGAGCTGCTGATCACGAGCTGCCTCCATTCTGATCTGTGAAATGGGGGTGTGCATTCTCTTTGGAAATGTGTGAAATGGTCCATTGCTCTGCCTCAAAGATTGGCCAATGAAGCCGCTAAAATGTAAACTAGCCATCGTTGTGAATTGCAGAGAAGGACCCACGCTTTTACAATGGTTTGATCCGCCCTCCCTAGTGCTGACACGGACGATGTTATCAAAGAAATCAACTGTCAACCCACAACCCAATATGTTGATCGACAAGTCTTGGCCACAGTATACTCTATAACCTCGCAAGCTCAAGCTCAAGACGGAGGCAAGAGTTCATAGATAGATGATCCTTCGTACTTTTCTAACCACTAATCATGACAAGGCATACAACGCGTCAGTATTGCCCCATGCCCCTCCAGGATTAGGAGACTGATAACTCGTTTATGAGATCCAACTTTACACACATGCACCCCTCTTTTCTCTCTCCCTCCCACACTCACCAGCGGATGAGCAACACTGAGCCGTAGCCGATCTTGCACGGCAGTAATCGCGCACATACTCTCGAAGAACCTGCTCTATGCGTTTGACAAACAAAATGCACTGCAGCACCAGGTCCTACTTACTCATGATCGAAATACAGTAGACACACAAATAAGGCACTGCCATCCTCTCCAACCATCCCTTCGGTTATGCGAGACACTATCAATGCAGGCGGATCATGACATTTAAAGGGTGCGGTGGAAGTCCGTCCCATAACTTACTGGTCAGAATCATCAATGCAGGTTGTGATTCATCAGTGAACACCTCCTCGGCGCATGGATCATTGGAATCCAAAATGGTTCTGGAATTACCGAGCAGAACATTCCTCCTGTTTTTGGAGGTACGGTACCTTACAAATTTGTAAGCTCCTGCTAGGCTGGCAGGTAGGCTGGCAGGTATCGTAAGGCCCTGCTAGGTTAGGTTATGATGTTGGGGAAGGCCCTCCACTCAGGGCCTTCCCCTACACGTAACTGGACATGGGGTCGTATTACAGCTGCCACCCAACGTTTCGCACGGTTTGGCCCTTCACTTGTCAAGGGAGTTTGCCACATTGCACCACGTGGCAAGTTATTTTTGGCTATTGTAGCTCTGATAGCAACATTTGGGGTTTGTAGCCCCAGTAATACTCCCCCATTCCAATTACGTTCGATAATGGCCACCGGTTGACCCTGCTCGCGGCCCCGCCGCTTGCCGGGTCCGCCCGGTGGCCATTATCTAGTATGTAAAGGATTTTGGGGGCAGATTCTGCCATATTTTAGGCAAATTAGCAAGCAGAAAATCGACGCTCCACGGAGCTGGCGCTAATCGGCTGTTTGACTCTCCTAGTCGGCAGTTTGACTTTTAATGGCTTATTATGGCCTGCAACCAATCAGGGCCTCGCAGAATCTGCCCCCAAAATTCCTTTATGCCAGGGAACGTGCCCCCTATGGCACATTATGGCTCCTAGTGAGTCACTAGGGCGAGGCCGGTAGTTCGTCCTAGGTCTCGGCCTATCGGCCTCGTCCTAGTGACTCACTAGGAGCCATAATGCACCCTAGGGGGCGCGTTATCTAGTACGTAAAGGATTTTTGAGGCAGATTATGCCGTTTTAGAGGCAAATTAAAAAGCAGAATGCGCGGGGTGCGCATAATGAGTTAGCATAACTCGTCAATTTGACTTTATTGGGATCTGCAGCCTCTGATTGGTTCTAGAGGCCCCAAAACGCTAAGGAATGGGCGCGCCATTGGCGAATATGCGGGTGGCTCGCCAGGCAGATTTCGCGAGCGGCTTGTCCATTCCCTACAATAGTAGGGAATCAAAATGTTCCCCCATTGTTATTGGTAGTACGGAATCAGAATGTTCCCCCGCTATTGTAGCCTCGCCGACTGGAGATATATCAATAATGTACTATGGTATGGGCCGCAACATGACATTGTGGCGGGTAAGGTGATGGCGAGCCAGAGGGCGAGCAGCCGCCGAGCTGCCGCCGAAACCGCCATCATGGCATGTTGCGGCCATTCCATAACGTAAAGGATTGAGTCTGCCGCCCTCTCATAGGCCTGCAAGTCGTAATCAAACACATTATGTTTCATAATGTGCTAGTGCAAATGGCATAATGTGCTAGTGGCATTATGCATAGAATAACCACCACCCCATTACTGGTCCGTCTGATAGGCAACCTATGGGGTGAATACTTGGCATGGGTGGGCCTATAATAGGTTACATTTGTTGAACGAGGCATTGTATGGTAATAGGCGCACGATTGATTGTCTTACGGACCCCACTTGCATGGTCATGCACAGATGAAAGGACTATGGATGAATGTGGTCTTGACAACTTTGGGTTTTTATCATGATATGGGGGGTTTGTCAAACATTACACACTTTCAGGATTTCCACTAGTCATTGTGCAGTCTTGCAACGGATTCTATTTTGACTTTGAGTAAGCGCGCTTTGCAATTTGAATATGTGTTTTGAATCTTTCTTATTGTTGGCGGCAACAAGCATTTGCAAAGTAGTTCAAAACTTCAGCTCCTTTATGCTTGCATGATGGGTTCTTCTCTTATATCCTTACTTGTACTGCTGTCATAGTTGTTCTAATGCTCCTCATATTCTTTTAGCAAACCCTTAATCTCCAAATATGGACAGAGACTCTTTTTCTTCAAACCACACATATAGTTTTTTGTTCATGGAATGGACAAGTTCTAGGACAAGGGACAAGGAACGAGTTTTAGGACAAAACCCTGTAGACATCTTGGTGAAGCAGCATTTTGCAGATTATGAGTATTTCAAGTGGACATCCACTGTGAAGAAAGTGCGTTATGGGAAGATGATAGAGTCAGTGAAAAGGTGGTTGCCTAAGGGGATACAAAATGATGGGGAAGAAGAAGACTTAGATTGGGATAAATTTAGATTATTTCATGAATTCATAGAAGGTCAGCCACTCTACAAAACCTATGCATAGGAAAATCTTATATGAATTTATAGAAAGTTGGGTGCGTCACAGGTCTGTTGGGGAAGCATCCTTATATAGGAGAGAAACCAAAAAGGCTGAACTTAGCAAAGTGGTACAAAGGTCGTGGATTGGAGTGGCCAGTAAAACTGATTGACATCCCGAATACTAGACGCTAGTTTGAAAATGATATAATTACTTAGTCATTGATGTGTTTATAGTTGGATCAATACTGCATTGCAATGGTTAGCAGAAGATCTACTCCTAACTCTACAAATGTGGCCAAGAAAAAAAAGCTTGTCAAATGTGGTCATACATCAGAATTGACAGCTTGCAATGCTTCTGCTCAAACCAACAAAAGAGGGAAGAAAGCAAACAGGTCAAAATCAGCGGCAACTCCAGCCCCTATTGAACCCCTTTGTGCAACACCAACTCCACCATCCACAACCCCGGGTCAACAAGAAAGCAAGAGACGAGGGAAAGACAAGACAAAAAGAGGGTTATGAAATGATGATGCGCTGGAAGAAGCAATGGATGTCGTGGAAAGAGGTACCATGAGCATAAGACAAGCAGGTCAACATTGGAACATTCCTTAATATACTTCCTTGCTAAATCACCTCAATGGGAAAACAAAGCAAAGAAAAGTAGGTGCTAAAGGTGTTCTCTCAGTGGAAGAGGAAGATAAAGTGGTGGACTGGATTAATTTACGCATGCAAGATATCGGTTATTCAGTTACAGTCCACCAATTGAAGCAGGGCTGCTATTCCGTGAGCCTGGAGGCAAAGGAGCCTGAGAGAAAGCTAAGGGAAACATGACTTCAGACACGATGAACAAAAACATACCTGTTACATCCATTCCATCCATCTGTTTCATCCATTTAGACGTGGTTTACATACCAAGTCCTTGCATGCTAGGAAATGGATGAATGTCGTTGTGTTTGAATAGAACATTATCTGGTATGAAATAATGGATGTGGATGCATAGTTCTCTACATAGATGAATGTGGCTACGTCGTGTGTGTACGTACGTATGCAATCCCGCCACATGTACGCACCCAATAATGCATATGCAATCATAGAGGGAAAGAATCTAATACAGGTAGGGAGGTGGACAGACATGGAGGAGGAAGGAAGCGACGATTGGCGGACGCTAGAGGGGTCGAGTAGGCAGTGTATCTAAAGGTTGATTGTTTGAGAGGATCGGATAGAGTTAGCAGGAAGACAAAGTCGTGGAGCTTCTGTGCAACACACCATCCTCAGTAGGAATAATCATAGAACAGTTTCATGCGTTTTTTTTTTTTTTTTTTTTTTTTTTTTTTTTTTTTTTTTTTTTCAGCCCTCATATTTCGTATGCGCCGGCGCATACCAATAGTGTTTTTTTCTAAACAAACATTTTTAATTTTTGTTTTTAATATTTTTACAGAACTGGGGACAGCCCTCATATTTCGTATGCGCCGGCGCATACCAGACAATAGTGTTTATTGTTCTTAAAAACATTTTTTTAGTTTTTTAATTGATAATTACTTTTAAAAAATTTGTTTTACAAAACAGTGGACAGTGGCCCTCATATGTGCCGGCGCATATCAGACAACAATGTTTTTTCTTTTTAAACATTAATTTATTTTTATTTTTATTTTTTAATGTTTAAAAAAAAATGTTTTACAAAACGGGTGACAGTGCCCCTCATATTTCGTATGCGACAGTGCATACAAGACAACCGTGTTTTTTCAAAAAAAAATTAATTAATTTTTTAATTAATTTTTATAATTTTATAATTTTAGTTTTACAAAACAGGGGATAGTGGCCCTCATATTTCGTATGCGCGGGCGTGTACAAAATAACAGTGTTTTCTTATAAGACAATTATTTTTTAAAATTTTATTTTAATAATACATGTATATATATATATTCCAAAACAGGGGACAGGCCCTCATATTTCATATGCACTGACGCATACTAGACAACAGTGTTTTTTTTACTGTTTTTCAATTTGTTTTTAACAAAACAGGGGACATTGGCCCTCATATTTCGTATGCGCCGGCGCATACCAGACAACAATGGTTTTTTTGTTTAATTTATTTAATTCAGGTTTCTACAAAACAGGGACAATGACCCTTATATCGTCATTTTTTGGCTTCCTCGGATATAGGGTTGTTATGCAATAATCCGCGAAAATACGTCCCATTTCTTAATGTTTTGAGGACCCATCCATGCTCGTAATCATATGTAATTTATATTATGGGCTCACGATTTCCCGCGCACCGCTCACGGTTCAACGTCCATGCAATTGAAGCTGAAAGTGCTTGAGTTAACTCACATCAGAGCCACCCCTTTCACAACAGCATTCTAGGTCACTCATGGTTGAAGTGGTTTAGAAGAAGACATCCACAACTTGCGATCAGAGTGGCTGAAGGGCTGGAAGTGGCAAGGGCTAAAGCACTTACTTCCAAATATTGTGAAACCTTTCACAACACTTTGAAAATGTTGTATATGAAGCATCACTCTCCTTCCACACACATATGGAATAGCAATGAAATAGGATGTCAAGCTGGGCGAACTTATGGAGCTAGGGTCATTGCCAAGAAAGGTTCGCATCTACAGCACCATACCCAAGTCTAGGGAATGGTTGACTGTAAATGCATGTATAAATGTTGAGGGAGGGAGGATTCCTAATTACTTCATTTTCAGAGGCTAACGAAACATGGAGGATTACATTCAAGACTGTGAAACAAGGGCTTGCATGGCAATGCAAGAAAAGGCATGGATGACGGCATCCACACAGTTCAAAAAATGGTAGAACACACACTTGCCACGTAGTGTCAAACCTAACCTTTGAACATGTTTTTGCAAGTAACCGACACATATCGAATTCATATTTCATTCGACGTATTGTTAAGCAAATTTGAACTCAAGACCACTAGATTATACACACAGTAAGACACTTCATACTAACTGACATATCAGTTACTGAACTTACACACAAACTCATGATTTAATTGTACATAAGGTAGTTCATGCAAGAGTTGCTCGTCGCGACCTCAAAGCGATATTCCCCGTGTCGCTCAAATGTAAGCGACGCTAGGGGCGTCGCTTTTCCTGCACCCTCTACTACAACCAAAAAATGATTAAGTTATTTTTAGCGGCGCCTCAGGCGTCGCTACAAATGACTTATAAAAAAAAAAACTCAAAACCGTCGCTAAAAATGACTTGCAAAAAAAAAAACTCAAAAGCGACGCCTAAGGCGTCGCATATATATATATATATATATATATTTCTTTTCTTTTCTTTTCTCCTGGGGTGCTTGAAGCGACCCCCAGGGCATTGCAAAGGCGTCACAACCTCGCAACTAACAACCTGGGCGTCGCACCAAGGGCCGACCCCTAGTGCGTTGCACCAAGGCAGTGCGTCGTAGCCCAATTGCGACGTTTTTTTTGAAATTTTAGTCAGGCGTCGCAATGGAAGACTTGGCCAAAATCCACAAAAACGTGGATTTTGGCAGTATGTCTGCGATGCCCTGGGCGTCGCAAGATGGGGACGTCGCACGGGAGAGGCGCAACGGGGGGGTAGGCGTCGCTAACCCCCCCCCTTTTCCTGTAGTGCTCTATTACCTCAAAATATTCGGGCTGGTTTTCGCACCACCGGAATTTGGTCTTTCAATCCTCAAGCAATGGAGAGTAAAGTTGGACATTCTGAACAATTTGATGCTGAAACAGAGGAACCTGAAACAGGGTCAGAGAGCGCGAATGATGAAGCAGAGGTTGAGGTTGAAGCAAATACTACTGCTGGAGCAGCTGCATTATTATCCATGATCGAAAATAGTCCACTTGATACGAATAAACATCAAGCATCGAGGAGCAACGAGGACACAAACACAAGTGTGCGGCCTTCTCTACCTCTTAGTGAGAGCACTTCACTCATTGACATAGCAAGTGAACATATATTCCAGCCAACCAATGATGCTAGTTACATGGAAGAAAACCAAATGCAACATTTTTGTGGGATCTAACATTGCTGCCAATTTGCAAGGAGCCACAAATCAGGTTTCTGATAATGGACAAAGTTCAGAAATAGATGTGCAGTGCACACAAGATGTTTACCAGTCAAGCCAGTCCCTCTTTGCATTGCCTCGATTTCCAGCCAAGCCTACAAAAGGAAAAGAGCCATTAGTTGACTATGCCAATTCCATTGTCATGCCTTCTACGGAGTACACAACAATCATGCAACAAAAAGCCCTTATGAGAAAGGCTGTTGAGAGAAGAAATGGCGAGAGAGAGAAGAAAAGGCGCTAGCCGAGAAAGCAAGTGAGAAAGCCATAGAGAAATGCCAAAGAGCGGCTTATTGGCAAGCACATAATGTCAGAGCTATGGGCAATGCTTTCCACCAAGCCATCAAAAATGGGGTGACTGCTAATCCAAACATCTATCATGGTGTAAACCTTGGAATGTTAAGTCCTACTCAGAGAGCATCAAGAAGGAGAGTGTTGGAAAGAATGAGAGGAGACAAGGGAGTCAATGAAAATTTAGGTCAGCCATTGCGACCTGCACTTACAGCCATCACAAATTTGCCGATGCTCCAACTCTGTCATCAGAGACCAAGCACAATAACAGGTTACTGTCATGACACTGCATATGTTTCAGATGTGATTTATTGTCTATTATGATAGTAGCTAGTTCTATTACATATTTGTTTATTTCAAATGGAGCTCATTCTATAGCATGTCAGATTAGACAAAGTGTTTTGCTTTGCTTAACATTTTAGGACTTTTCATTGCTGGTTTTTACTTCAACTAATAGCTATCAAATATTTATAGCCTGTAATAGATCTCTCTGTTTTTATGAGACTCGATATTAAGCACTGTACGTTTTTATCCTAAAAATGAGAAAGCAAGAAGCGAACATGCCCTAATTTCTATGAGAACAGTTTTGTGGTTTTCAATTTCTCGGCTTAATATGGCCAGAGCCTATTAGGTTGATTTGACAACTTATTGACATTATCACTATCTCAGGTTTCTAATGTTCAAGCTGAGGTATATGTCAGAGTGAATCTAGCTTTTGGATGAGCTTTTACAGATCACCATGTTTGATATGGTAATTTTTCAGGCATTGTTCTGGAGTGGCCATGGAAGTCATGACTGTCCAGATCTGAAAACAAAGTCTCTACAAGTAACATGAAAAAGATCATTCGGCGATGATATGGGGCAGCAGAATGGACCTGTTCATACTCACATTCATATCAGGGTTGTTGTTTGAACCATCCTAAGATGGAAGTTGCTCATAGCCCTCAAATAACTTTCGTTTTTTCAAGGTCTTAGTTATGTTGCATTTCCACAGATAAACAGATAACAAGCAAGAAAGAGGTAAGCCAACGTAAGACAAAAAGAGAAGAAAGAAAAGGATGAAACATGGTTTGTAGTAAAATACCTGTGGCAAAAAGTCGACACTGCATTGTATCACGTTGCACGAGAAACTAATAACTTTCAAGCTCTATATAAGTCTTCTCAAACCTGCACATCAAACTGCACAGGCTACCCTAGGGCCTAGAGGTTGCACTTGGGCCTCGACATATGAGACGCACTTGGACACATAGGAAATTGCACTGGATACATAGAAGATTGGACTTGGGCTTAGATGACAGTGGACAATTGGGGCTCTACATGAGAGATGCACTTGGATACATGAAAAGAAGATTGCACTTGGATACATAGAAAATTACACTTGGTCTTAGATTTCAATTCTTCACATATGGGCCAAACGGCATAGGCTACACTAGAGGTTGCACTTGGGCCTCAACATAGGAGACTCACTGGATACATAAAAGATCTTACACTTAGGCTTAGATGACACTGGACACTTGGGCCAACGGCTCAGGCTACCCTAGAGGTCGCATTTGCGCCTCGACATAGGTGACGCACTTGGATACATAGGGGATTGCACTTGGACTTAGATGCCACTTGACACTTAGGCCAACGACACAGGCTACCCTAGTCAATATATGAATCAAGATGTTTGTTTTGTTTTTTTTGTAGCATCGTTGAGATCTCCCAAACCGCGGGGCCCCAGCCCCGGTGCTTGGTGCCGTTGGAAAGCCCTTGATGAGGAGGGGTGCACTGGCTTGGTCTCATGATTTTTGGCTGGCGGTGTGGGAGATATGGAATTTCAAGTGCTTTGGATCGCTGGAAATTCAAAAAAAAATAGCAAAGTGGGCTTTCCTAGAGCTATGATTGGCCCATCATGTGGCAGATTTGGAATTTCAAGTGCTTTTGGTCGCTGGAAATTCTTGAAAAATAGCAAAGTGGATATATCAATATATGAAGCCTCGACAAGGGAGATTGCAAAAATAGCAAAGTGCGCTTTGGGATGCACTTGGACTTGGACACTGGAGGTCGCACTTGGGCCTCTACATGGGAGAAGTACTTGGATACATAGGAGATTGCCCTTGGGCTTAGATTTCAATTCTTCACACACATGCCTCGACATAGTAGACGTACTTGGATACATAGGGATAATTGCATTAGGACTTGATGATACCGGATACTTGGGCCAACGGCACAGGCTACCCTAGTTGAGCTCTTATCCAATACCATTATCCCACTGGTATTAAAAAAAATATGATACCGGTACAACATTGGTAAACTCCTCCGATATTGTTGTCAAGTTAATTTACCACTAGTGTGAAACTAGCTAGTTAATAACTAGTTTTTATGTATTGACACTTGGGATTGGATCACGTGTCAATCTAGGGATCAAGGCATGTTTAGGCACCTAGAGTGGTTATCTTCACAGCAGCCATGGTGTGGCTCATTTGATCTGGCTATGGCCTATAGTGCGTATTCTCCATGGCGTGGGATGCACTAGGCTTGACTACATATGAGTGATGATTTATATCAGTTTGTGAGAGTTCGTGTGAGCTTGTGTTCTTCTTTTTCATCACTCGAGAAAGATGTGCTCGGATCTGTGAGTGCCATATATGAGTTTATAGTTTTAGCACTTGTGTTTTGAGATTAGATATGCATTAGCCTATCAAAAGCAGATAGGTTGTAGGCCGCGCCCATGGATAAAGAGGGGGCAGCGGCAACAACCCGTTTGGGAGAGATGATATGAGTCGGCAGGAACTCGATCGAACAAGGAAAAATCGGTGGTTGAGTGTTTTGGTAGTGAAAGAGGGGCGGGCAGCCTGTGTTGAAGAGCATAGTTACATACCTCAACGGTATGACAACCCATATATGGAAACAGCCGAGTGTGGTGGGTGTCTAGCTTCCATTGCAACCGTTGGTTTATGCAAGAAACGACGAACAACCTGACCGTGGAGTTGCGGGGGTGAGTTGCGGGGGTGTCATATGCATGTCTCAGCCCGTTGGGGGGTTCTAACTTCAAGCTACTGAGAGCTAGGAATGAAGAGAGAGAGCTGATTCTTTTTGTGTGCAAGTTTGTGCACTTTGTGGAGCATGTTGAGATTGGGTTTCAATCTCGAGCTTCAGCACTCACTACAACAAAAACTGGGTTTTTCAACTATCTGTTTGACTCCTTCGGGTACGTCCCACCTTTTTACTGTCACATTTCACTGGCATACCACTTTGACTGCTTGACTGACGCGGAGTAAAGTTATTTGACTACAGTAAAGTAGGTGAACAGATTTTGGATGAATATACAGTGAAAGTTCGTCAAGTAGTTTGACTCAAGTATTTCTAGTTCACTTAAATTAGTGAAATTATTATCTGCTCTTATTGGAAGTTTACTGTATGTGGTAAATTGAAATACTATACATTTCACTGGATGGTGCGTCTATAGATATGCACAGTAGTATGGTTTATAGGTTCTACTATACCATGACTAGATTTAGTGAAGATAATTGACTGTTTACATTGAAATGTAGTAAAGGGTTTTACTGTGAATCAATGAAGAAGCTATTGTTCAATAAATATTTTTCACTGTGATATATATATATATATATATATATATATATATAAATAATACTATTTCTCATACTTCCTGTTCATGAACAAAAACACGATGGGTGTGAACCACATGCATTGCTGGATCCTTCTCTGTAAAAGGTGGGACCTGCTACTCTCAAACAAAAAAGTATGACGCCTCCCGAAGGGAGCGTAACTTATGGTGTCACTTCACCACAAGGGCTACTGCCTTCCAGCTGAAAGGTGGACAAATTCATTACACACCAGACCATGGTTTGAACCCACAACCACATCCAACGTGGTATGTGCCCATTACCACTGGCTACATGTTGGTTGTCTCTCAAACAAAATAGCCTAGAGTCATAGCTATGATAAAAGAGATAAATCTATATTATAGTTTGACATCTCGTCACTGGTACTGCAGGGCAGCACAGCAACACGGAGCACTAGTATGTTGATATATTGACAACCAACATGTAGCCCAATGGTAATGGGCACATACCACATTGGATGTGGTTGTGGGTTCAAACCATGGTCTGGTGTGTCATGAGGGTGTCCACCTTTCAGCTGGAAGGCAGTAGCCCTTGTGGTGAAGAGACAACATAATTTACGCTCTCTTCGGGAGGCGTCTATATTAGTATTATTTGATATATTCCAATGTCGACTGTTAAGTAGAAGCTGGTTAGCGAAGACGACCATAGGGTATAGATCCATAGGGTCTAGTCATAATGATCAATATTTTCACTGCCGACAATGACAATTCTGAAAAATGGGGGTTCTCAAGGACCGCATGATTCTGGATAACATCTTGCTAGCACACGAAGCACTCCACAGAGCGACTCTGAACAACCAGCCTCTAGCTTTCTTGAGGCTTGACTTTGAGAAGGCCTTTGATTCCATTGATTAGACTTTCCTGCTGGCTGCTTTGGGAAAATCGGGTCTGGCTGGTCACTTCTCCTCACGAGTTAAGATACTGCTGCAGTATGCTTCCAACAAAGTGATGGTAAATGGGGTGATATCCCACACGTTTCCAATATCTAGGTCGGTCAGACAAGGGTGCCCTCTGGCACCCTTTCTCTTCTTGATTGCTGCACATTCGCTCGGACATCTGTTCGAAGCTAGGCAAGATATCGTGGGTCTTCACATGCCAACCTACTAGCCAGAAATGGTTAAATTATCGATGTATGCCGATGATATGTCTCTGTTGTTGGACAACTCTTCTCATGGTAACATTGATCGTGCCGTGGAAGCCTTGCATGTTTTCTGCCTAGACTCCGGCCTCAAAATCAATTGGAGAAAATCAAAGGGCCTGCTCTCGTTGCTGCAGACCCAAGCTTCTTCTTCTCATTGTGATCCCTAGGGGCAAGACATCGGCCTTACTTGGCTTAATGAGGGGGAGTCCCACAAGCTGCTGGGCCATCAAATTGGCCTAATATATCCCAGCAAAGCAGAATGCATGTTGTTATTGCAACCCTGAAAAGAACCCTAGCCCACTGGAGCTCCTCGATGATGTCCATTGCGGGAAGAGCACTGGTGGCCAATCAAGTGCTTTTGGCCTCAATCTGGTTTTTTGCAGCGGTTTGGGATCCTGGGATTGCGTTGGTGAAGGAAAGAAGAAAATGGGGAAGAACCAAGCGGGGATAATGAGCAAATGCAACATAAACATGAGTAGATAAGAAACTTATCGCGGCGAGGATCTTCACCTTCTCTATCTTTGAGCGATGGCCTTCCCACACAAAGCCTCTCCTCCATGATTCGAACCCTGCACATAAGCTAGAAACCACGATGAGACAACCGTAGCAAGATAGATGAACTTCTTTATCCGAGATCAGTCTAAATCTATTTCCAATGGAACAGTTCTGCAGCCTGCTCTGCACCTGCATTTCCGACACATTTCCTCGGTGGGAAGACACCATCCCCCCACAATGGCAAATCCCCAATGGAAAGGGAAGATGATGACTCGGCCAACTGGAGGCATAAGAAGACTAGGGACCAGAAATTAAAGCTGCAGCTTAAGTTCTGATGTCCTGTAGCACTTTCCCTTGTCACTGGCCGGGCAGTGTAGGGTACGGTGGACCAAAAAAGGCAGATTTTTTCCTCTATGAAAGTCTATATAGGTACCTCAAATTGAAGGAATTTATCCAAATATTTAATTTTAGATGATAGATATGATATATTTAACACTTTTAGTAAAAAGTCCCACCCCAAATAGGCTATAATTGTTTATTATTATTTTTAGTATTTAGTTCTGAAAAATAGAAAATTATTTTTTATTTCTTATAATTAGAGATTTTTGATTTTTTTCCATATATCACTTAGCACCTCTAGATTATGGGTTTTTATGATGATATCCCAAAAGCCTCTAAATGAGGATGATGTACATCAGGGAAAATATTTGGGCCAAATGTTTAGTATAAATTAGTCCATACCTCTCATTCTTTGATGTTTTTAGTCCATATAAAAGTGCATTTGGGTAGCTTTCAACAATGGCACCCCTTATGAGTTTTCTTTTTTGCTATTACTTAGGTGTATATGATGTTTTTTTAGTCTTTCATGTGTAACACTGCAGTCCATAAGATTCAACTTTAAGAGTCCATAGCTCTTTCATAGGTGATCCTTTTTACAATAAAAAAAATTGGAGTATGTCTCTACTGTAGTTACAAATCTTAGACCATATAAACTTGTATGAAATATTGAGTTGTGATTTTACTATAAAAGGTACCATGAATGGAGGTCACTGTAGAAACTGCCATGTTACGCAGTTTTTGGTCCACCGTAGCCTGCAACTACCCACCTCTTCGTTTTTCTGCCTTGGTTGGATTTGTAGGCCTTTGGTTCTGGACTTATCTCTCTCCTCTTACTCTTTGGCTCTGCAGGTCTTCTTGGTTTTCTCTTGTTCTCTGCCTGGTTTTGGTCTCTGGGGTCATTAGCTTTGAGCTCCGATTGACCTCGGCGCTGCAGGTGTTCCTTGCCTCCTCCTCCTCCCTCCCCCCACTAGGGAAGAGGGAGTGTGTATTCCTCCTCCTCCCCACCCCTTCATCTCTCCTTTGTTGGTTCTATTCGGTTATGGAGTAGTTTCCCCCCAGTAAGCATTCACGGCCTTAGAGGTGGTATTTTTTCCAACTGGATTTCCAAATTTTGTAATTTCGTACGTTTTGTCGTTTTGATATAAAGCTTTTTGAGGCCACCATCCCTCCTTCGTTTAAAAAAAAAAAAACTCTACTGTTCTTCATGTCACTCCAAATTTCAAAAATGGCAGTCCAATCCATGGCCTCCACTTGGAGCCCACATAAAGAAACTCGCATCAATGCATCCAAAGTCCTCAACTTTAATCTATTTCTACGATCACTTTTTACCCAATTTTGCTTTGAGAACCCACCCATTCGGCGGACTAGGACTTAGAAAGTATGCCATAGCCGTATAGTAGACACATTTGCACGGTGGATGTGCATGTAGGGCCCGTGCTCTCGCAATGGAATTTGGCCCACTGGCAAAACTGCAATAACCATTGGAATTTGGAACCTCTGATGGCTATTGCAAATTGGGCAATGGATGGGTTTAAGCACTTGTACCTAGAGGTTTGAACGAATGTTGGTTTGGTATGGGTATTGGACCCGAATATCAACCCTGGGATAGACCAGCCTGGTCTTAAATTTTACATACCCAGGATGATACCATTACTTGGCTTAGGGTAGGGTTTATAAGAACAGACGAATACCATGTGGTGTTGAGGGCTAGGGTTTAGTGTTGATAGTGGCTCACAACCCTTCTTCGACTGGTATCAATTCTTGTTGACGAGAAGTAGGATAGAGTTTATGGCGGCATTTCGCAGCTTAGGGTAGGTGTATTGTTGGGCGAACAATCAATGCTTGGATCAAGGCTCTGTATGATGCACTCACCTATGATGCACTCATCAAGTGGTTTTTACATGAATTGAAGCCTCGTTTGATACCAAATCCCAGTATGTATACCAACTGGTATTACTTGAGCACAGTTGTATTGACACCATTGCTTAAGTGATTAAAATTTTCTCAATATCCATACCAGACTGGTATTTAATTTAAAAAATTCCCTGGTACCAATGTTCCCCTGGTATGTCATTTTGAGAGCCACCCATATACCGGTATCAAAAAATGTTGATACCAGACCAACACTGGTTTGAACCCTTGACTCTTGAGGCTTGAACCCTTCATTATTAAGCACTTGTACCTTGAGGCTTGAACCATTCATTATTTAACTTAGACTCTCATTTGCAAGGTTTTTTTTTTTAAGCCCTTCCTGATGAAAGGTTCAGATTTTATCTGGCCTTTCATTTGAAGGGCCCTGATTTCACTTGCCCTTCATATGGAGCATGAAGGGCGTTGCAGTCTTAAAAAATAGACACCGTCACATAGTGGGGATGATGCGGTGGGCCCCTCCGAGAAGGCTCCACCACCTCCTTAAGAGAGTATATAAAGAAGGGAAGGGCTACATTTTACAGGTTTTGTGGCCTCCACCTCCTTGGGTGGGCTCTGCAAGAAGGTCCCCGGTTAATTTTTTTTAATTATTATTTTAAAGAACAGAAACATCCCGGGAGCGACAGCTCACAAATCAGGCCCCTTGATACAGAGAGGAGAAAATAACCTCTCAGTAACCTCGCCGTAAGGCTTTCAGATGCGACACCGCGCAGGGAAGGGGGAGAAGAGGGTACCACACCCCTCAAGTAGCAGGATTTGACCCTCATCCGGATGGCACTCAGTGCACTTTACCAACTGAGCTACTGACTGTTGGCTTAAATTTGGAACCTAAACCATCTTCAAATGAGTAGAAGTATAGCCCCCAAGTTTGCATGGCTTTGTGCATTAACGGATGCTCCAGGAATGAAAAAGGGGATAATAGTAAGCTACACAAGGATTTGGGAGGCGCCCATTTGGGAGGTGTCACCTGCTGGTTTCTTTAGGGGTGACATGTGTGGGCCAGCATGGGTCCACCAGCAATGGTCCACCAGGGTGGGGCCCGCCTTGAGACTCATAGGGCTCTCCTCCCGACTTCTTATTACTACCAATTTACTAAGTTAGTAACTACTTTAGTGGGCTCTGCACAGGCAGGGCCAAAAAAAAACGGAAACATGAAGCGTACCTATATTAAGTTACAAAACAGCATTTCATTTCTGCCTCCCATCCCTATCTTGTCTCCTCCACCGTTGGAGGGGCCTTTCGTGCCGTGGCTTCTACTTTACCGTTCAGGGCCGACCTATGGCTCTCGACATGCGGAGGCTGTCGTCTCATTGCTGAATTGAAATTTGTTCTTCGGATTGAAGATTGTAAACGGAGAAGCTGATCAATACTAACTTAGACCACAAGGGTCATATGCAAGAACTGTGGAAATGCACGTCCGACGTTGCGCTAATCCTGTGCCTCAACTGAAGCATAGAGAGAATGCTGGTGCACCACAGGTCCTTTCTATGACACTGGCTCAGGTAGAATTTTTTTCACGTAAGGCGCGAGCTCTGTGAGTGTTGCGAAACCGTCTGTTCTTTTAAAGACTATGTGCATCATGCGCGCAACGTTGAAATGCATATTCTTGCAGACTTTGGGGACCGCGGACGGGTGGAGGAGCTCCCAAACTAACTTTTGCATGTTGCTGTCAACCACCTTCAGTATGTGGGCAGTAACCTTGTCCTCGGTGGATTCGGGATGCTCTTGCACGTAGCCGAGCGTCACAAATGACTTCTTCCTGTTTGCTTGACTTGATCCCCTCTGCATAAAGTTCAAACATGTCCATCCTCAGTTCTACATTCCTTTCCAACTGGAATTCCAAAACTAGCATTTTGATGATGCCTAAATCAGGCTATATGATGGATTAAACAAGCCCTCTATGAGTCTTCCTCCCACCAACAGAAATTCAAAGCTAAACTCTTAGCAAGGGTAACACTATAGGTAACAGCAAAAACATCAAGTTCATCATCTTGTTTCTGTCACAAAGAGATTCACATGTATCTGATATGACCATGTCCAAGACAAGTTTGGGTCTGTATCTGTATATGAACCCCTAATCAAAGCCATTTAAAGGGGAAACCTTCCAGCAAGTATGGACTGAAATGAAAATGAGGTAGAAGCATAAAGTTCTTCACAAGCGATGGGAACACAGCATTGAGATCGCTGACCTGATGATGGATCAAATTAGGGAACTCATGAACACCCATTGAGTGCATGCCGACCTTGAAGTTCTTTCTTGCGTCTGCCACGACACTCCAGAGGCAGCAAATAAGTGAAGGCACTTCAGCCAGGCAGAACTACCTACTTTTGAGCCTAGCTTTCAAGACAGACAAATAAATGATAGAGGAGCGGGTGACAACCGACAGGGTCACTTTCATTTGCATGCTCAATGTGTGTGCCAGCCTAGGGGTCCTGGAACAGGGCAAAGAAGTTCATGCTCATATCATCAAAACTGGGATTCCAGCAGATATCATCTAGTAATCTTTGAGACATTCAACTACAGGGGTGCAAAAACATGTTCTTGATGTTCCTGAAAACACTCACTCGCTGGTGAGAATACCCTGGCGAATGTATCAGAAAATGGATATTGTCTTCAGGCTGCCAGCACATTGGGCATTTACCATATCCCTTTCCTCCCTGCATTTGTTTATTGTTCAAAGGTAGACTCACCCTGAGTTTGAATTTCAGTCTAGTGTCGAGGGTAGGTAGGCCTTTCAGGTCATCCTTACCCATGTCACGGACTGGAACAAGTTCAGGGTTGTATACAAGTGTCAGAGGCAGCTTCTTCCAGTGGTCTAAACCATCAAAAAATCATTCAGCATAGTGTGTATGTGAGAGAGACAAAGAGAGAGCAAGTTGATCAAGGATGCTGCAGTAGGGTCAATTCATGGACGGATATTCTTCCAAGAATTAGATTCGATTATCTTATGGTATCTGGTTTGAGGCATGTGATTCAATTGACCCCACATGTTAAACCCTTGTTAACATGTATGCCAAATGTGGGAGTATGAAGGATGCCCCTCAAGTGTTCGACAGTATGGCGCAACGAAGTGTGGTATCATGGAACACTATAATTGGAGGATATTCTCAGCATGGGTGTGGTAGGGAGGCTTTCGAGATCTATGCGCGAATGCAACAGGAAGGGGTAAGGCCATACAGGGTCACATTCATTTCTGTTATCAATGCGTGTGCTAGCCTAACTGACTTAGAAAAGGGCAAAGAAGTCCAGGCTGACATTATCGAAGCTGGAATTGAGTCTTATCTTAATTTGGAGACTGCCCTTGTTGACATGTATGCCAAATGTGGGAGCATGAATGATGCCGTCAAGTGTTTGACAGTACGGCTGAATGAAAGGTGGTCTCATGGAGTGCAATGATCACAGGATATGCTCAGCATGGATGTGAGGTGGAGTCTTTCGATCTAGAGCAAATGCAACAAGAAGGGGTGACGCCTAACGGGGTCACTTTCACTTGCGCACTCTACGCTTGTGCCAGTCTAGGAGTCTTGTAACAGGGGGAAAAGGTCCATGCTGACATCATTAAAGCTGGAATTGATGGAGATACAATTAATCTTGAGACTGCCCTTGTTGACATGTATGCCAAATGTGGGAGCGTGAAGGATGCCCATCAGGTTTTTGACAACATGGCTCAGCGAAATGTGGTGTCATGGAGTGCGATGATTGCAGGAAGTGGAGCATTTTGGCTGCATGGTGGACCTTCTTCGACGGGCAGGGAGATTGGATGAGGCAGAGGACTTCATTAAGAAAATGCCAATCAACCCAGATGCTTCAGTGTGGGGGGCATTGCTTGGTGCTTGCAGATTTCATTCTGATGTCAAGTGAGCAGAACGCGTGGCAAAATATATTCTTAAATGTGATACACAGAATGCTGCAGCTTATGTTCTACTATCAAACATACATACTGCAGCTGGCAGGTGGGATGATAAAGCTAACATGAGAGAAGCGATGGATAACAGAGGAGGCAGGTTGCAGCTGCATTGAGGTGACAACTGGGTGCATATATTTGTTGTAGAAGACAAACTGTATCCACAAATTGAGGAAATCCATGCTGAGCTGCAAAGATTGGCTGGGCTGATGAATAAGGCAGGGTACTTGTCTGACCCACACTTAGTATTGTATGTGGCAACAAGGGTACGGCAAACAAAGTCTTATGAGTACATTCTCTCTCTCTTCTTCTCCCTGCCCTCTAGGAAGCCTATCGCTGTTGGGAGTAGATAAATGTCTATGTGATTAAATGCCGGCCTTTTGACCTCATGTCTTTGTTTGTTTTGACCTGAAGCACTCTACTTAGGACAGAAGGTCCGCTTCACTGATAATTCTGCCTTTCTGTACTTCAGATTGTTCTTAGTTTTCACGGATCAAAGTCCGTCAGAGCAGTCTAACCTATGAAGACAGTCACAGAAACGGATAAAGAACCTGTATGGTAGTACTTTAGAGCAATTCTCTTACTTTGTGTAATTATGAAAAGAGCACTGTGAAGGCCAGCCCTGAGATCCTACTAATGAATGAAGACAGGAAGAAGGTGGATCTCTTTTGAACATGTTCATTCAAATGCTGTGAGGGTTTTGAATATATAACCCATATCCTGCAATGGATGCGCACCATGAGAAACGTATTTCATGCTCCTGCACTTGGCATACATGTCAACAAGGGATGTCTCGAGTATGATATCTTGCACGATTCCAGATTTGACAATGTCAGCAAGACCTCTTTGCCCTTTTCCAGGCCTCCTTAGTTGCTACATGCATGGAGAATGCAAGTGAATGTGACCCTGTCAGGAGTCACCCCTTTCTGTCGCATTTGCTCATACATTTCAAGAGCCTCCATAGAACAACCATGTTGAGCATATCCTCTGGTAATTTGCTCCATGAGACCACATCTCAATTAGCCATCTTGTTGAAAATTTGCCACGCTGAGCATATCCTGTGATCATGGCATTCCATGAGACCACATTGGTTGAGCTATATTTACACTTGATGTGCATCGTTCACGCTCCCAAACTTGTCATACATATCAATGAGGGTATTCTCCACATTAACATATGGTGCAATTCCAGATTCGATTATTTCAGCGCGGACCTCTCTGCCCTTCTCCAGGGATTGTAAGCTGACACATGCATTGAGAACACGAATGAATGTCAGGCTTGACCCCTTCCCGGTGCATTTGATCATAGATATCAAAAGCCTCTCTGCCACGTCCATGCTGAGCACATCCTGCTTATTCAACTGCACATCTGTAAGCGAGAATGTTGCCAGTTGCACATGTGTCGTTGCATCTGATTTATTCAAAGTGGGGTCTCTGGGAATTGAATCTCTCCTCGACGTATTTGGTCCTAGGAGTGGATTGTAAAGCGTAATGGGCTTGGAATCCTCATACTGCAGCCAGTCCCCTTTTTGAAATGCAAAAAGGTTGTGGCGCATCCACCATGTAGTATCTCCCTCTAGATCGGTGTGTGAAACCCCTCCGCGCTGCAACACACCTTTCCAGGTTATTTTCGGGCATTTTGGGCAGGTTTCAAAAAAGTTGATGACAATGATGTGGCATGACGACGATGACATATCTATGGTGACGTGGCACGACGACGATGACATGTCTACGATGACGTGTCTAAGATGACATGGCGACGATGACACCCTAATCCTCCTCTACACTACTGAAACCGAGGGTGGGGAGGATTTGACAGCCTCCTCCCCGGGCCGGAGGAATCCCGCGAAAGTACTATCAGATCACTCAAATCACAGGCGTCCATTAAGTTCTTACATTATTCCTATTGTCTTCAGTTCATTATCGAGCCAGTTCCGGATTTTCAATTTCATAATACCGGAAACCAATTTGATCTCATTTTTAGGTACTGTACCCAGTTGAGGTCTTATTTTTTTCATACTCTACAATTCGTTGGGTGTGTATTGTTGATAACCTGATTGATACCCTGTTGCACAGTTGATAGCCCTGCTAACCCTAAAGTCAATGGAGGGATTTGTTCGCAGTGGCTCTCTATTATTCTCTCATGAAGAACTGCGGCGGAGATTTACAGTTAGCCTTCCAACTGATTTCTCGCAGCCACTTAATCCATGATCAACTGTAAATGGTTGAAATAATTCTGAGGAAAATCATAATGTACACTGCAATGGAAACCACTGCACATATGTGTTGCCAAAACAACAAAGCTGATGCTTCTCGCTCACCATAGCCACGCAAACTTGTCATCGCTGCTGACAGAATTGCAGTTGGCATGGTATGCTGCAAGAGAAGTACGAACATGAACATCCGGTCACCCTCCGGCAAAATACCCAGCTTATATGCAAGTAGCACAACTCCGATCCCAATAGGTGGCAGCACCACGAGGCGTGTGAAAGAAATCCCGACAGTTGTCCTGAAGCCCAGTTCGGAAATTCCAGGCCCCCCTGACAAGGTGCCTCCCAGAACAAGCATAACACATGGAACTAAGGCAGCCCCCAGTATAGTGAGACTGTCGGTGAACCATCCCAAGGGTGCATCTTCTCCAAAGACTATAGAGCTCATCTTAGGTGATATCCCCACAACTATGCCTAAGAGAGAAGCGAGTAACGGTGGCTGTAACATGTGCTGAATAGGAGTTTTCTGTGCCACAACTCTCATCTTCTTCATCACCCGATGCTCGGTCAGGCAGCGCACCCCGTTTCTTGGGCTCCCTCCATCAATTGAACTACCTGAAGGATGAAACATCGGTAAGGGAGCATAGAAGGATAGATGGGAAGGACAGACTACAATTGGCTTGAGCAAGAAGAACATTAAAGACCCAATAGCTCAAGCTGGATGCATGGACACATCAATCTCACTGGAATATGAAATATCTGGAACCCATGATTGTGTACCAACGAAAGGACCAAAAGGGGAAGAGGCTCTTATTTACACTGGCTTCGGCCCGAGTCCTCTGTCTGCGTGCAAAAGGCAGGTACGAGGCCAACAGTCAAGCACACTGTCATTGTAGCCGTTTGAAAAAGCTGACAGTGTCTGGGTTCAATATCTGACTCTCTTGAGAGAGGAATAGGATGGACAGTTTCTTAAATTTGTGGGTATGCTTGTGTCCCTCTCTCTTTCACCCTAAACCCCTCCTGACTGTCCTTGTATAGTGACTTACACCTGTTGGCATCCAGCATTGGACATATCATTGTCAAGTGCTGGAAATCAGCCCTCAATTATCCATGTTTTCTCTGATTGTTTGATGATTGTTGACGTATGTTTGAGCAATGTCTGACTGCAGAGGCTGTAGTATCTTGAGGTCCTGCCCAAGGCTACCGATGATCCCATGTCCATATTAAGGATAGTGTTGTAAAGGTTGTCTATGTCAAAACTTCCTGGACCCTGACCTGCAGGTACATTGAAGGTTACTAAAGGTAGGGATGAGGGAAGAGCAACTACCTCTTGATGAGGTGGATGTGTTCCGGAACATTTGAGAGAGTAAAGGTGTGCGGAACTCCTCATTTTGAGCATCTTCGACCTGCGGCCATTCAGCTGCTGTTACAGACGGCATAGCTGACTCCGTTTCCTCCTTGTCAAACCCTTCCTCTCCCTCATCAACTAGCTCATAATACTCTTGGGGGGGCTCCAGCATATGGTACACAAAAGTGTAGACAATGATGACGGCAACCCATTGAGAGAATGCCACATAGGCAACCCCTGTCTGGTTACACCTGTTACACATTTAACATGAAAGTGAGATCAAGAGACCAGATTATCCTACTTTTGCTGGTGATAATTGCCAATAGCATCAGGGCAGGCTGAACTAACAGCGGACAGTCTTTATAGAAGAATTTACTATGAATCTTCATAGTTGATTTAGACAATGCAAGAGGCCACTTCCCATCAACAGTACTACGAACTCTCAAAACAGTACATGCTTCAAAAAGTACCGTGTCAAAAATCCCCTGACAAATTCAAGCAATCCTCACTCAGAATCATCGCCACCAATCACCCATGCGTGAAGGAAAAGATGAACATCACTTACTTGCTACCAAATGGGTGAGACTGCCCATGACACATGGAGCCGATGATGGTAAGAGGGAGGTTCCCTGTGTTCCCAATCCCAGTCATAACCACTGTAAACTTGAAGAACTGTGGTGGTGGCTGGCAAACTAGGGCCACAAGGTACCCAACCATGCACCCAATAACCGCGCTCAGCATAACATTTACAGGGATGAACCACCACTCTCTCATGTTGGAAAGAGTTACCGACTCCCCAAGCTCTGTGAAAATCAGACAGGGAAGAAAGAGTGCAAATACTAATTTGCTTAGTAACCTCGTTGCATCGGGCGTAATGATACCGATTCGAGGTTGTGCTAGAAGGGACCCTAACGCACCCATAGTCAGAACCTTCATCACTGGGACCACGGCAAGCTCGATTATATGTCGGATGTCCACTTCTCCCCGCACCGCTGAGTCCATGCTTGAGGAAACTGGAAATAGTTCTCAATTTCTTCTGACACTGACCCGATCCGCTCTCATCTGGAAACAAATGAACATGGAGCGCAGTAAAGGAGAGATCGGCACTCCACGTTTAGGGATATATCCAAATGATGATACAACACTGAAACTCTTGAAATTTTCGACAGCCGCATAAGCCCATTGCTATGCACACCTCAGTCTTCCACAAATGCTCACTACGATCAGTGAGGGAATCCAATGCCCTCTTGGCCTGAAACTGCCCACTATCACTCTTGGTATGTTTCGTGTTTACGTCTTGTGTCAAAGCATAGCCTGAGAGAGACACGATGTCAGGATCATGGGGTTACAGATAGGGTTGATGATTGTATTTATCATCCAGTTTTTCTTTTATTTTTATTTTTTTTCGGGACATCATCAGTCTAGTTAGTTCAATTTAATCAAATGAGACATGGGATACTAACTATGCTTGGTCCATAAGATGGAACGCGACACATGACGCATCGACGTGACACATTAATGGACGAAGCGACACGTTTTTGGGTCGAGTCAGAAATCAGAAATTGATTTGCCACGATGGCAAAGCGTGAATAGAGAGAAGACTCCGGCAGAAACCGGCGTAACTAAGAGCCACTTATACTGAGATTACTGGATACTGAGATTACTGGGATATTGGGATACGGAGAATCTTGACATGGAGTGTGATGGTGCTGATGAACCTGACCTGGAGTTTAAGAACATGTTCAAGCCTTGTAAATGGGAAAAAAAAGTGGGCATCGATTTTGTAAGCGACATAGATGCTTTCAGTGCCCCCGAACCAGGTCCCTGCCTCCCGGGCATGAAGGGTTCCAGTCCTATTTGGTTCTTTCACCTGTTTTGGAGGCAATCTATACTCGAGCGGATCTGTAGAGAGTCGAACCGCTATGCGTGTGAAGTGTTGGGTACAGGCACTCGTGGGGGACCTCGTTGGAAGGTGTCGTGCACCTAAGCATCGTGCCGCAACATACATCGTTGTCCACCATACATTCTAAGCACACAATCCTAGAAAGCTATGCCACAATGATAATGGAAGTGAACACACAATGTGTCGCGGCCCTTTGCCTTGAGGGCAGGGGGTCGGGACACATGAGGGGCTGCCCCTGTGGTGGGGGCAGCGGCAGCGATAGGTATGGGGGGCTGAAGCACCCTTGAGTGCCCAAGGCACTCAGGGAAGCGGAGGCGCTCACTAGGTGGAAGCCCCGCACACCGGGTTGCGGTGGGGGTGGCTCCACAAGGGGTGGTGGTAGCTTAGCGGGACTTAGTGGGGGTGGCATAGGACTCACCATGGGGCGGAGACCTCGTGGTGGGAGTCGTGGGGAGTTTTGGGACTCATCACGGTCCATAGGGGCCGTGGTGAGCGGGCCAAGACTCACCGCGACTCATCACCGGGAGTCGAGGGTTTTCGTGGTGGTTCGCCATAAAATGGCATGGCTGGTTGTGGAACCCCCGCGGACAGCTACAAAAGTATATATAGGGAGTAGTAACCCCGAGAACGGTGCAAGCCCGTTGGTGACCAAAAACTAGTGAGTAAGCGAGCGATCCGGAAAGCGACCAAAGAGTGGGGAGCTGTTCCGGACTGCCATCTACCAAAGGGAATTCTCCTAGTCTCAATTAGGTGGAGGGTTTAGAGGGAAGCGAAGGGGGGGGACCGTTATGTCCCGGTGAGCAGCCGAAGCTCCAAGTTGGCTCGGGCGGCCAGGTTGGGAGTCAGGCGCGCGCATCAAAGCGAGTAATTATGACTTGAAGGGGAGCTTACCGAAGTGAGGTGTGCGACACTTGGTATCAGAGCTTAGAGTTCAGTACGCGATCGTCCTTGGGATTGGCCTCATCATGGGGTCAGGCAAGCCGAAGCGAAAGCGGAATGGCCCAAAAGATGATGATCTCGGTGAGCCCGATGGGAGCGACGTGTCACCGAGGCGGCCGTTTGAGGAAGCGATGCATGTTTCCGAAAACGAGACCGCTCAAGAGCGGGAGGAATCCGAGGAGTCGGAGCCCGAGGATCCTTGAGAGCTCCGACAAACCAAGAGATGCCTCCCATGCCGGCTGCCTTTTGGGAAGGGTTGTTGGCGCAGTTTGGCGGGACGTTAAAAGACGTGTTGAAGGCGGCTAATGCCACTTCCACTAAGGCAAAGTTTAAGGTGAAGCCTAAGGAACCCGGCACCTTCGAGGGCGTCCAAAATCGGAAGGCACTCAACACCTGGCTCCTGGAGCTAGAGCAGTACTTCCGGGCGGCCAAGTTGAGTGACGAGGATCGGGTGGAAGTGGCTCCCATCTATTTGAGGGGCTATGCTCAACAATGGTGGCAGAAACGCCTTCACGACCGAGGTCCAAGTCCGGAAACCTTGAACTGGAGTGGGTTCAAGAAATTGATGAAGAGACAGTTTGTGCCCCTCAACGCGTCCTGGCTTGCCCGGGACAAGATGAGGAATTTGAAGCAAACAGATGACATTCGGGGGTATGTCCAGGCTTTCAATGTGCTGTTGACATGGCCAAGAAGTGCACGAAGCCCCGGCAATTGAACATGACTCGGGCGACCACGGAGCTGTCGGAAGATACCATCAGTCGCTTGGTGGAAGCGGTGGTCGCCAGGACTTGCAAGGTAGGCAATTTTTCTTGTGAGTTGTATCAGGAAACTGGCGCCTTACGAAAAGGGAGTCAGTTATTGTTCGTGGATGGGATAATATCCGGAACTAAGGTGTCGTTGTTGGTGGACACAGGAGCGTCGCACTCCTTCATGACACCGGCAACGGCACAAAAGCTGGGACTCCCGACAAGTGACGTGGGGGCCTCTATTGAGGTACGTTCTGCCAAAGGAGAACCACAGTTGGCGACAAGGTTGGCGATTGATGTTCCCCTTCAACTGGGGAGTTGGGAGGGACGTGAGAACTTCACCATCTGCGAGATCGATGGAGTGGATCTCATTTTGGGGATGACCTTTTGAGCAAATCCGGAGCGGTCATAGATGGCCGCAAGAGAGTAGTCACGCTGCCATGTGGGAATGGTGGCGAGATTTTACGAGTGTCAGAAACGCCCAATCCGTGGGAGGGCGAATAAACCTTCTGTCAGCAAAGGAGTGGGCCGTGGAGGAGGCACACGGCCCCAGTTTTTGCTTTACATTAGAGAAGTGAAAGGAGAAGGCGATGGGGAGCGAGAGCCCAGATTGGATCAAGGGGATTTTGGAGAAATACCAGGATGTGATGCCGGAGGATTTAACAAGCGGCTTGCCACCGCGAAGAGGAGTTGACCACAAGATTGAGGTGATACCGGGATCGGAACCGCCTGCCAAGGCGCCCTACCGGTTGAGCCACAGAGAGTTGGTCGAGCTAAAGACTCAGCTCAAGGATCTAATGTCAAAGGGGGTACATCGGCCGAGTAAGTCACCTTACGGAGCCCCGGTGCTATTTGCAGACAAGAAGGATGGGACGCTGCGGATGTGTGTCGATTACAGGGCTCTGAATAAGGTGACTATAAAAAAACCGTACCCTTTGCCAAGGATCGACGACCTCTTCGATCGGTGGCAGGAGCGAAGTATTTTAGCCGGATCGACTTGCGTTCCGGCTATCACCAAATTCGGGTGGCGGAAGGAGATGAGGAGAAGACCGCGTGCAGGACAAGGTATGGTTCATATGAGTTCTTGGTGATGACTCTTTGGGCTCACCAATGCACCAGCGACATTTAGCACGTGATGAACAGCCTTTCCAGGAGTGGTGGATGACTTGTGATCGTGTACATCGACGACATCTTGGTGTACTCGAAAACAAAGGAGGAGCACCTGGAGCACCTCAAAAGGGTGTTCCAAAAATTACGGGAAGGGAAGCTGTATGCCAAAGCTTCAAAGTGCGAATTCGGGGTCACAAAAGTGAAGTTCCTGGGGCACGTGATTACACAGGATGGGATCAAAATGGATGACAGAAAGGTGGAGGGCGATCTTGGACTGGGAGCCTCCGACTTCGGTCCCGGGAGTGCGATCCTTCCTAGGACTCGCCTCCTATTACCGAAAGTATGTGAGAAAATTTCGCCAAGATCGCGGGGCCGCTGTCGGACCTTCTGTGTAAATCCAAAGTCTGGGTATGGAACACATTTTGTGGCCAGCTTTTGCTGAATTGAAGCAGCGGATGACGAAAGCTCCAGTCTTGAAAATCCCGGGGTTCGATCGTCCGTTTGAGATTCATACAGATGCATCGGACTTCGCGATTGGGGTGTTTACTTATGCAAGATGGACGTCCGGTGGCTTACGAAAGTAAGAAACTGATGAAGTGGAGCGACGATGGCCGACGCACGAAAAAGAGATGAAGGCGGTGGTGCATTGCCTTGAGCTCTGCGCCACTATGTTGGTTCCAACCAGTGAAGGTGTTCACGGACAATGTCACGGTGAAGTATTTTGCCACGCAGCCCAAGTTGTCCCCAAAACAACTTAGGTGGCAAGATACTTTGGCAGTGTTCGACGCGGATATCCAGTACAAACTGGGACGGGACAATGTGGTGGCCGATGCTTTAAGTAGAAAGCAGCAGCTCTTGTTGGTGTACAAGGGCGAGACGACGCTCCAAAGGAAGATCCGGAAGGCTTGCCGGAAGGATGAGATGGCAAAATCCGTGATGCAGGACTTGAGGACGGGGGTTAAATCGCAGTTCCACTTGCAAAATGGACTGCTCCGGTATAAGCAAAAAACGTCTCTACGTGCCGAAGGGAGGGATCAGGGATAGCCTCTTGAGAGAATGCCATGATAGCCCGCTTGGGGCCACGGCGGAGCCAAGCGCACTGCGGCACTCTTGAAGAAAGAGTATTTCTGGCCCAAACTGAGGGAGGAGGAGGAGAGGGAGTATGTCAAGACATGCACCACATGCCAACAAAACCGGAGAGAGTACACAAAAAGCAAGCGGGGCTGTTACAACCTTGCCGATTCCAGAGGGGACTTGGGAAAGGTCTCGATGGATTTCATGACAGCTATGCCGCTGTGTCAAAAGGATTCGATGCAATCATGGTGGTGGTGAGATAGGTTCAGTAAAAGGGCCATTTCATCCCCACCAAGGAGACGGCAAACGGCGCAGGAGACAGGGCGACTTTACTTCGCCCACGTCTTAAAGCATCATGGAGTCCCGAAGGATATTGTCTCGGATCGTGATCCAAAGTTACGAGTAAATTTTGGAGGACACTTTGGAAGAAGATGGGGACGAGGCTGAAGATGAGCACCGCCTTCCGACCTACGACGGACGGCCAAACGGAAAGAGTGAATTCCGTAGTGAAGCAATTCTTGCGGAATTACGTGTCGGCATACCAATCAGACTGGATGGAACACTTAGACGCGGCAGAGTTCTGTTATAATAACACAGAACACTCCGCAACAGGAGTTTCCCTTTCGTATTGGTCTATGGAAAAGCACCTCTGGTGCGACAAAGTTGGGCCGCCCAGGACGTTGAGGGAACCGGCAGTAGCGGCGGGACTGAAGAACGCGAGCGTTTGTTGAAGCTCGCAAAGTACAACATGCCAAAGCTAGGAAACGGTAGCTAGGAAAAAGGTTATGGAACGGCAGGGTGAATCGGAAAAAAAAAGCGGATAGGGGAAGTGAAGTTTGAGGCAGGCACAGAGGTCTGGTTAGAACTCAAGAATTTCCGACTACCTCCGAAGTGAGTCCGAAGTTCGTACCTCCGTATGCGGGGACCCTTTCGCATTCGAAAGGTTATGAATGAGGATGTGTATGAATAAGTGGAGCTGCCGGCAAACAGCAAGGTGCACCCAGTATTCCAGGTCTCCCTTTTGAAGCCTTACTTCAAAGATGAAGCGCGTACGAATCGACATCAAGTGTTGCGTCCGCCACCTATGCTGTTGGATCATGAACATGAACCTGAGTACGAGGGTGGAGGCAATACTTAAGTCGAGGAGGTTCAGAAACCGAGAAACGAAGTATCTCGTCAAATAGAAGGCTTATCATCATGTGGAGGCATCTTGGGTGCGTGCCTCAGAAATGGGAAACGCATCCGAGGCGGTTGCAGCTTCGAAGGGCGACCTCAAAAGCGAGAAAGGAAACGTTGATGGGGACATCAAACCTTGAGCGTGGGGAGGAAAAGAATGCTTAGCCCGGCTTAGCTAGCTTAGGAATCCGATTACAAAAAACTTGTATTGTACAAAAATTTGTTATAAAGGAAATGGGTTTCCAAATGTTGTGCGGCCTATTTTGTTTGGAATGGTGATGCATGGTATGGTGGCTAGTGTGTAGAATGCATGCTAGCTTATAAAAAATGGGAGAGGTAAATTGGGTTAATCGTGGGTGTTTGCGTAGTGCCGAATGGGTGACCCCCATCCAAGGGGCAAAGGAAACTTGCGACTTCTTGGGAGTTCACGTGCTAGTGCGCACCTGGCGCGTGGCGTACTATAACTGCGCTACCGAGGGGTTGCCTTGTAGTGCGGGATAACGCGGATGGAAAGCTACGTGCTTCCGTTCACGTACTGTAATCGTGTAGCCTCGGGACGAAGTCGTAGTGCGGCTTCGGCGTGTTCCCGTACCCAGGGCCAGAATTCCAAGGCGGACCCAAGTTAGTGATTGGGGCGCACGGTTGGCAAGGTTATCTTCCTAGTCAAAGAGGGTCCAGGTGAACCCTTGCTCAAGGTGATGCCAAAAGCGGCATCATGAGCGATCGCAAGCAATGTTGTTGCAGTAAGGCGATTCGATCCTCGGGGGGATCGTTCCTTGGCCTTGAAGTAGGCCAAGAAGAGTGCACTGGGAGGAGCTGGAGAGGCTCCACCCTTGGCCGGGACTTGGAGGAAGTCGGCCGAACTAGCTAGTGGAGAGTAGAGTCAAGTGTGGGGTTTGGTTCTTTGCCATGGGACGCCATGGTGCGGAAACAAACTCCTGATGTGGGACGCCACATTTGGGATGTTCGTTTCTACAAAATGGACAAGTTGATGAGGACATCGACTCCCTGTGGTAGGGGTGTGTGTCGCGGCCCTTTGCCTTGAGGCAGGGGGTCGGGACACATGAGGGGCTGCCCCTGTGGTGGGGGCAGCGGACGCGATAGGTATGGGGGGCTGAAGCACCCTTGAGTGCCAAGGCACTCAGGGAAGCGGAGGCGCTCACTAGGTGGAAGCCCCGCACACCGGGTTGCGGTGGGGGTGGCTCCACAAGGGGTGGTGGTAGCTTAGCGGGACTTAGTGGGGGTGGCATAGGACTCACCATGGGGGCGGAGACCTCGTGGTGGGAGTCGTGGGGAGTTTTGGGACTCATCACGGTCCAGAGGGGCCGTGGTGAGCGGGCCAAGACTCACCGCGACTCATCACCGGGAGTCGAGGGTTTTCGTGGTGGTTCGCCATAAAATGGCATGGCTGGTTGTGGAACCCCCGCGGACAGCTACAAAAGTATATATAGGGAGTAGTAACCCCGAGAGAACGTGCAAGCCCGTTGGTGACCAAAAACTAGTGAGTAAGCGAGCGAGCCGGAAAGCGACAAAGAGTGGGGAGCTGTTCCGGACTGCCATCTACCAAAGGGAATTCGCCTAGTCTCAATTAGGTGGAGGGTTTAGAGGGAAGCAAAGGGGGGGACCGTTATGTCCCGGTGAGCAGCCGAAGCTCCAAGTTGGCCCGGGCGGCCAGGTTGGGAGTCAGGCGCGCGCATCAAAGCGAGTAACTATGACTTGAAGGGGAGCTTACCGAAGTGAGGTGCGCGACACAATGGAAACACTCCACTCATGAATCCACTCAATCACATAAACTAAGTCAAGCCAAGGGCACCTTTGCTAAGGGAATCCACCCTACAAAGCCCTCACCACACTCCCTCTCAAAACCTAGAGCTATGGAGGTGGGAGAGGCTTATGGAGGCTCAACTACAAGAAGATGAGCCCTCCTCAACACTCACAAGGGGAAAACCATCCCCATGTCCCAAGTGAGGTTTGACACCTCACTTGGCATGTGAGACCAAATGAAGTCCCAACACACAAAATACAAATATAAATATCCAAAATGTCCTAGTTAACTAGAAGTAGGTAATTCTAGTTAACCATGATTAAAACCATGACAACTGTCGTGCACCTAAGCATCGTGCCACAACATACATCGCTATCCACCATACATTCTAAGCATACAATCCTAGAAAGCTATGCCACAATCGCCCCTATAGCAGATGATTAGGTCCCTCTAACACCGGATAGCTGACAAGTATCCATCTCAATAAAATCATCGCTTGGTCTTCAATCGCACATGTCCCAGTATCTAAAGTCAATAGATCAAGAGGCCGGGTGCAAAAGTAGCCCCATCGTTACTCGCCTTCCTGCAATCCATGATCTTCAATTAAGTATCCATGGCGTTGAGCTCCCATCAGCTAGACCTTGGATCACTTGTCAATTCCACCATTGTCATGCCCACTACCTATGTCCAAGGCATCATGGACACAACCATTCACACTAGGAACCTTCTCAAGTGGCGGTGTCAAGCATCCTATGTGCCACCCCCTTGAGCATTTGTCACACACCAACATGGTCGCGGCACCACTAGCATGCCCACATAGCATGCAACGCAACCCTGCAGGTACCACTGCAAGGTTGGGATCTATCCTCCCATCCACATGTGGAAGGTGACATGGCGCACAATTGCGTACATGGTCCTTCCATACCATGCCATCTCGACCCTCCAGAATCAACACTCTTGAAGGCAACACCTCCCGGACCCTTAGAATCACACGCCCTGCTATGACATCCAAAGTCGTAGGCGTTGTCTGATGCAGATACACATAGTCCCCAAGGTGGAAACGCCGAACACTTGGCCGATATCCCCCTCCACGTATAGTGGCGTACCTCAATGTGTCTCGGTGTTGGGCAATAGCAAGGTTCTCAAAAGCCATAGGCAATCTCTTGAACAACTCTGCCCGCTGGGCACATGTTTGTGTCCACATATCCGGATCATCAAGGTTGAGAACTACTGCAGTCTCCCTGCGAATAGATGCAGGCAAATCTGGCTCTCGGCCAAAGATAAGGAAATAAGGTGAGAACGAGGCAAGTGATGTTTGTTTGCTAAACCTGTAGCCCATGGCCAACCAAGGTAGCTGAAGGTCCCAATCTCCTAAGTGTCCCTTCTGCAAGCCATACTTGCGCAAGCCTCACTTGATTGTTTGTACAACCCTCTCTGCCAGGCCATCAGCCTCGGGATGATCCCGAGAAGTAGTGCGGTGATCTATCAAGGCTTGCTCACACAAAGCCTGAAACTCCCCAAAGAACTTTCTTCCCTGGTCCGTGAGTACCTCGGCTGGAGCACCAAATCGGCTAAGCACTCGATCTAAGAATGCATACGCAGCTCCCTCACTTGCTTTGTCAGGCAATGCCACCACTTCAATCCACTTAGAGAAATGTTCCACCATCACCAGCACATACTTGTTATGGCGAATCGTTAGTGGCAATGGGCCTGCGAAGTCAAGACGCCAACGATAGCCCAAACCCATAATGGGTAAATGATGCAATTGTGGAGTAGGTGCATTGAAAGAAGCTCGCACTCTATCACACACCATGCACCTTGCCACTAACTGTTGCACATCCGTGTGCATGCCCTGCCACCAGTACTGTCCTTGCAGCAAACTATGAGTGCGCCGCACCCCAAAATGTCCCAACTTCTCATGGGCATGGCGTACCAATCGCCTCGTTGTGTTGGATGAGGCACAATCCTCACTCGTCCATCCTCCCATACTCAGAGTAGGTGAGTCCCCTCCCACTTGAACCTCTTGGCTTGTTGTAGGATCTAATCTCTCTCCTTAGCAGTTACACTGGCTGCTGTCTCTCTAGTACGAAGGTAGGCCAACACTGCTGCATCTTCATGCACATCCTTAGCACCACCAAGCTCCTCACTGATCTCCGGATTGTCATGCACACCATCTACATGACCAATGCTATGGGATGGACCAGCTTGAGCTCCCATTGCTAGGATGCACAAAAAGGCAGATGCATGCCATCCTGGCACCATCTCCTCATCCGTCTCACCATGCCACCGAGCTCCAGTATCATCAAGCTCGCTTGTGCATGGATTACGACTCAATCCATCTGTATCCCGATTGACAATACCGGCTCGATGCACCACCTGAAAGTCGTATTCTTGAAGCATAAGTGCCCACCGTACAAGCTTCCTTGTAAGCTTGTCTTACTCCATCAACCACTTCAATGGTTGGTGATCCGTGACAATGGTGCCATAGAGGTAGCATCTGAAATGTGCCACTGCCCATACCGCAGCTAGACACTCCCCTTCATAGGAACTATACTTCGTCTCGGCATCATTGTTTGAGCGGCTAGCATATGCCACTACGAACTCTCTTAAAAAACATTGGTTACCTTGGCCTCCAACTGATCCTCAATGTATGGCTCTTCCTACTCCTCATATTGCTGCTTGAGAGATCCAATGACTCTTTTTTTCCGCATCTCATCCCACATCTGCCATGGGTGTTTGCACCCCATGATCATGTGCTCGCCCCACTCGCTGCCTCAACCGTCCCGGTTGGCAGAGGGGATACAATACCAAATGGGAGTGCAGAAGTAGCCACCACTGTCTGCAACCTCCGTTGTTTAGCCATGCACAAACCAATGACCTATGTCAAGCAATTTAGATCAATTGCTTGACCCAACACATGTCGGCGTGATGCCTCTGACAGAGATGGCATAGTTGTAGTGCCCGTGGCAAATCCCATTGCCTGCTCTCATTCATCTGCATTGGGCTCCACCAATTGCTGTAGCACACTGTCCCAAATCAACCGAGGACCATTGTCTCGAAAAGCATGAGACGAGGGAAAACTCATGAGCGTAGGCAAGGCCGCACGTGGTTGCCCCACTAGAGGTGGACGGTCATCATGTCGCACCCTCTGTGGTTGCCTCCCTTGGTCCAAAATGCCCTCAACTGTGAGATTCGGTGGCCGTTGAATGGAATCGTATGCTCTCTTGAGCAGCTCTGGTGGTGCAAGATTGGTCCACCACAATCGAGGTCAATGCGCTCGTGATCCCACCGCTGCTGCATCCAATAGCACCGCCGATCCAATCCAAGACCGCACCTGATGCACACTGGCCATAACCTTGGCCCGAGAGTCCCCCATAAGAGGAACATTCTCCAAGATATAGGCTAGAGGTTGCACTTACCTCGTCTGCAAGTCACGCAATACTCTCAACATCTCCCAAAACAAATGCGATCGTGCATCATGCCCTGCCATGCTTGGTGCACATACTCGCATGCTACTCGATGCAAATTCCTAACTGTACCCCACAGTGGAATATGAACAGATACATGAGGAAGCAAATCAGCCTTGTATGCCAATTGTTTGTCCTCATCAGGTGGTGGCCTATCATCTGCATGGCTATTGCCCTCCAAGAGCTCACCACCCCAAGCCACCACCCCTGAGAATGTAGCCAATGTGGGCATCATGTTCCTATGATCCACCGCTACATTCCCAATAAACCGCACTGGGAGCAGTGCACGTCGACCATCCCCTGACTGCCATTCTGGCCTGTAGAATGCCGTTTCCTCCCAAAAGTCCAACGTATAGCCCATCGGGTATAACACAGCCCCACCAACAAGCACATCATAAGACATCGCGTCCGTAACAATGGCTTTAGCTCTCATGACAGAGCCATCTATAGGATGATCTGGCTGCAATCGAATGAAGAGCTCATGGCGTGTAATCCCTCGTGCCTTCTCTGAACCGCCCAAATTTGTTTAAATTTGGAAAGGGCAAGGCTCCAAATCCGCCTATGTAAGACCCAAGCCTGCAATTGCTGCTCTCCCGAACATCAATGGCTGTGCTCCCGAGTCCAACAAGACCCGCAGTGACCTATACCTCCTCCCGGCCAGGCCACCCAACTGAAACACACCATCCTGATTGTTCACCAGGACTACCCCAAGAGTCACTATACTACGCTCAACGGCTGGTCTAGCTCGCAACTCTTGCAACCTTGCAGCTGCTCCTTGCCATGGCGCAGCTGTGGTTGTCTTCACCCTTGAATCCAGGGCATCCATGCACTGATCCGCTATTCCCGCAGATAGTGCCGATGCATCACCATTCTCACAGAGTCTAGCTGCCAGTCTAAACACTGCGGCTGGCCGCATCCCCGACATTGCAATTGTCATGGCAGAAAACATTGGAGCTTGACAAATTGCCGTAGCCGCCCCCAACAATGTATTGGCTGCACTTTGCTTTGCAGCACCACCCACTGGCATTTCCCGAGCCATACCAACTCTCCCCAATGACACTCGTGGCTCTACTTCTGACACACTTGGGCGAGGGGGTGCCAAGATGGCATAGTTGGCATTGTCTCAGCCAATGTGAAAGACTGTGGAAGCCTTGTCTGCCGACTTGCTTCCCCTCTTTGTGGATCAAAATCCACATCCGCTCCTCTTGGCTCAGGAGCACGCGTTGCTGTTCGAGTGACAGCAGCTGCATAGTCCACATGCAATGGTCCTGCAAGTGCGGCTCCACACATGAAGCCAATACCAATCTGGTCTTCCCTAGGCATATGAGGTTGTGCAGGTGGGGCTTGAACCTCAAGCCTTGGAGCTGACACAACATGAGTAGTGGCCGTGGCAGCAAGACGTTGCTCTAGCTGGGCAAGTCTATCCATCATGCCTTGGTCATGACCTTGACCCTGACCCTGTGCTCCTTGGTTTTGGTTACGTCCTCCACCCCAACCTCTACCTCCTCTCTGGACTACATTGCCTCGTCCTCGGCCACCATTGTTCCCTTGGAACTGGCCTGGCCGTAGCTCAGGATGCATAACAATGGGCCTCTTCATGCCCATACTTGCCACAATGCTCACATTGTAGTTGTGTAGGCTGTGCCGGTGCCGACCCTTTGCCTCTTTCCGGGCAATCTCTCTTAACATAGGGTCCTCCACAATCCCAACATGTCACACCCGACTGTTGTTGGCCTAAGAATGAAGGAAGTGACCTCTGCAATTGAGATCCTCTCGGCCCTTCCCTGGGCTTCGCCTGAGCCCCCTTGTTGCCTTGAGCACGTTGGGGTAGTGGTTGTTGTTGGCTAGGAGCCCCATTTCATTGTGTCTCCTGACCAAACCCCACCATGACCACTCGCTCCTCCACCATATTGAGCTCTATCCGCTCTGCCAGCAAAAACACATCTGCTAAGGTGGGTTGGTCCACTTGTAGGAGAGTTGCATCCCGCACCCTTCTCCTCAACTCCTTGTCCAAGATCCCATCAAGCTCAATGGTGCCCACAGCTCCAGAGTACCGACGTGGCCCCTTGGTAGCTCCATACATTTCCTCCATCGTATCCCACAACAATGGCATGAAAATGGCTTGCACCCTTGGCGAGAATCCTCCTAACTCTGAGTCTGAACCTTCCTCAAAAGACACTGAAGGTGAAGGTGGCTTAAACCGCACACCTTGTCTTGTATACCCACTAGTATCGCTGGTGCTCGTACCGGCACTCTCCTCAGCAACTGGTGGCACCTCCATGATGAAAACTCACAACCACACCTATTATAAACCTGTCTCTAATCCCCCTTTCCACAAGATAACCAGGTAGAGAACCTGTTGCGGCTTATGGCTTAGACTACTAGGTGTTAGAGGACTGTCTGGGACTTAGGCACTTTTACGGGATCTGTGGGGTACCCTTAATTTTTGCACAGAATGAGACCAACAGGAGCCTTAGGGGTGACAGCAGCGCACTTTAGGGGGGGGGGTTACACAGCCCGTCACAGTCCGTCACAGTCCGACACAGCCGACACAGCCGCCACAGCCAATCACAGCTCGACACAGCCCGTCACAGCCCGACACAGTCGCACAGCCAGTCACAGCTCGACACAGCCCGACACAGCCCAACACAGTCGCATAGCCAGTCACAGCCCGTCACAGTTTCACACAGCCAGTCACAGCTTGACACAGCTGTCACGACCATAGGGAACGGATAGCAGGACAGGGAACGACTGTGGGGAACAACATCTGCGAATGGAACATGTTAGTTCACGGATGACGGTTAGTGAGGGAAACGGTTAGAACAACGGGTAGGAAGATAAAGCCAAGAGCGAGGACTGGAAATCATCACTTCTTGGGGGAGAATGACTTCTGGGAGCACTTCTGGAAGGACTTCGGGGGGAAATCAAAACTTGGAAATGAAGCGGAGAGCGCATCTCTGAGCAGAAAAAGGGAGAGCACGGAGTAGGAGGAGAACGATCTGTTGATACTTGCTGAATGCAAGAAGTAGAGTTGTAATGTAGAGCAGAATAGAGATACCATGGCTTCAGCCCGATACTTGATAGATATTAATCTAATACATACTTCATACTCACACTGTGTAGAGAGATCTGAGTGAAGCTGTGGAATGAATGGATGAGTTGATGGAATCCGATAGATTGCTGAAGCAAAGTGATACTTAAATACCAACAGTAAGGTAACTAGCTAACATGAATGCGGGAAGGAAAACAAAAAGGAAACACCCCCATGATACACTAGCTGTAGGTCATGACTGATTGTTCTGAGCGGGCTGAGTGCTTAGAGATTTCCAACTCTTCTATCTTGGAGTTCCCGCCTCGGATAGCGAAGGGATGGGTGAGTAAAAGCCGCGCGACATTTGGCGACCATACAGGGGAACTGGGTCATGAACAACCAGATGTTACAGGCATCTGGTGGGATCATGGTGGATGGAGAATTAAAGAATTTGATGTGAATCAAATTCCCTGTGAAACTGAGAAGGAAAGATTGTCCAAACGATTCTTTCAGAGGTTCTTGGAATTGCCAGACGGTTGTAAAGAAAACATTCTTAAGAGAGTGCATGATGCTGACCCTGAGTGGGGTCTGGAGAAAGGAGTGATAAAGATTTATCAGGTGGCCTGTAGAGGAACAACACTGGTTTATGTGATAGCATTGCTATCCATTAAGCGAGTAGAGTTTGAAGGCTGGGAGGAAAGAAAGGTGAATGTTTATACTCATATGCATGAAGAGCTTGTACTGGTAAAGAATTGGATTCCAAAGGATATTTTGTGGATCAAACTCACACCAAGAACAGCTTTCCAGACTTGTTTGCCATATGGTTATATGGTAACGGAGACTTCTAGTATAGCCAAGGGTGCATTGAAGCTTGAAAGAAACCCAGGCATATACGAGAGATATTACAGAAGAGAGTTTTGGTTATTGCCACATTAAAAGAAATGAAAGACATGGGACATGAGTGATGAAAGAGAAGCTAGACGCCAGAGATATTCAACAAAAAGAGAAAGCTATCTGAAAGCTAATTATCCATATCTTTGGGAGAGAGGAATAGACATAGGGGAATCATCTGGACCTCTCACACCATAAGATCAGAGAGTACATCACCCATACCGGAAGAACTAGAGTTGGATGCCACTCCTTCTTTTTCTTTGCAAGAAAGATTAAGGGAATTGGTACGGGAAGAAGATCAATCACGAGGTGAAAGATCTGAGGTACATCCCTGGATAAAAGATTTGACAGAAATCTTTGATAAAGAGTTGGCATGGAACACCAAAAGCAGGAACTCCAGTTTTTGAAGCGGAAGGTGAAGAAGGAGGAGAGGATGTGGCAGAGCCAACGGAGAGTTCAGACTCTCCAACACCATTACAGTTGAGTTACATGAGTGAAGAAGAAACCCAAGGGCAGAACTTGGAGGATGAAAATGAGAGAAGAAGAAGAAATTGGAAGAGGAAGAGTATGAAGAAGTAGACCGAGACTACAACCAGGACATCCCAACCCGTTGGACCTGGATCAAGTGGAGCACTTGGATCACAGGCCAACGAAGGTGTCGGCTCATGGGGATCAGGCGGGCTGCCTGGATCTGGCTCTGGGGGGACAGGGAGTGTGGGAAGTAGTGCAACTGGAGCTGGGAATACTGTGAATATCGTGGGGCCAGTAACAAGGAGTGCTCAAGGGCCACCACTTGGTGGAAGATCCACCACAACAACAACAGGTCCTGAAGGACCAGCACCAGCAAGGGTGCCAGCACCTGTCAGTGGGCAGAAGGTAGGGCCACAGATGGCGTTACAACCAACACGGGCAAAACCACCCTTTCCAATATATTCAGGAAAAGGGGATCCCGATGTACACATTAGCCAATTTGAGCACATGTGTATAGTGAACAATGAGAATGGCGATGATGCCAAGATGAGATTGTTTCCTTGTTCACTTATCAAGAAAGCAAGTGAATGGTATGCAAGATTCCCTGATAATCATTTCCTAACCTGGAATGGCTTGAATACAGCATTCCGAAATAGGTTCAGGACAAGTAAAACTGAGGATGAAGTGTATGGAAGTTTACAACAGTTAAAGCAAAAAAAGCATGAAACTGTTGAGGAGTATATGGAAAAGATGGAATTGATGATGAAAAAGCTGGCTGCTGTACCAGCACCAGGTTTACAGAAGACTTGGTTTGTGAGTGGACTAAGACCAGAGTTGCAGAAGAAAGTGGATATGTTACCCCATAATACAGTGGAGGAGGCATTTGAAACTGCAAACAGAATTGAGCAATTGGGAATGCTCAGGAGAGAGAAAATGGATGATGAGGACTCTGAGGATGAGTCAGATGAAGAAGAAGAGCAAGAACTAAAAAGGAAGAGTAAGAGAAAGGAGAAGTTGAAGAGGGATAACTATGAGAAAAGATTAGAAGAAATCTTGAAGAAGTATGCCACAGAGGCTGCAACACATTGGAGGAAGGGTGTTTGGTGTGCAAAGTGCCAGAATGAAGGCCATACCACCACTGAATGCCACATGAAGGAGAAACACTGTACTATCTGTAAAATGGATAACCATTCTACTGAGAATTGTTACTACAACAGAAGGACAGCTGCAAGAGAACCTAGGCAAGTAAGGGTGCATCAAGTGCAGCCCCAGCCAAGAAGAAACAATGATCAGGACCACTATGGTAGGCCTGGTGGTTATAACAATGGCATGGAAGGGAGAGGTAATTCAAGAGGGAATTACCAAGGAAATTCCAGAGGCAACTATCAGGGTAATCCAAGGGGGAATTACCAGCCAGGGAATCAAGATTACAGAAATAATCCAAGAGCAGACCAAGGGCGAGGACCCAATGGTGAAGAACTGTGTTACTATTGTAATCAGTCAGACATCGCAAGGCAGCCTGTTCATTCTGGATTAGACACCAGAATGAGATGAGAGCTCCTGTGAATGAGGGCCCAGTGGTGGCAGCTCACATGGTTAGGCCATGTGTTGTACCAGAAGTAAGTACAATGATAGTAACAAGAAGCAAAGCCAAACTAATACCTCCAGTAGTTGAGGAAGATGATGATAATGAAGATGGCAGTGATATGCCTGAAGATGATGAGGCTTGGAGAGATGAGAAGGAACTGCACAAGGAAGTGGCAGATACCATAAGGGAAATGCAGAAGAGTACTGATATTCCTGTGGCAGATTCCTCTGATTCTGATGGAGAAGAAGAAGTGAGTGAGGATGAAAGGAAGAAAGAAGCTGCAGACATGCAAAGTAATGAAGGGACTTTGGCTGAAGTAATATGCCAGACCAAAGCAGAGATTACCATTGGACAGCTATTGGCTGTGGCACCTTATTGTAGACACAGGCTGTATCAAGCAATCAATCGAATTGCCCAGGAGACAGGAAACACAGACCTGAACAGCAAGGTGACCAGTTATAATGTGAAGCCGGAAGGGCGAGAAACAGTCATGGACTTTGATGATTCTATGCCAGTAATCCAATTGAGAATTGGAAGCACAGAACTAACTGATGTACTGATAGATGGAGGCTCTGGAGTAAATATTCATGACAGACCAATTAAAAGAAGCTTGGTCTAAGTAACATGAAACCAGCCCATTTACAGTAACAATGGCAGATCAAAGGAGTGTACAGCCATTGGGATTGATAAGAGGAGTTAAGATACAGATACAGATACAGAAGATGATCTTTATGATCACAGTAACTGTGTTGAAGATGGATGAAGTCATGGAGGCTTACTCCTTATTATTGGGACGTCCGTGGCTGAAACAGGCCAGGGTATTCCATGACTGGAATTCTCAGTTACTAACCGTGCATAATGGGATGCACGAGATACAAATTACCACAAAGAAATCTAGTAGATTACCTGCTACGAGAAGACCTCGAGGGGTCAGAGAGTATGACTGGAGAGGAGGACTGGATGAGGAGCAGGAAGCTACCCTGTTTGCTGCACACCCAGAGTGGGAGCAGGTTGCAGAGATGCGGCTGGAAGGCCTAAGTTGTTTAAGAGGTATCTGCTGTGGTGTAGTGTCAGCAACACCAATTGAAGAGGAAACCAGCAGTTACCCATCACATTTCTATGAAGAAAGAGAAGGAGAAATGGAAATCCTAGAGGAACCAGCCACTGTGAGTTTACAGGATGAAGTGGTGACTGGTTGGACAATCACAGCTGATGAGCAGGTGAGGGAAGTGAATGTGGGAACTAAAGAGGAACCAAGGATGGTGAAGGTAGGAGCTGATTTGGAGCCAGAATTCTTTGAAGAAGCTAAGAGTTTGTTCATCAAATACAGAGATGTGTTTGCTTGGAGCTACGAGGATCTAAAAGGGATACCACCTGAGATCTGTCAGCATAAGATTGAACTGGAACCAGGATCAGTACCAATCAAGCAGGCAAGGTACAGAATGAATCCCAACTATGCACAGAAGGTTGGAGAAGAGATCAAGAAGTTGGCTGAGGCTAAGTTTATATACCCAATAGAGTATACAACTTGGTTGTCACCCATTGTGATAGTTCCCAAGAAGAATGGTAAACTAAGAGTTTGTGTGAACTACAAGAAGTTGAATGCTTGTAACGAAGAAAGATCCTTTCCCTTTGCCATTCACAGAAGCAGTATTGGACACTGTGGCAGGCCATGAGATGTACTCATTCATGGATGGCTTCAGTGGTTATAATCAAGTGCAAGTGGCAGAAGAAGACCAAGGAAAGACAGCTTTCATCACAGACTGGGGTGCTTATGCATACAAAGTCATGCCCTTTGGACTTTGTAATGCACCAGCAACCTTTCAGAGAGTGATAAGTGAATCTTTTCATGAGTATCTGGATGATTTCATGCAGGTGTTCTTGGATGATTTCAGTGTGTACAGCTCTAAGAATGAGCACTTGCATAAATTGGAGTTATGTCTGGCCAGATGCAGGATGAGAGGTCTGGGCCTGAATCCAGAGAAGTATACTTTCTGTGTGAACTCAGGGGTGCTTCTGGGACACATTGTGTGTAAGAGGGGACTTCTTGTGGATCCCAGGAAAACAGAGGCCATTAAAGCCTCTCCACCACCAGTGAATGTTAAGAGTCTAAGGAGATTCCTTGGGCAAACCAGTTATTACAGAAGATTTGTCAGACGGTATGCACAGATAGCAGCACCATTGAGCAAATTTCTGAAGAAAGATGCAGTGTTTGCATGGACACTTGAATGTCAACAGGCTTTTGAGGAACTTACATTGTCAGTAACAACTACACCTGTGCTGATTAATCCTCACTGGCAGGAAGGAAATATTTCATGTTCACTGTGATGCTTCTGGAGAAGCACTAGAGCAGTATTAGCCCAAAATGTTACAGGAAGGATAGATTCACCTGTGTACTATGCTAGCCGATGATGAACAATGCAGAAAGAATTATAGCACAACGGAAAGGAAAGCATTGGCAATGATCTATGCAGTGAAGAAATTCAGGCATTACCTGTTGGGCAAGAAGTTTATGTTCTATGTGGATCACCGGGCTCTGATATACCTGGTAAACAAACCTCTGATAAGCGGAAGAATAGCAAGATGGTTGATAATCTTGCACGAGTTTGAGTTCGAGGTTGTTTACAAGCCTGGGAGGCTGCATCTTGTGGCGGATCACTTGTCACGGTTATCAACAGGAGAACCAGCCACGGGAGTAGATGATCAATTACCAGATGCGAGTCTTTGCAGTGGAGGTGCAGGGAAGTGCAGATGACTGGTTAGATTGGTAGTGGCCAATCAGATACTACCTTGATCATGGTCAGTGCCCACCAAGTTATGGAAAGGAGCAGAGAAAGAGAATTGCTATCAAGGCTCTACCTACACTATGGTAGGGAGCAGAATGTATAAGCTAGGACCAGATGGAGTGCTGAAGCGATGCTTATACCACCATGAAGTTAATAAAAGTTTTGGAGGAAGTTCATAAAGGAGTGGCAGGAGGTCATTTGGAGAAGAGACTACCAGTAGGAAGATACTACATGCAGGTTACTGGTGGCCTACTTTGTTCAAAGATGTACACAAGTATTGTCAGAGTTGTGATGAATGTCAGAGGCTAGAACCTCTGCAAAGATCTGGGAAGATGGCTTTGCATCCTACAATGCCTACGGAACCATTTCAGAAATGGGGACTAGACTTTGTTGGACCAATTAAGCCACCAGCCAAGAATACACAAAACAGGTACATAATTACAGCCACTGATTATACTACGAAGTGGGTGGAAGCTAAAGCTTTGAGGGACAACACAGCCAAGTCCACAGCAAGGTTCCTGTCGCGGCCCTTTGCCTTGAGAGCAGGGGGGTCGGGACACATGAGGGGCTGCCCCTGTGGTGGGGGCAGCGGGCGGCGGCAGCGATAGGTATGGGGGGCTGAAGCACCCTTGAGTGCCCAAGGCACTCAGGGAAGCGGAGGCGCTCACTAGGTGGAGCCCCGCACACCGGGTTGCGGTGGGGGTGGCTCCACAAGGGGTGGTGGTAGCTTAGCGGGACTTAGTGGGGGTGGCATAGGACTCACCATGGGGGCGGAGACCTCGTGGTGGGAGTCGTGGGGAGTCTTGGGACTCATCACGGTCCATAGGGGCCGTGGTGAGTGGGCCAAGACTCACCGCGACTCATCACCGGGAGTCGAGGGTTTTCGTGGTGGTTCGCCATAAAATGGCATGGCTGGTTGTGGAACCCCCACGGACAGCTACAGAAGTATATATAGGGAGTAGTAACCCCGAGAACGGTGCAAGCCCGTTGGTGACCAAAAACTAGTGAGTAAGCGAGCGAGCCGGAAAGCGACCAAAGAGTGGGGAGCTGTTCCGGACTGCCAACTACCAAAGGGAATTCCGCTGGTTCCAAATCGGTGGAGGGTTCTTTGGGAGAACAAAGGGGGACCGTTATGCCCTGGTGAGCAGCCGAAGCTCCAAGTTGGCCCGGCGGCCAGGTTGGGAGTCAGGCGCGCGCATCAAAGCGAGTAACTATGACTTGAGGGGGAGCTTACCGAAGTGAGGTGCGCGACACTTGGTATCAGAGCTTAGAGTTCAGTACGCGATTGTCCTTGGGATTGGCCTCATCATGGGGTCGGGCAAGCCAAAGCGAAAGCGGAATGGCCCAAAAGATGATGATCCTGGTGAGCCGATGGGGGCGACGTGTCACCGAAGCGGCCGTTTGAGGAAGCGACTCAGGTTTCTGAAAACGAGGCCACTCAAGAGCGGGAGGAATCCGAGGAGTCGGAGCCCGAGGAATCCCTGAGAGCTTCGACAGACCAACAGATGCCTCCCATGCCGGCAGCTTTTTGGGAAGGGTTGTTGGCGCAGTTTGGCGGGACGTTGAAAGACGTGTTGAAGGCGGCTAATGCCACTTCCGCTAAGGCAAAGTTTAAGGTGAAGCCTAAGGAACCCGGCACCTTCGAGGGCGTCCGAAATCAGAAGGCACTCAACACCTGGCTCTTGGAGCTAGAGCAGTACTTCCGGGCGGCCAAGTTGAGTGACGAGGATCGGGTGGAAGTGGCTCCCACCTATTTGAGGGGCTATGCTCAACAATGGTGGCAGAAACGCCTTCACGACCGAGGTCCAAGCCCGGAAACCTTGAACTGGAGTGGGTTCAAGGAGTTGATGAAGAGACAGTTTGTGCCTCTCAACGCGTCCTGGCTTGCCCGGGACAAGATGAGGAATTTGAAGCAAACAGATGACATTCGGGGGTATGTCCAGGCTTTCAATGTGCTGTTGCTCGAAGTCGCGGACATGGCAGAACCAGAAATGGTCTTCAACTTTGTGGCGGGACTGACCCCATGGGCCAGGCGGAAGTTGGAGGAGAAGCCACCCAAGACTTTGAACGAGGCAATTGAGAGGGCTGAATGTTTCTCGGATGTCCCTAGGGGTGAGAGACAAGGCCGTACGGAGCTGAACCACAAGAAGACCCGGCGGGAAGGTGACTCCTTCCGACCGGAAAAGAAGTGGGATAGGCCACGCGGCGACAATGGCACGTGGAAATCGAAGGGAGGGCCTTCACACGTCAAGGCGGCACCTGGTGCTTCGAAAGGAAAAGCGGGTGGAGCGGCTTATGGCGGACAGAAGGCGACCTTTGATGGAGTGTGTTTCAATTGCGGGAGCCGGGCACATGGCCAAGAAGTGCACAAAACCTCGACAATTGAACATGACTGGGCAACCACGGAGCTGTCGGAAGATACCATCAGTCGCTTGGTGGAAGCGGTGGTCGCCAGGACTTGCAAGGTAGGCAACTATTCTTGTGAGTTGTATCAGGAAACTGGCGCCTGCGTAAAGGGAGTCAGTTATTGTTCGTGGATGGGATAATATCCGGAACTAAGGTGTCGTTGTTGGTGGACACAGGAGCGTCGCACTCCTTCATGACGCCGGTGGCAGGCGCGAAAGTTGGGACTCCCGACAAGTGACGTGGGGGCCTCTATTGAGGTGCGTTCTGCCAAAGGAGAACCACAGATGGCGACAAGGTTGGCGTTTGATGTTCCTCTTCAACTGGGGAGTTGGGAGGGACGTGAGAACTTCACCATCTGCAAGATCGATGGAGTGGATCTCATTTTGGGGATGACCTTTTTGAGCAAATCCGGAGCGGTCATAGATGGCCGCAAGAGAGTAATCACACTGCCATGTGGGAATGGTGGCGAGGCTTACGAGTGTCGGAAACGCCCAAATCCATGGGAGGGCGAATAAACCTTCTGTCAGCAAGGGAGTGGGCCGTGGAGGAGGCACACGAGCCCCAATTTTGCTTTACATTAGAGAAGTGAAAGGAGAAGGCGATGGGGAGCCGAGCCCAGATTGGATCAAGGGGATTTTGGAGAAATACCAGGATGTGATGCCGGAGGATTTACCAAGCGGCTTGCCACCGCGAAGAGGAGTTGACCACAAGATTGAGGTGATACCGGGATCGGAACCGCCTGCCAAGGCACCCTACCGGTTGAGCCACAGGGAGTTGGTCGAGCTAAAGACTCAGCTCAAGGATCTAATGTCAAAGGGGTACATCCGGCAGAAGTAAGTCACCTTATGGAGCCCGGTGCTATTCGCAGACAAGAAGGATGGGACGCTGCGGATGTGTGTCGATTACAGGGCTTGAATAAGGTGACTATAAAAACTGGTACCCCTTTGCCAAGGATCGACGACCTTTTCGACCGGTTGGCAGGAGCGAAGTATTTCAGCCGGATTGACTTGCGCTCCGGCTATCATCAAATTCGGGTGGCGGAAGGAGATGAGGAGAAGACCGCGTGCAAGACAAGGTATGGTTCATATGAGTTCTTGGTGATGTCTTTTGGGCTCACCAATACACCTGCGACCTTTAGCACGCTGATGAACAGCCTTTTTCAGGAGTGGTTGGATGACTTTGTGATCGTGTACATCGACGACATCTTGGTGTACTCGAAAACAAAGGAGGAGCACCTGGAGCACCTGAAAAGGGTGTTCCAAAAATGCGAGAAGGGAAGCTGTATGCCAAAGTTTCAAAGTGTGAATTCGGGGTCACAAAAGTGGAGTTCCTGGGGCATGTGAAAAGGATGGGATCAAAATGGATGACAAAAAGATGAGGGCGATCTTAGACTGGGAGCCTCCGAGGGCGATCTCCTAGGAGACTGGGAGCCTCCGACTTCGGTCCGGGAGTGCGATCCTTCCTAGGACTCGCCTCCTATTACCGGAAGTATGTGAGAAATTTCGCCAAGATCGCGGGGCCGTTGTCAGACCTTCTATGTAAATCCAAAGTCTGGGTATGGAACACCTTGTGTGGCCAAGCTTTTGCTGAATTGAAGCAGCGGATGGCGGAAGCTCCAGTCTTGAAAATCCCGGAGTTCGATCGTCCGTTCGAGATACATACAGATGCGTCGGACTTCGCGATTGGGGGTGTACTGATGCAAGATGGACGTCCGGTGGCTTACGAAAGTAAGAAACTGAATGAAGTGGAGCGACGGTGGCCGACGCACGAGAAAGAGATGAAGGCGGTGGTGCACTGTCTTGAGCTTTGGCGCCACTATGTTGGTTCCAACCCAGTGAAGGTGTTCACGGACAATGTCACGGTGAAGTATTTTGCCACGCAGCCCAAGTTGTCCCCAAAACAACTTAGGTGGCAAGATACTTTGGCAGTGTTCGACGTGGATATCCAGTACAAACCGGGACGAGACAACGTGGTAGCCGATGCTTTAAGTAGAAAGCAGCAGCTCTTGTTGGTGTACAAGGGCGAGACGGCGCTCCAAAGGAAGATCCGGAAGGCTTGCCGGAAGGATGAGCTGGCAAAGTCCGTGATGCAGGACTTGAGGATGGGGGTTAAATCGCAGTTCCACTTGCAAAATGGACTGCTCCGGTATAAGCAAAAGCGTCTCTACATGCCGAAGGGAGGGATCAGAGATAGCCTCTTGAGAGCATGCCATGATAGCTCGCTTGCGGGCCACGGCGGAGCCAAGCGCACTGCGGCACTCTTGAAGAAAGAGTATTTCTGGCCCAAACTGAGGGAGGAGGCAGAGGAGTATGTCAAGACATGCACCACATGCCAACAAAACCGGAGCGAGTACAAAAAGCAAGCGGGGCTGTTACAACCCTTGCCGATTCCAGAGGGGACTTGGGAAAGCGTCTCGATGGATTTCATGACTGCTATGCCGCTGTCAAAAGGATTCGATGCAATCATGGTGGTGGTGGATAGGTTCAGTAAAATGGGCCATTTCATCCCCACCAAGGAGACAGCAACGGCGCAGGAGACAGGGCGACTTTACTTCGCCCACGTCTTAAAGCATCATGGAGTCCCGAAGGATATTGTCTCGGATCGTGATCCAAAGTTTACGAGTAAATTTTGGAGGACACTTTGAAGAAGATGGGGACGAGGCTGAAGATGAGCACCGCCTTCCGACCTACGACGGACGGCCAAACGGAAAGAGTGAATTCCGTAGTGAAGCAATTCTTGCGGAATTACGTGTCGGCAGACCAATCAGACTGGATGGAACACTTAGACGCGGCAAAGTTCTGTTATAATAACACAATACACTCCGCAACAGGAGTTTCCCCTTTCGTATTGGTCTATGGAAAAGCACCTCTGGTGCCGACAAGTTGGGCCGCCCAGGACGTTGAGGAACCGGCAGTAGCGGCGGTACTGGAAGAACGCGAGCGTTTGTTGAAGCTCGCAAAGTACAACATTGCCAAAGCTAGGAAACAGTATGAAAGACAGGCGAATCGGAAGCGGAGGGAAGTGAAGTTTGAGGCAGGCACAGAGGTCTGGTTGAACGTCAAGAATTTCCGACTACCTCCGGAAGTGAGTCCGAAGTTCGTACCTCCGTATGCGGGACCCTTTCGCATTCGGAAGGTTATGAATGAGGTTCGGTTCTTGAACCTCCTCGACTTAAGTATTGCCTCCACCTCGTACTCAGGTTCAAGTTCATGATCCAACAGCATAGGTGGCAGACGCAACACTTGATGTCCGCTTCATCTTTGAAGTAAGGCTTCAAAATGGAGACATGGAATACTGGGTGCACCTTGCTGTTTGCCGGCAGCTCCATGCTTAGCCCGGCTTAGCTAGCTTAGGAATCCGATTACAAAAACTTGTATTGTACAAAAATTTATTATAAAGGAAATGGGTTCCAAATGTTGTGCGTCCTATTTTGTTTGGAATGGTGATGCATGGTATGGTTGGCTAGTGTGTAGAATGCATGCTAGCTTATAAAAGTGGGAGAGGTAAATTGGGTTAATCGTGTGTTTGCGTAGTGCCGAAATCGGGTGACCCCCATCCAAGGGGCAAGGAAACTTGCGACTTCTTTGGGAGTTCACGTGCTAGTGCGCACCTGGCGCGTGCGCGTACTATAACTGCGCTACCGAGGGGGTTGCCTTGTAGTGCGGGCTAACGCGGAAGCTACGTGCTTCCGTTCACGTACTATAATCGTGTAGCCTCGGGACGAAGTCGTAGTGCGGCTTCGGCGTGTTCTCGTACCTCAGGCCAGCATTCCAAGGCGGACCCAATTGTAGTGATTGGGGCGCACGGTTGGTTCAAGGTTATCTTCCTAGTCAAAGAGGGTTCCAGGTGAACCCTTGCTCAAGGTGATGCCAAAAGCGGCATCATGAGCGATCACAAGCAATGTTGTTGCAGTAAGGCGATTCGATCCTCGGGGAGGATCGTTCCTTGGCCTTGAAGTAGGCCAAGAAGAGTGCACTGGGAGGAGCTGGAGAGGCTCCACCCTTGGCCGGGACTTGGAGGAAGTCGGCCGAACTAGCTAGTGGAGAGTAGAGTCAAGTGTGGGGTTTGGTTCTTTGCCATGGGACGCCATGGTGCGGAAACAAACTCCTTGATGTGGGACGCCACATTTTGGATGTTCGTTTCTACAAAATGGACAAGTTGATGAGGACATCGACTCCCTGTTGGTAGGGGTGTGTGTCGCGGCCCTTTGCCTTGAGGGCAGGGGGTCGGGACACATGAGGGGCTGCCCCTGTGGTAGGGGCAGCGGCAGCGATAGGTATGGGGGGCTGAAGCACCCTTGAGTGCCCAAGGCACTCAGGGAAGCGGAGGCGCTCACTAGGTGGAAGCCCCGCACACCGGGTTGCGGTGGGGGTGGCTCCACAAGGGGTGGTGGTAGCTTAGCGGGACTTAGTGGGGGTGGCATAGGACTCACCATGGGGGCGGAGACCTCGTGGTGGGAGTCGTGGGGAGTTTTGGGACTCATCACGGTCCATAGGGGCCGTGGTGAGCGGGCCAAGACTCACCGCGACTCATCACCGGGAGTCGAGGGTTTTCGTGGTGGTTCGCCATAAAATGGCATGGCTGGTTGTGGAACCCCACGGACAGCTACAGAAGTATATATAGGGAGTAGTAACCCGAGAACGGTGCAAGCCCGTTGGTGACCAAAAACTAGTGAGTAAGCGAGCGAGCCGGAAAGCGACCAAAGAGTGGGGAGCTGTTCCGGACTGCCAACTACCAAAGGGAATTCCCGCTGGTTCCAAATCGGTGGAGGGTTCTTTGGGAGAACAAAGGGGGACCGTTATGCCCCGGTGAGCAGCCGAAGCTCCAAGTTGGCCGGCGGCCAGGTTGGGAGTCAGGCGCGCGCATCAAAGCGAGTAACTATGACTTGAGGGGGAGCTTACCGAAGTGAGGTGCGCGACAGTTCCTGTATGAGAACATACTTACACGATTTGGCTGTCCCTTGGAATTTATCAGTGATCAGGGAAGTCACTTCATTAATGAGACCATTGAATTATTGACTAAAGAGTTCATGATTGTGCATAGGAAGAGTACAATATATTACCCACAGGGTAATGGGCAGGCAGAGGCTACCAACAAAATACTATGTACTATCTTGGCTGAGATAGTCAATGCAAACAGAACGGATTGGGATGCAAAGCTGCTGACAGCTTTGTGGTCATACAGGACTTCATATAAAGTCACCACTAAGTATACACCATTCCAATTAGTTTATGGTATGGAAGCTTTACTTCCAGTGGAATTCCTGTTACCTACCATGAGAATGGAATGGGGAAAGAGAATGGAATTGCAAGATTCAATTAAGGTCAGGAAACATGAATTATACCATGTGGAAGAAGTACGTGCTGATGCAGCTGATAACATGACCAGAATTCAGATGAAGAGAAAGGAACAGTTTGATGAAGGCAAGTTAAAGACTTTTAAGACGGGATATTTGGTTCTCTGGTTGCAGAAGAAGGGAAAGATTAAAGCTTCTAAGCTTAAATCACCATGGAAAGGACCTTATGTCATACAAAAGATGTATGATAACAACACTGCCATGTTACAAACCATTAACAAAGAAATACTGGGAAGAGTCAATGCCAATAAGTTGAAGGGGTACAGTGGTATCCATGACAAACCATTGCAGCATGATTTGCATGTTGAAACGCAAAAGCAGTCACGGGCTGTGCCAGTGATACCAACAAAGTATGGAGCACTTGTCGTTAGGCCGAGCGTATATGACCAGGGCGGGCAGTACAGGCGCGACACAGCCTATCACAGCCCAGCACGGCGCGACACAGCATATCACAGCCCAGCACGGCGCGACACAGCCTATCACAGCCCAGCACGGCGTAACACAGCCTATCACAACCCATCACAGCGTGTCACAGCCTATCACAGCGTACCACAGTATAACACAACCTGTCACAGCACAACACAGCCTACTAGGGTTAACATAGAGTATCTTTTCTCTTAATCGATGCTTGCAAGCCCCGCAGGCTTACAAGAAATTACCCATAGCATTTTGTGGCAACCATACGTTTATGCTTTGTGCCCTGCAAAGAACACCACAATCCTGCAGAAACAAACGATTGCTACTCCACAGGCGGTACAGTTACTGAAGAAGCTGCGATTAGAAGGATTGCAAAGCAAAGATTGGACATTGCACCATAGGCAGTACATGTTACAATTCTTGCAGAACTTTGAGCCTAGGACAGGAGCAACAACGGTGAAGGGAGTTGAATTAGAAATTACTCCCCTATACCTACAGCAATTGTTTGAATTGCCATCAGGTCAGGTGCATGTGGAGGAGCACAGGGCAAGACTGCAAATTGGGGACTTATTCCAAGAAGGGAGTTTCCTTAAAACTCAGGGTTATGCTTGTACCAAGGCCGTCTACCCAGGGCTAAGGGAGGTAGGCCAGGTATTGAACATTTTGTTTGCCATGAAACAGAACCAACAGTATTTGAGCAGATCCTTCACAGAGGAAATACTCAAAGCCCTGAGAGGAGAAGAGGTAGCATGGGCGGACATAATGTACAACGCACTGGTAGAGGAGATGAAAAGATTACAGGGCACTGCCGCAAAGTCTCCTATCATAGTGTCTGGCCCAATCATTACTCAAATAATTCTTGATTCTTGCATACTAGATGCTCGAGAAAGAAAGGAGATGGGAGTGTTTGAGACCGAAACCACTGTAATGGAAGAGCAAGGCTCTTCACAGAGTGAGGGTGGACTGGCAGGGCAATCCCAGTCTAAGAGACAGAGGCGGGGAAAGACTGTAGTGGCGGATCCACTGGCTTCACGAAAACCGCATGATAATGTTTCCCAAGCTCTTGTGCAGGAAGGGGCACAGCAGCACATAGAGCTGCTATTATTGGAAGCAGGACCTTCAGAGAGGGAAGAGGAAGTTACTTCAGTATCACAGCCATCACAGCCAGATGATCGGCTTGTCACAGAGTTACCACAAGTTGTCCATGCAGTTCCACCGGAAATAATTGATTTGGAGAAAGAAGGGTTAGATATCCCCACTACAGAACAGGTGGTGGCAGAAATTGAGAAGGGGGACCTTCTCTATGAAAATTCTGGTCTGGTCAGGGAAACAGTGATTCCAGAGGTGCAGCGGTTGTCCAGGGGAAACCCTGCGGTGCATATAATACACACACCTGTGACGGAGGTACCACAGGTAGAATGTCAAGACACTGCAACACCTGTGACGGATGAAGTGGTTCAGGAAGAAAATCTGGTGGGGCAATGGCCTGAATGGTTAGTGAGGCATCACATTGTTGAGGATAAGGGAGAACAGCAGCAAGATCACCATGATGACCCTCAACAGGCCATGCTTATGAGTTCCATAAGCAAGACACTTAATTTGTTGGGCACTTATGTCAATTCCCATGTTCCAACTACCCAATTGGCAGCTTTGAGGGAGGAACTCAGGAAGGAGTTTGAGGCTCGACTTGCCACTGAGTGTGCAAACAAGGTCGATGAGGAGGTCACTCTCAAGATACAGCAAGACTTAGAGAGTACAAAAGCTGCTTTGCAATTGGCCAAGGAACAATTGATTGAGGCAGGCCTCGCGCAAGACCAGTTGCACGAAGCACATAAGCAACAGCTATACCAAATGCAAGTGAAGCATGAAAGCAAGTTGCAAGAAGTGAATGCACTACATACGGAGTTGCAGACAGTGCATGACAGGATGGCCATACAATGTGCTACACTCACAACTACGCTTGACCAAGCTACAATAGAAATTAACAGTCAAGCGGAAAGATGTACGAAGGCAGAGGCAGAGAATGTCGAGCAAGCGAAACTCATTGTCGATATGAAGAATACAATCTGTCGCAATGAAAATACTTTCAAGCAATACAGACAGGTTGAAGCTGACCAAGAGAGGTACATCCTGGAGTTGCAACAAACGCTCATGGTAAATAGAAATGAACTCTCTGTGGCTAACAAGGCTTGGAAAGAAGCCAATAATCTGGCTGCTGCCTATGCGAGTTTGGTTGAACCTCATGCAAAGCGGATGGAGGCTTTACAGCAGCAGATAGATGTGTACAGGCTTACAGAGGAGCAGACTCTCAGGGGTGCCACAAGCAACTTGGTGGATAACCACCTTATGCAGGTCTGGTTAGCACAAGGGCCGGTGGAGGGCAAAGCACCACGAAAGCTCACCCAAAGCGAGATGAATGAGCTCAGACTGCAAGTGCAGAACATTGCCACAATTACTATAGACAATGTCTATAGTAGGATAGCGGAGTTACAGGAGGATGTAGACGGCCTGCAGACTCAGGTGGAGGACCTCACTTCAAATATCGACAAGAGAGTCTTTGTACCTGAGGAACAACTGATGGCTTCTTATTTACAAGCCAGAACTTTGGCTTTTCAGTCTTCTTCGCAGGGGGTGCAGGAGATGCTAATGGTACAAGAGCCAGTGCCACCAACACCACAACAAGTCACTGTAACAGTAGCTGACCCTGTTGTTACTACAGCCACACCACAGCCACCACAGCCTGAGGTATGGGGGAATGCTGCTTTTAACCCACCTAAAACTCCTGCTGCACGGTAGTACAGTCGGGCTATGATTATGCCCTTCAACCAAATTCCCATTGTGTTGGATTTGGCTTGGAAGGAATTTAGTCCTCCGCAGTCGTTGGCACATTACTATCAAATCATGCGCATTTGGCTGCCAGTGACAACTAGGACTAAAGTTCTTCCGAACAATCGACCAATTGAGGATCATCACTTTGCGCAGTACTGGCATGAGGCAAGTACCATGTTGAAGGAATTAATTGCCTTCCAAGTTGTACATGGATTCATTTATACCAAGACCAAAGAGGTAGCAAGTATTGTCATGGGCTGCGGGTTATACTACGCTGCTTGTTTTCTAGTACGTTATCACATTGAGCAGCAGAAGATGCAAACGCGCTTTCTGAGTTATTCCAGTGGGGATCATTGGGTCTTACCTTCAGTGCCACCTCATATGTACCTATATGAGGCAAAAATTATGATGCAAAAGGATTCTCAGATTCGTTCATGGTTTCATGCGGCCTGGAACAATTTGTCAACACAGAAATTCGGCCCTGACGATATTTTCTTTAAGGGACATGAGGCATGGAAATACTTGCACAATTCACAAGTAATTGGTACCCTACTCACCTGGACAGACAAGGAGCTCAGGGTCTTCACCAATTTTGCCATTCAGCGCTTACAGCAAGTTTTGCAGTTTAAACTTCCAGACATGGTGGGACAACATTGTATGCCCCAGAGGATTCCACAAAAAGTTTGGCCGTTAAAACACCTGAGAGGCGACGAGGATTTTGATACAACTGTTTCTTTAGCGGACTCTTTTGACATGACAGAGGACTATGCAATTCAGATGGCAGAGAAGAAGCGACGGGGGTCTCCTATGCCTGAAAGATTACCTCGATATCAGCCTCCAGAGGGATTGACATATCCAGGTAGTGTTCAATCATCTTCGTCAACCAGTGACAGACCTCGGGCTCACACACAGAGTCCTTCACGAGACTCTCAACGTCAGAAGGGTGCTCGCTCACAAAGGTTTGCTAATCCCAAACAGTAAACCGTGAGGACACGGCTTTTTGAGAGGGGAAGGGGTAATGTTAGAGGACTGTCTGGGACTTAGGCACTTTTACCCTTAATTTTTGCACAGACTGAGACCAACAGGAGCCTTAGGGGTGACAGCAGCGCACTTTTAGGGGGGGGGGGGGGGTTACACAGCCCGTCACAGCTCGACACAGTCGCACAGCCAGTCACAGCTCGACACAGCCCGACACAACCCAACACAGTCGCACAGCCCGTCACAGCCCGTCACAGTTTCACACAGCCAATCATAGCTTGACACAGCTGTCATGACCATAGGGAACGGATAGCAAGACATGGAACAACTGTGGGGAACAACATCTGCGAATGGAACATGTTAGTTCACGGATGACGGTTAGTGAGGGAAACGGTTAGAACAACGGGTAGGAAGATAAAGCTAGGAGCGAGGACTGGAAAATCATCACTTCTTGGGGGAGAATGACTTCTGGGAGCACTTCTGGAAAGACTTCGGGGGGAAATCAAAACTTGAAAATGAAGCGGAGAGTGCATCTCTGAGCAGAAAGAGGGAGAGCACGGAGTAGGAGGAGAACAATCTGTTGATACTTGCTGAATGCAAGAAGTAGAGTTGTAATGTAGAGCAGAATAGAGATACCATGGCTTCAGCCCGATACTTGATAGATATTAATCTGATACATACTTCATACTCACACTGTGTAGAGAGATCTGAGTGAAGCTGTGGAATGAATGGATGAGTTGATGGAATCCGATAGATTGCTGAAGCAAAGTGATACTTAAATACCAACAGTAAGGTAACTAGCTAACATGAATGCGGGAAGGAAAACAAATAGGAAACACCCCCATGATACACTAGCTGTAGGTCATGACTGATTGTTCTGAGCGGGCTGAGTGCTTAGAGATTTCCAACTCTTCTATCTTGGAGTTCCCGCCTCGGATAGCGAAGGGATGGGTGAGTAAAAGCCGCGCGACACTAGGTTTGTAACATAAACCTACACCTGCATCCACCGCAAGCATTCATATGGTCTGCTGGTCATTAACCCAGCCTCACCATAAGAGAAACAATGATGGTCTGACTGGTCATCACCCCAGCCTCACCACCGACAACATGCTTTAGGATTGGCCGGTGATCAAATCCGGACCAACCTCCTATGAAAACAAGCGCCCACACAAAACTGACATGGCGCACAGTCAAGCATGCAGGTGTGGGGGGGATCCAAACACAAGAAAATCAAGATAGTAACCCCCCCACATCAAAAAAAACACTCCACAGTGTCGCTCCTGCAAGGACACCCTAGCCCAAACCCGGACTAACTCTTGCCTCCACCTACGGAAAGGTTTTGGCCTACATAGAGGGTGGAAGACTACGAGGAAGCCTGACTAAAGAAATTCCTAATCCCAGAATGCTCTCATCCCACTAGTCTCCCCCTATCTCTAAACGCTCTTGCTCATGACCAACAGACATAACTACCTTCCAGGGTCTCTCAAATAACTCTCCAAGAGCCCTCAAGATGTCTCTCAAACAATCTCACTAAGGCCCCCAAAGCCTGCCAAATCATGGCCCTCAATGACCCCAAAAAATCCTTCAGACAAGTTGCCAAAGACACCTTAAGCTCGCCAAATATTAGCCTCCAAGGACCCCAAAATAGTCCTCCAAATAGCCCTCCAAAGCTCCAAATGTTTGCTAAATATTGGTCTTCAAGGATCCCCAATAGTCCTCCAAATAGTCCTCCAAACACCCCTTCAAGAGCTCTTCAAGTGTCTTAAAAGCTCCTCAAAGGACCCCCCAAAGATCCTCCAAAGGCAATACTCCTCCAGATACACCCTGGATGTCATACACTTTTAATGAAAACGTATGGTAGGCAAAGTCTCTCCACTTGTATCCATACACTGTTCACAAAAGTGTATGGTGGGGCAGATGGAGCCCATACACTGTTCACAAAAACGTATGTTGGGCAGAGGGGGCCCATACTCTGTTCACAAAAGTGTATGTTGGGCAGGGGTTCCATACACTGTTCACAAAAGTGTATGATGGGCAGAGGGAGCCCATACACAGTTTCTTGAAGAATATGGAGACTAGGGTTTGTAGAGTATAGTAAGAAACACCTTCTTCATGGTATCTTCCCCCCCTAACATGCATGCAAGATTGCATTATCTTACTTTGCAATGCATTCATCCCAAATTGACAAGTTCATCTTGATCTCCTTGGAACTCATAGCAAGCTAATGTGCCCAATGACAAGCGCCAAGCCTTGCTTGAATTTGAATTTTGTATGCCATCTTCCATGTGCTTTCCCTTGCATGGGTTAGTCACACACACTTCCACCTCTTGACCTAGGTGTTCTCTTCATTCATCATAATGTGTATCCACACCTCTATTCAAGAGCTCATCTTCTCAAACTTGAAGTCACAAGCCCTAAAGAGCATGCTCCACATAAGCATCACTTGCTTGATCAACCATCCACCACAAAACTTAAGCAAAAAGGGAATGAATACATGAGCTTCACCTTCCCCTTCCTTGTCTTGTCACATGCTAATGTATGGTTGAAGTTGCTATGCATGCCGTGAGCCACAATCTCCTTTCTTCATGAAGACCACCTCCAATGATCTCCCACATGTGCTCCAAGCTCTTCAATACTCTAGGCTTGGTTTCACATCATCATGGATAGAATTCTCACCCACATGCTTCCCTTTGGAGTCATCTTGAGCTTCTTGATGCTCTCCAAGTGGTTGCTTTTGTTGTCTTCAAGCCCTAGCCTATGTAGCTCCTTGGCTTTTCTTCCACAACATGCACCACCTCATACACAAGGAATGAACTTGCTCACTTCACCTTCTAGCTCTCCTCAAGCTTGAATTGGAAGCCACACTCGGAAAGCGTGCTCCACACATGCGCCACTTGCTTGGTCAACCACTTGCTTCACCAAGAGCAATCCAATAACTCATAGAACTAGCAAAAGCACTCCCTTCTAGCGCCGCCTTTGCTTGCTTGTTTGTCAACCAAATAAAACCCCACTTGGCTTCATTTCACCATGGATAGAACAACCACTTCTTAGCTTCTCTTGAGCTACCTCATCACACTCCTTCTCAATAGCTAGAGCTATGGAGGTGGGAGAGGCTTATGGAGGCTCAACTACAAGAAGATGAGCCCTCCTCAACACTCATAAGGGGAAAACCCATCCCCATGTCCCAAGTGAGGTTTGACACCTCACTTGGCATGTGAGACCAAATGAAGTCTCTAGAAGCATGCATCTTGTACCATGACTGGCCTTGCTTGGCAGTCTTAGACTTTTTCAAGGATAACAAAGAGGGATGGAGGCCCTTCCTATTTAGTCTAACTGTGCCAGTGGCCCAAATGCCAACTTAGGCCAAGTCGTAGAGAAGCTGCACCGCACTTCTTTGTACGCAGCTGCAAGTTGTACGCACCTCGAAGCTGGTCTTACACAGATCTATCCCTCGCATGTATGTTTGATACTATACATATGCAGGAACAGATGGCACTGACACCCTCTGGTGTCCCACGAACCGTCTTACAGTCACAGGAGAAGAAGACCTGCAGGCTGGCCTAGCTGTAGAAGACAAAAGAAACACCCCCTTCTTGTCCCACTAAATATCCAAAATGTCCTAGTTAACTAGAAGTAGGTAATTCTAGTTAACCATGACTAAAACCATGACAAAGGAATTGATAGTTCCTGAATTGCGGGTTTGGATTGGTATTTGTGTGTTTATGGGCATGAAGAAGCTGCCCGGAACTCTGTGTTACTGGAAAACACTCTGAGGTATTCTTCTCTTGTCCTGTCATTCGCAGGTGGGAGGCCATACTTAGATATTTGCACCTTGTTGGCAATACCACTCTAGTCTCTGATCATGGCAGTCCCAATTTTAACAGTTGGGAAAGCTTAGGTGGGTTTGCGATGAAGTAGTTGCTAGATGTAAGTCGCTCTGGAATCTTCATAAGATGTTGACGGTTGGCGAGGTCATGATCCGTTACAAGGGCAAATATTGTGCGATGAGGATGTACATGCCAAATAAGCCATGCAAGTGGGGGCATGAAGTTGTGGGCATTGGATGATTCGGAGACTTCTTATGTGTACGATTTCTCTGTTTACTTTGGGAAGAATGCAGGGGGGCTTGAGAGCGAAAGGCCAAAAAGTGGCAAAGATGAGGGTTATGATGTTGTCACTAGTCTTGCTGCGGGATTGCATGGTTTGAGGCATGTAATTGTCACTGACAATGACATCGGCTATTCTTCTTCCTTATGGACACAACGATGGTGAATGCATATATCTTGCATTCAACCAATGTCACCAAGATGGGCCGGTGGGCCATGAGCCATTTAGAGTTTCAATTTGGCGCTGGCTTATGCATTGACAATAGGGAAAAAATAAAATAAAATAAAATAAATAAATAAATATATATGATGTCTTCCGAAGGGAGTGTAACTTATGGTGTCACTTCACCACAAGGGCTACTGCCTTCTAGCTGAAAGGTGGACACCTACATGATACACTAGACCGAGGTTTGAACCCACAACCACATCCGAACGTGGTATGTGCCCATTACCACTGGGCTACATGCTAGTGGAGATCCCTGCTTGACAATAGGGATCTCCACAGACAACATAGACAGCACTGGCGATGCCTCTTGCACATATGTGCATCAATGCCTTCACACAACACACAGGCGGTTGTGTAGTGTTTGTCATGTCCGTACTCCTTACTATTGCCTTAGATGTGATGGCAAACATTTGTGCCTTGGTGCATGCTGGAATGAGGCACATCGCCATGGATCGAGGTGACATTTCTAGCATTTCCTGATGTCATGTTCTGTTGGCGTTCCTTGTGTGTGTGAGTGTTCACAGGGTGGTGGGCTATGATGGCAGGTTTGGTGGTCGCTGCTGTGGAGTGCGTGCGTGTGTGTGGTGTGGAGTTTGTTTCCGGGTGTGTTGGCATGGGGTGGTGCTGCTGGGTGGACACTAGTCTCTATAGGTGCCAAGTTCACCATGGTGAGAACTGCACTTCTGTGCCTCACTAATCACATTGATGCATCCAACTGTTGTTTCACATAGTTGTACAGCTTCTATCGGTCGTAGGGCACAACAGTCTCAGCAATCACCAGGGTTTTGATCTCCAGAGTGGCATAGTCAATTATCTTCTTCAGCACTGAATCAGATTCCCTGCACATTAGGTTGGAAACATTCAATCCAAGCCAGTTGTTATGCGGCTGATATAAGTATTAAAACTGCTACTTATGAAATAAAAAATTTGACATAACACCAACTATCCACATGACACAGTAGGAGATTGACAACAAAAAGTTCACAGATGTTTGTAAAGAACTTGACTACCTTACTCGGTTGTGCTTGCAGACCACAGGATTCATGCCAAGTTTGAAGAACCAAGGGAGGTTTAAGGGAGATTTAGTGATTGACCATTCCCTGCCAATGGACCAGGCAAGACCTGAATTCACTAGACATCCCTTGCCTTCCAACACTCGTCTGAACCCATCTTGCCTTGTTTGTTCAGGGGGCTTGGACTGTCATCAATTCATGATGTGTCGCACCATCCTGAGCTGGATTGACCTCACACCATCCAGAGGACGTGCCCTGCAACTCTTGTGTCCATGCCTTGCACACAAGAATGAGCAGGGGCTTTCTTATCTTCTTTGATGTGGAACCGAAACACAACAATCCTCCATCACACGCTCACATTGCATCAAAAGGTTCATTGCAAGCACAACCGATGTTTCATAGGTGATGCACTATCGAACATGCGCAGTTGCGGAACCTCACCCTTCTGGTGTATAAGTGTAACACAGGGCTACACATGCTTGAGGCCACTGACTGCAGTGCAGTGGGCTCACAATTCTCTCCACCGACATTGTATCTGCAAGATTGTGAAGCTTTCCACTGTCGAGAGGGATGGTGTATGTGCTCATCAGAGATTGCTTGCCATGGACCGCACCTCTAGTTGGTATGGAGCACATCATGGCAGAGAGACAGATGGAGGACAGACAGAGAAGGAAAATAGCCCTGCATGTGCCCCCTCTGATTCAAAACATACGAGTGGTCACATTTCAAGCAGCAAAAGAAACAGATAACCTCTTCGGACATTTTTGTATTGGTGTGGAATCCTACAAATGGTGTGGCATCTCCGCAGTCACCCTAAAAATACAACTCTCCGCTCTTATCTTCTTACACCTTGCTAACTATATAATTCCCCCAATTTCAGAAGACGAGGCAGCCAAAATTGATGTATGAATCTGATTTGATAAATATCCTGGCAGGTAAACTACTGAGACATTACAAGCCCATGGCAAGAATTTAGGTCCTTGCAGAATAACGCCACAAGACAGCTCCAAAAACAAGTACCCCTGCTGCAGCCAGAACTACCTGCATGAACCACACCGTGTTCAGTATATCGATCCCTCTTTATAATCCGGACTGCAAAGAAACTTATACGCAAATTATAAACATGATTCATTGCTTCCAAGTGAGCCATGGCTTGGAACCTGAACATTTGAGGCAATCTTAGCTCAAGTCTTTTCCCACCTTACTCTCTGCACTCAGACTCATTCTGGTTTTGATGAGGCTCGACAGGAACTGTTTCAGGTGAGGGCTCTTGGGCATGAGTGTGACTGCTGTGTGATGCTCTTGGCAAGGTACTGGCAGAATGCGCCGCAGCGCCTCTTGCATGGTCACCGGAGTCAACACTGTCCTCACTGCCTTTCGCCATGCTTCCTGGGCCTGCAGTTTCTCCTTATTAGCACCATGCTTCTGATCACTGAATATCACCACTCCCTCTCTCCCTCTCTTCATGTGATTCCCCAAACTCCCCTCAACCTTCAAATGTAATATTTTCCATGAGCCTGAGATAAGGACAATGAGCGCAACATCAAAACTGAAATTTCTTATTGGGAATGTACAACTGATAATCTGACCAACAAGTGGACAACACCTAGTAAGGAGTTGGGATCCAAACTTTAAATAAAGCTTGCCTGAAATGAGGCATTCAAATCTCCTGAGTAGGCTCGAGACTGGTAAGCTCGTAATAAACGGTCCAGCCAATACCCGTTTTCCTGCAACATGATGCCCACTTATAAGATGGCACATCTCTAAAAGCGGTACAGAAAGGCCTTTGAGCATGCTTGCTCAATTCAGCACATACATGTAGACAACTCCCTAAACCCAACTAGTAAGGTGCCTCTGTGGCGAGTTATTCTTTGCCATTATAATTAAATAGTCATTATTATCACAAATGGTGTGGCACAGCTTTTATTCAAGAGTCAGAGGCCTGGCACTACTCCTGTCGCTTACAATTGGTTTTCTCTGACCAATTCGAGCTGGTCAAAAGGCACCAAGTCCTGCAGCTGGTTTACATACCTACTTCTTCATTCAGCACTCCCTATGCTTACAGACAATAATACAAGGTAATGCAGATCCTATCGACGACAGAAAAACCAAACACCCTTGACACCATCTTTCAACAATCTGCTTTGGCCCCAAAGATAAGAACAATTGCTAAACCGCAAAAAACTACTAAGAAATCAGCTGTCCATTCATCCAAACATTAGTGAACAAGATACGGACCTGCTGTCCATTCTCGTAAGTACGCTGCTCAAGCTCGAGCACAGTTTCCACATCTTCAGCTGTAGGGCCTTCATCTTGCAGCCGTGTTACTTCTTGTAAGGCAAGGTCCACCTTCACACAATCATGGCACTAAGGCTTTAGTTACAAGGTATTCAGCAAACTCCAGCAAACATACTTGGGACCAATACATGTGTAGGTAGCAGTCCAGGTAGCAGGACATTAGGCTAGAAAGTGGCTACTACTGTTATAAACTATCATGAGAGCCCCAATCCATTCCTCCCATAAGGATGCAATAACAATACTGAAACCTCATGATGTTTGGCATAGATAGCAACCCTTACAACTAAGAAGTTGACGCTAGGTCATTCAAGGCTAATAACTGGCACAAAAACATGTAAGGTAGAGCAAGGATGCATACCAATGTCCATGCACTATCGGGGTCACATGAGAAGCTGATGGCAACATCCCCACGCACATTACCAACTCTTGACGGTTTGCTACCTCCCAAGAATGCAGAAACTGCCACAGAGTACACCTGCAATAATTAAGACAACCAATGACCCAAACAATTAGCACTTTTTCCACACACAAAACTGTTGTGTTCCTTGATTCCCAGTGATTGAAAACTCCATTAGCTTCTTTCAATTTACACTTTCTTGTGATAATCAGAGGCAAGGTACTCTAGTGGTCTAAATCAATAGTGTTGCACTGTTCATGAAAGAGCTGGAAGAGCCACTTTTTGAGATCTATTTTCCACTTTCCTACGAAGAAGATCACTCATCTCCATACTGATGAGGATTTATTACCAGGGAGGCTTTGCAGCTCACATGCACTACGGTTTCGTCAGTCAGACCCGCGAAGAAAAATCAAGCCCCCAGAGCTCAGACTATGACCAGTTTGTCCATCAGCAGGATCAGAAGCAGAACTGGCATTTATAAGTCTGGAAATCTCTCATCACTGCTCTGTGGGTGTACAACAAGAGATTTCTGCCTGATGGGTATGCAGAGATCACAGAGTACAGATCAATTATCGTGGTAGCAAGGGAACACTTTCGAGAGGAAGGCTAGCATTCATCAATGAAAGACCCGAAAGAAGGTGCTGGAATACCAATACAGCAAAACACCAACAAGAAAACATGATCATATACGTAAATCTTGCAGACTGTGTGACGCTCATAGCAAAAGAGTATCCTAGAATCCCAGAGGGAGGCCCACTTTGTTTTTTCAGCCCCTCATTTCAGACAGTTGGAACAATTACAAAGGTATTTCAAGACTGGCCACCCAGCTCTGCAAAATAGTGGGATCTATGAAAATATAGTCTCAGATTTTGCTACAAAAGCTAACTGCGCCCCAAGTACTCAGTCTTCCTCCAACATCCCAACTCTCGGGGATGCTAATTTGATCTTAGATGCAATGATACAAATCGGATTATACCCACTTCTACATCCAATCAAGGGAGGAACTAACTTCTTCAAACAAACAAACACAAAATACATAATCCCAATGTTGGAGATAGATGCAGTGATCTGCCCTCATCTGCCCTGAATCCGGCGGAAAAATAAAACAAAATGGTGAGTCTGTCAGCCGAAAACAGAAATCTTTCCACAGGCATAAGCTGGCTGCACAAAACGCTGGCTTTATGGTCAGAATGAGTGAGGGGGGTGTACCTGGCCATGCTTGAAGCGAAGGACCTGCATAATTTTGGTTTCCAGCATCTTGCAGATGAATCCTGTATAGTGCACCTCCTCCATCTTTGATGCAAACAATGAGGCGAGTCAAAATGTTGGAACTAACACTCATGAAAGACGGAGACACCAGCCTTTGTGAGGCTTGGTTACATCTTCCTTTGGAGTACCCCACTGGAAAGTACCCAGCAGTTAGCCTCAACAGAGCCAGGGCTTTAGGCACGGTGATGAGCTTTTAGAAGAGAATGTACTCATAAGATGTTGTTTGCCATAGCCTTGTGGCGATTGACCCCGCGCCCAGTTTGAGCGGAACGCAAAGGGACAGAAACTACCTTTGTCAGGGGCTGACGCTGGTAGTAGAGAGAGAGTGAGAATGTACTCATAAGACGTTTGCTGTAGCCTTGTGGCCACTGAGAGAGAGAGAGATTGTACTCATAAGACGTTGTTTGCCGTAGCCTTGTGGCCATTGACCCTGCGCCCAGTTTGAGCGGGAACAAAAGGGACAGAACCTACCTCTGTCAGGGGCTGACGTTGGTAGTAAGACTTACCTCCATATAAAGAATTAATCCGGGTTTTCCAGATATCCTCTAGAAATCCCTTCACACAAGCATCAATCTGCTGTGTGTGATTTGCCCAAAAACTAGGCCTCAGGAGGGCCTGGGCTTTTGGCTCAGCCTCGAGACTTTCAAAGTTGGTAAACAGGGGTACAGGCACAATTCCCTTAATAGATTTGAAGAGAGCGTCTCTTTGGTGAGAGAACCCCGGACAGTGTATCAGAAAATGAATACTGTCTTCAGATTGCCCACACAACGGGCAATTGCACTCTCCCTTTCCTCTCTGCTTCTGTTTGCTGTTCAAAGGTAGGCTTCCTGCCCTGAGTTTAAATTTCAGTCTAGTGCCGAGAGTGGGTAGACCCTTGAGGTCATCCAAGATGTCCTCCCCCATGTCACAGACTGGAAACAAGTTCAGGGAAGTTTTCTGCCTAACTTCATTTTCATCAGACAATCTCATGGCAACAGACATGGCTGAGGACACTACAGCCTCTAAGTCAGATTTATCCAGCAGGGTCAAGATTTGCGGATCCAGGTCCAGGTCCTTGAGGATCTCTTCTACTCTCTTCTGCCAGGACTTAGCCTGTTTGACAGGGCGGTCCTGTTTCCAAGATATAGAGTCGATTAATTTAGGATATCTGGTGTTGGGCATATGTTGCAGCTGACCCCACCATCTGACCTTGAATTCATCTCGTCGGGAGCTTAAGGACGGAATGCCAAACTCACCCCGAACAGCCACATTGGCTGTTTTGGAGCATGCTGACATACACTCCTTAAGCACCCCCACTTGAATGGATTCTAGAGACTTAGCCTGGTTGGAGTTATCAACCCATATAGCAGATCCGTACTCCAAGGCAGGTCTAATAACGCGACAAAGCATGGTTTTCTTAACCTCAGAGTTGACCCCTCTGCAGTGGAAAAATTTAGTGAGCCCCAGAGCTTTGCCCTTGCCAGTTTGAACAACTTTCCGGATATGTGCATCCCAATTACAATTGGAGGAGAACTCAACGCCCAGGTAAGTGTAGGAAGGGAGGACCGGGATCTCTTGGCTACCCCACTGCCACTTAAGATCACTTCCTCCCTCTCCTCTGTCGTTGAATGCTACCACTGCACATTTGCTGACATTAGCCTCTAGCCCCCAAAGATCAAAGTATCTCTTCGCGCAATCAATCAACTCCTGGAGAGAGAGAGAGAGAGAGAGAGAGAGAGAGTGCCTATATGAGAGTTTTTTGCAATGGAGTATACAGCCTATACATAGCCCCCACCTTCATGCTGCTCAACCTTTAGGATGAAAATTAGTCAGAAGTAGTATCTTCCAGTAGGACAAAAAATCTTTTCAATTCTTTCAAAGCTTCCTAAGTAGAGAAACAATAATTTGCTCACCACCGTAGGGCCTTTCAACTCGACAGGGAAAGTTATTTGAACTGAACACTGAGCTTCCACCATATATCGCCGGACCTCTTCCCTGTCAGCAGCAACCCCACATTCAAACTTCATGGACATATGAGGTTATGAGACAGTTCCCACCAGAGTGAACACAGCTATGAAGGCCCATATTCAGCTGGGTCTGACCTACCATAGGTCTTGTTTTGTGATCAAACCTTGCCAACCTTATGACTTCTGCTATATAACCTGAATCCAATCCTCTGTCATGACAGCAGAGATACGAACATATATAACATGGTCTCAACAATTGACGGCCATACCTTACAATACCAGCCGGAAAAGTAAATGGTAGGGCTTTTAAGTCATCACGTTGGTACTGCATCACTGGCTTATCTGGTGTCGGAATTCCACCCTGATCCATCAAATGCTCTCCGGGTCAGCTAAGCACACAACCCGACCTTTAGAAACCAGAAAGCGAAGAACAGAACACATACTATAGAAAATTTTCGTGTGAAGGATTTGAATTAGATAAAACGATAGAAGGGCACAGACCAGATATTGAACAATAAGCGGTAACGCCTTGGCTGTATCAAGGTTTCCCACAATCGCCACTGTGTATGCTGATGGATCCTTGAAACAACTGTCAAAATACAAACATGCTTTTTTGGGGTTGACTTTGTTGAGCTCCTTGACTGTAATGGGCTGCACACGACACAAGAAAACGCACCCACTCAAAATGGTTGCAATATAGTGTGACGATGCTACCATAGACCACATTAATCATCAGCATAGAGTGCAGCTCACAGAGAAGTTGGCTGGAGCTTTAGTGTTTGAAAGAGGTCGAACAGAAAAGCCCAGAAACTAGTTACAGTGGTTAGGACATCACAGTGTCCTACCTCCGAAGACAGCACAAATCAAATGCCTCCCGAGCATCCACTAGTTAAGATGTTGCATATTGAGAACTTTCACCTTGAAATAGTACGAGTTGCCATAGTTGAGTTCTCGAACACGGTTGGCATAGGCGGTGAAGGGATCTCGTTCTTGAGCCTTAATCCCTTCTCGTGTCATTTGCATTACAAGTTTAACCTCTTCATCCCCTGGTTCCACACTCGTTATGAACAGCTGGTAGAGAAGCTGTGAGAAGTTTCACACAACAGAGGCCTGGTGTCAGATAACCTCTCTACAGACCTCACAATGGATACATTCTCTAGTAGGAATAATGCACAAGAGAAAAACGAATTGGCCTTCAGCTGTATCCAAACAACCACTGCTGTGGCTCAAACTCTTCTCTTATCAGGATGTTGATCTGGGGTCTTGCCAGTTTCCTGATAAGAGAAACTTTTGATCCACAGCAGTGGTTGTTTGGCTACAGCTATTGATACCTTAAGGCCAACCCATTTTCCACCTTCAGCATTGAGGGAGTAGAAGAGCTTGGCAGCTTACTGGCATGAAGCACTTCTTCTTCAGGCAATAATTTAGAAAGTTTTAACCACGAAACACCCAAATGGTACAACATACCATTGCCCAAAATCCACCCAACCTTGATGCCTATTCTGTTTTGCTAAAAATTCAAGTGCCAAGGGCTGGGGTGTGACCTGAAAAGCTGTCTCCAAATCTGCTGGAGAGCAGTCCCCAGAAAATGTGCGCATGTAAGCACCCACTTTGGTGCCCACCTCAGCACGTTTTCCTGCAAGCATGTCCAGAAGTATGGGTGGCTTATGCCCAAAGACCCCAATTTCACCAGCTATAGTTGAACCCATCGAACAAGAAAGAAATTCGCTCTCTTGGACCTCAGAAAGTCCCCCATATGCATAGCCGCTGAACAACACCTGAAAAGGAAAAAACATGTCCACAGAAACCCAACATGTTAGCAAAATTATTAATGCCATAAGTTGTGATGTTACTACACACATTACTCCAGAACTTACTCCTGTAACCAAAAGATACATTCTCACATTGTCATAATGCGACAAGAAACCTCCTACATGATCAATCCAGTGTAAGAAAGAGAACTACATAACATGGGTTGATACTTCGACATACAAAATTCTTTACCTCAAGGAAAGGAATCTAGGCATCAGCATACATAAGGTTAATATCATTGGTACAAAAGAGAGTAAATGACAGTGTGAAAATATTAAAAAAAGCCAAAAAGAACAAGGATGTGCCAAGCCACAAAACGAATACCAGTTAAACCAAGTGTGCAACCAGAGCCAAGTTCATATCTTTTCTTTCTAGTTACTTTCAACAGCTGAACTTCAGTCAGAACCTGGAGACTTTATTTCACCTCTGTGACTAAGGTCAAAACTTACCTGGTCATGAAGAAAGTCGGTGCATCTGTAGCACACACGCATCCCATTACTCAGGATCAACTCTTTTGCCCCAAACTCAGTGAACTCTCTTTCTTCAAGCACCGAGCTGTATCCACAAAACACAAGGAGGAAAAGGTGTTAGGCTCTATATGTAGACCTCATTGACTGCGTGGATATACGATGTAGGATAAAGTTGCGAGTTAACAATATCCCTGGGTGGTAGTTATTCAAAATGGAAAGCCAAACATTCCATAGCAAGTATTAGCTTTGATTCCCAAAATCCACACAAACACTAGCTCCCAAAGTGTTTTCCTTGCTTATGTACGAGGGGACCATCATCCCTAGAATAGGCAGATAAAATGCATTCCGTAGTTGAAGGTCCAAAGAAGTTCTACTGAGACCTTGATTGCTGTAAAGTTACACAGTAAGGGTATACTCAAGCTCATATTTGAGGCATTGCAGGCCTTTCATTTTTTCCTTAAAAGCAAAGCACTCACGATTTGCAAACAGAGCTAATGAAGAAGGAAGTAGGATGTACCCCGGAGTTGGAATGTTTTCAACAATGTCATCTGGAATATGCTCCTCATCCCAGGGAGGAATATCCCCCCGGCTTTCAAGAGCATGGACTCTAGAGACAACTGCTTTCAAGTCCTCTAGACTTGCCCGTGCACGAGGCTCGACAGTCTTCACAACACAGTTGCACTTGGTGTGGTAGTATTCTGCAATCCTTGTAACCTCCGCAGCCGAGATTTCTGTTCATAGAGGCTTAAGCACATAAAAAAGAAATCTCTCCAAATGCCATACATCCATCCACCATGCAATAAGATTGAACGACCATGAGGCTCAGCTAGAAAGGGAACAGAATATTGAGAATTCACCCCTCTATTGACTAAGCCCAAATCACACAGCACGTATACCATGAATCAAGTTTCACTATACTTGACAAGGTTAGGTAGTAGTTCTATGAGCATTCACATACCTGGTAAGAGAGTTTTCTGAAGCTGTGCCTCATACTCAATTCCAAGAACTGGTTCACCTCGCAAGAAGTGCTGAAAGATGAAGAAAGAGCAGCAGTGTCACAGTTTGTTAGAGTAACTGGAGGTAAGGACAACCCATACCAAGAATATGAGTTATAACCCTCAAATACTGTGCAAAAAGCACCCCAGTCAGTATCTCTGTCTGTCCTTGGATCTGAACTTGGATCTCATTTGAGCACAGAGCCAAAAACACCCCAGAAGTCTACTAGAGAGCAGCCAAACCCATCTACGCACAAATAAGCCTAAAATAAACAGAACATGAGAATAGATATATCAGTGTGAGAGCCTACTCCTACTAACACTCTAAACTAACATTTGAGAGATAACCAAGGATTGAAAGATAGCCACATCCTATGTAACAAAGCATTTGTGATGAAAACAACGGCAACAGGACGAAACCTGAAACAATGGACGACAGGAAAGAAACCGGAATGAATGGAAAAGTGAGAAGAGAAACTAGACCTGCAAATACTCCTCACGCAAACTTGTAGACTGCATTTGCTCCCTCTCCAGATATGCTGATTCGATATCTGCCAGCAAGAAGGCACGCACCAATGCTATTTCTCGCTCTGAGAATCCATGGCGACGCACTCTAGCAACCTTCAATGGGGACACACAGAACGATAAGAAAATGCTAATAAAATTGTTCAATATGAAGAAATTGCCACAAGGCTAGGTCAAACTTGCTAAACATAATACAAAGCTACAACTAAACTTGTTCAATATATAGAGATAGTTGGGCTAGCCACACCGAGGACTATAGTTGAGAAGGTCTATGTCGTAAGAAGCTCATGGAGGAGGGAACCACTACATATAAAACTGGAAAGTTCAATTCAGTATGGAAGACTTGGAAAGAGAGAGTGCATGTCACTGAATTCACCTACTGCCTGTCCCACCAGAATTGACAGCTGCTTGAGCATTTGATGTTACTGTGAGAGGGATCTGCCTTATCTAGTAGTCTAATACATAAGGACGCAGTCATAATTTTACTGTTAGGATTTAGCAAAGACAGATCACATTGAAACTAGTAGCTATTACATTGAACCAAGACTGAAAATTTAGAGAGAACAGCATGAATGCATTTGTTGATAGGATGTCTGTGTAAACTAGTCACTTGAAGGTGTCTACATTGCCCCAGTTACAACACTTAGAAGATGTCCATGGTGTGAAAGAGACCATAATTTACCCTCGCTTCTAGGTATCCTCTTCTTTCTTTTGTCCATTTTCCAGCTGTGGCTACTTGCAACGCTGAGAGACTAGCAGAAAAATAAATAAACTTCTAATGTCCACAGGAGGCCCCCAGAGAGATGACAATGACATTCCATACATATTAGATGTGACAAACGAGTTTGATCCTTCCAACTTCCGTACAAACCAAGATGGCAATGTCCCCTACACCAGAAGATTGGGAACTCCTAATGCCTTCTGTATGTGGAAAACTTCCTTGATGTAGCACAATAGGATTACGAACTTGACGAGCTTTGCACCCCTGGAAAGATGGCCTCACCTCTGTTAGAATGGATTCCAAAGCTTGGAGTGTTCCACGCTCCTTGCAGCTAGCAGACATGATGTAGGCTTTTATAGGGCGAACCAGGTTCTCACTTGATGAAATGCAGGAAAAAAATGGCGGAGCCTGTTGCCTTGAGATCTTGAAGAACCTCTGGTTCAGAGCACTGTGGAACATTTGCTCTGCCAACAAAAACTGGTAGTCCCTGATTGCTGTATCTTGTTTGGCAGGCACCTTGCAGCTCATCATTACTGCAGACTGTAACACAACAACAGTCATGAATGCAAAATGTACAATGTAGTGCAGGTCAAAGATGGTGCCAAAGTAAACCGGTTGCCTTCCTATATGGCCTACCAACTCCAGAACATATACAAACTTATGTAGAACACCCATTGAGCAGGCCAACTTCACGAAGACACTTAAAACTCCAATGCTCAACCTATTCTGTCAAACTGAAATCTATAGTCTAGGAGAGCTCAAATACATGCAAAAATGAACCAGAAACCAAAGAATCAATAAATGTGGACTTACCCCTCCTGCTTCTGCTTCTGCAAAACATGAGAAGTGGGGCTCCTCGTGCGGGGGCACTGGGAATGTGGGTATCTTTGGAGGTGGCCCATCCTTCCAATGTGAACGCTTTTGCTCAAAATGATGTTTAATAAGATCGACAACGACCTACAAGCACAAGCACTGTTAGCAGTCATTGACCGCGCTCTTCTCTGGGTGACATTTAAGATACATGCCAGAATGTAGGTCTGTCATAACGTGGTCCAAAGCTTTAATCTGTTACATGGAGACGACAATTACATAATGGACATATGCAGGGCACACAGCCCCCAATATGATTACAACACCTTTGTTATCAGACAAATGCAGGATAGATCCCTCTTTGATCTCCCTCAAGTAGTCTTGTGGTTAAAGAATCCCAACAAAATTACAATTAACAAAGAATCTGGCAGGAACACTACCTGAAGATAAAGCGGCTAAAAGAATAGAGATGGAAGGGACCAAAAAAAAAAGGATGTGAAAGAATGTTGCAGATGGGCAGAGTAAAAGTGAACAACTTCATGAGGAATACCTCTGTGTCTGAGAAGTCTCCAACGGCTACAATTGCCATATTCTCCGGTCGATACCAGCGGTGATAAAATTCTTTAACACGTTTCCCACTCACCCCCCTAATCACCTTCTCCAGTCCAATCGGTTGCCGATCAGCATACTGCAATGCAAATTGAACATTGTTAAACAGACAACTCTCCGGAATGGGAAGAGTCCACAGAGTCAATCTATGAGCATGTAATAGTAGTTTCAGGTGGTCCATTTTAAAAACTAGATATTTGGCTTGTATCACCTAGCTTCTTAGGAGGTCCCATTGTAAGTCCGTGGAAATTGTGGTGGGTATAGTGATAACCTGAACAACATCAAGCTGCTAGTCCCAATTTTGTCCTGCAATTGGAACAAGTACTCTAGTGGAGGGACAGGAAATTGCATATGAGTGCTTAATGAACCATATTTGTAGAATAACCTGCCCAGGCAAGATTTGATAGGAGTTGCTATCATGATTTGGTCTGGTTGTGCATTGAAGCATCAACACATACATGCTTAGAACAAGGCAGCATCAGACTTAAGATTACCTTCTCACTACAGCCTGGAAGTTCAAAAGAAAGGATAATTCCTCCAGCCACACCAGCATCAGTTGGGAAGGACTCCTTTCTGTTCTATGCTTGGCAAATGTTCCCAATACTTGGCAAATGACAAGGCCCATTCTCTAATCAACAACATAGTTTGCCTGTGTATGGACTACTTACACCAGGCTATCCTTTGCCTCAACAAAAAGCACTTGGTCATGAGTACAAAAGAGTGTGCGTGGACATCAGAAAATTCATCTACACTTATGCTTCCCAATGACGAATGCCATTAAGGCTGACAGAAACCCTCTTAAGCACAAAGGAATGCTAAGGAGGCCAGCATTACCTCCCAAACTGCAGTACTGCTGAGAGGGCCCTTTCTTCCAGTTTTGAGGAACAGCGGAATGAGAGAGAGCCGCCTCCTACCCCGTCCACCACACCAATGCCTACAGCTTTTTCACATAGGCGGAGCTGGATCACTCATGCATTTGAGCTGGGTAGGGATGAAATGGTCCCTAGACTCGAAACTTGATAGGTTCCAAGCTGGTCAAAAAACCTGCTCAAAGGGAAGACTTCCCATCTTGAGCTACATGGAGTGGTATAGGAGTAAACGAATGTAGTCTCTTACAGAGAGTTTCAAACAGTTCCAATGGCAGCCTCTAAGAGCAGGGCAGCTTCAAAGGCAAGCCTCAGAAGGTCAAATGCCCTAGTTGTCATCTGGTCAACTGGTTTGTGGCGAGGATAAAACCTTCCTCTTCACAGACTTTCACTTGTGAACAACTGTGGGCTTGAAACCAAACTTCTGACTTTCGAAGATTTTGACTAGGGTGAACCAAGAATCCTACTGTCACAGACCTGTGAAATTATAGATCCTTCACCAAGAATTTCAATGAAGCCTTTTGCTTCATAGAAAGAAAAGAATGGCGGCCCTGTGCTTGATTCCTCGCTATTTCAACCCAAGATACCACAAAACAGTTGTATTTTGACAGACACCTTTGAAGATCTGCAAATACCCTGTAAATCCCCTGTAAATACTCTGTAAATACCATGGAAGAGGGTTATGGAAGCATGCGGGTCTAGGAACCAAATTACAGTCCGAAAGCTTTAGAAAAAGGTATACTGATTGAATTTGGACTAACACCACCTGGTTGACCCTCATGCGATCCAACACATACATTGGAAAAAGTAATATTTGGTTGTATCAGACTATACAAACTTTCAGACGTACCTGAGAGCCTTTCATCATCAAAATCCAATGTGCCTCTTGCATGCGGCCCATTGCATTCCTCCCTCCCCTCAATTCCTCCAAAACAGCACCTCTCTCTTTTTCCAAATCCTCTTCTGATGCCCGAATCTGTACAATTCACACTCCAAATTGAGTTAGAATGGACAAATGCACAACTGAGACATTGGTGTTGTATGACTGTAACGAGACCTGTAACTGACATTAAGATGCCTGAAGACAGAACAAGAAAATGTCTGGAGCTTGAGATGCTTCTAAGTTGAATAGCTGATACAGAGGGCCCTGTGGTTGGCCTCTCACCATGAAAACTCCAGAGGGACCTGCAAGCGCCGAATAAAAAACCGCAAATTTGGAACAAAACAGGAAAGAGTGGAGCAGGGCGACATGGGGAAAGGACAAGCTAAACTTCTTCCCCATGTTCATCCTATAAATGAAGCACAACAAGGAATAAATCACCTCAGTGCTGAAATCTGCCAGAATAGACAGAGCCTTTGACAAAATATCGGGCTTATCGATGGGAACAAGCAGTTCATAGATTGTCTCGTCAGGTGAAGTTGAGGCGTTCTGGCACGCCCCAAACTCGGCTCCGATGCTTTCCAAAAAACGCACAATATCATGGTTCGTATATTGCTTGGTTGCACTGAATGCCAAATGCTCCACTATATGTGCGACCCCTCGCTCTTCCTCCTCCTCAAGTACCGACCTGCAATTCAAAATCTCAGTGACAAGGTGTACTGAAGGGTACAACAGCCACCAAAAGGTAATACCAATTACTAGTCAAGTGCCAACACCTAGTTCACAGACGAAACATAAGCACCTCACCCATCATCTCAAATTTGACGTTGTGAGGCTGCGACCTATAATTTTGGTTTTTTTCCAGAATTAAAATATGTGCAGGCCAACATTCGTCTACACTCTTCCCGTGTTATAACTGTTGAAAACACCACCGACGTACGGTTTTCAGCTCTAGGCATTTCAGAGTTGCGTGGATGGCATGACGCCTCGCGTTTCAAAAAATGACAAGGCACAATTGACCACGCAGAACACGTAGCGAATTTCAGAACAACGACGGAACAATACTCTCTCCCTACCGTCTCCTAATAAGTAAGCAAGCAACCAGTTTTCCGCAAATTTACATGAAGCACATACCCCACTTTGACACCAAGTGCAAGAGCGGCACGCAAGCGAGGCTTGGAATTCTTGCGCACGTAATATTGCAGGCCATTCTCCAACACTCCATACTTCACTCCCACAGGACTGGCGGGAAGGGGGTCGCTCCCTTTCACACTGAGCCGCGCCAGTGACTTGAAAGCTAGCGTGGTGCTTGAAACCGGTAGGGGCGACTCCATCACAAGAAGCACGCAATCCGCAAGCAACGGAGCTGTTCCCGAGCTCGGGCCTCTAAACTCTAAACCCTAGACAGAGCCGAGCGAGAGAGACGACACACCAACTCTTCTCTCTTACTTAACTCTTAACCGTCTCCCAGTTCAAACTTAACCGTAGACCTAACCAGCCCCGGTTCGGGCGGTCGATGGAACAACCCGACCCAGTCACGGCCCGGGTGGCCAAGCCCTAGTTTTGGCAGGGGCGGCGCAGTGCTCTGTCTTTGGGAGTCTTCTTGCTCTTCTCAGCGACCTCGGAGATCCAAGCAGCCATGGAGTCTGTGCAGTGCTTCGGGCGCAAGAAGACTGCAGTGGCCGTGACCTACTGCAAGCGAGGAAGAGGGCTGATTAAAATCAACGGATGCCCCATTGAGCTTGTGGAGCCGGAAATTTTGAGGTACAAGGCCTTCGAGCCGATCTTGTTGCTGGGCCGCCAAAAGTTTGCCGGGGTGGACATGCGCATTCGTGTAAGGGGGGGAGGACACACATCGCAGATATACGCCATCAGGCAGAGCATTGCCAAGGCGCTTGTGGCTTTCTACCAGAAATTCGTCGATGAGCAATCCAAGAAGGAGATCAAAGATATTTTGGTGAGGTATGACCGTACTCTCCTTGTTGCTGATCCTCGTCGCTGCGAGCCGAAGAAGTTTGGAGGGCGCGGTGCCCGCGCTCGTTTCCAGAAGTCGTACCGTTGAGTGGGGCGCCTGGGTTGGAAAGGGCAGGAATGTGTACGCAAATTCTTTGTGGCTTTTTTTGGTGTGGCAGCTCGAAGGGGAGAGTTTTGGATCGGAGGATTCGTGGTGGTAGGATTCAAGTTTACGAATTTTGCCTCTCAGCTTCTGTCACCTGTTAGACTGCTTCTATTTTGAGTCCTAAATAAAAATCACGGAGGTTGTGAAGTCTTGCAGCCCTTCCTCTCGTTTGCCCAGTTCCAGAAAATGAAGCTCCTGCCCTACTGTTCCTTGATATGTCACTCTCAACAACAAAGGTTTTCAAGTGGCATCTGACGCAATCATATTAGGTCACTTTAGTACTGACAGTCCATGGATCATTTGATCTGTGTGAGGTGAACCAGCAAAGGTACTGCTATTTACAGTTAGGGCATGAAAGCTACATGCTGGTGCACTGGGTTTTGTTTTTCACATGTGTGCATGGCTGCCTTGAAATTTTCTATGTGCTTCCCTCCCTTTTTCCATGTGTCTCTCTGGTTCAAAGTTTTGCACAGCTCTAAATGCCTTTTTGGTCACAAGCCAAAACTTCTTTTTGCATATTCTTGTTGAATTGGACTATACTTTCGTCCTTCAACCGATTGACATGTCTTGAGCACCAGCAAGGTGTCAATTATATGGTTGGAAGCCACCTCTTTACAGGGATATGCTATCCGGATGTTGTCAATCATAGTGTTTGGTTCCCAACGACTCTACCTTCTAATCATTGACCTAATGCATGCATGCATTGGGTCAATAGTGCTACAATTGTGCTTGTGTAAGCATCAATGTGGCCCACTATTCCGAAGAGCTTGATTTTGGATATTAGTTATGTCCTAGCCCAGTACACCATAGAGACTGGTTATATCTGATGCTTCCAAACCACTTGAACAAGAGATGTTAGACATTCATGGTTTCTGTTATGTACTTGAATCCATTGCCAAGTAGTGATAATTCATGTCTTTGACTGACTCATGTTTCTTCACTTCAAATGTGCTTCATGAATGCCGTTGTGTCAAATATATTTTATTGCCATTTGGTAGTCTATCTTTTGGTATAATGATGTAAGATGGACATGCTCTGAGCGTTGTTATTGTGTCCCTATAACTGTATCTGCACTTGCTGTGTTGAGAAAAATTGATGCAGCATAAATTGGTTGATCATGGGTCGAAGAGACACAGGAAAGATTAATTGTAGCATAACATGATACAGTGAAGTCCTGAGTATCTTTCTTGTATCCAGACCATTTGCTCGAATTGGTAAGTCAGAGCTCCATTTATGAGGTCAGTTATTTGAATACTGGATGTTTTGAGGCAACATCTTATCACCAGATCCACATAAGAAATTCACGGTGACATATCATACCAGCAGTACCAAGCTGCAAACTGTATGTAATATTGGGAGGGAGAAGAAAGCTCGGGTTTATTGAAAACAGATTGAACTGTTATGCAATCAGTTATGCAATCAAATGTTTTGCAACACAGAATTTGTTCTAAGCTCTTTGCAAAGGCTCTCCAATTCTCTCCAGTTATTTGTGGATTCCACCAGCTTGGCAACAAGCTGACTCCTACAGCGGGTTACCGTATGGATGCGCCGCCCATTGTTCAACAAGATGGCTGGTTTGAATGCCCGCCTCTTGTCCAAAGTACTGACACACTGTGGAGTGTCCTCTATATCTGGTATAACCGTGCATTGGACCACCTGCACACAGCAGTTAAGAGGAGTTCAAAAACACGTAAGAGACAAGAAAGAATTAAGTAACTTTAGACACAGGGAGAGACCATGCTTACCAAAGGTCCCATTTGGCAAGCCTGCTGCAGTATCACACTCATAATCACTTGTTCCTCCCCTGCCAGAGTTTCACCACCCCCACTCTCCATCAACCAGGGATTGTTCCCCACATCTCCCCAAAGGAGCTCTCTATGAACACTGATTTGCCCATGCTTTTGTACCAAAGCACATAAGACTTGGTCTATGGATGTCCCCATTGCAGACTCCACATGAATGATCTTGTTCAGCAGATCTGCATGTACAGTGGATGAGAGCTGCCCTTGTCTGGACAATGAAGCAAGTCTAAGCAGCCCAGCAGCCTGTCTGCCAGTGGCCCAGCAGTCTGCCAAGGAGGAGCCATCATCTGCCATCCAGAATAGATAGTTGTGACACCCATTGGAGTGAGAAAATGATGAACTTGTGAAATTCAGGTATAAGCACAAGAAGTGTAAACTTATGGCTTCACTAATTGAAAATTATTGGGAAGAATTTGCAGATATAAGTCCCTGTGAGATCTGTTGTAAGGTAGTGTAACACAAATTTTGCAAGCCACTCTGAGGCAAAATGTCAATATCTTATATTAATCTCACACATCCAGTAATATCTAACTCTGCACCAAATCAGTGAGTGACATCTATATGACTAATAGTAACAGTCTCTTCCCAAACTCAGTATATCTGATTGTTCATAAAGCCTCCATTTTGAATGCAATTTGAACAGGAAGGAGGACAAGGCTTGAAATAAAACTGACTGATCGAAGAAGGTAAGCTGAGTTTTATGCAAGATACAAATTACATACCGATGGTAAAACAACCTGAAGTTGCTATGACACATTGCAATTCATCCTTGCAGTTGGAAGGGAAGCTGCCAGATTCGTTGCATATATACTGCCTATCGTCTGACCCCGTGCAATCAAACAAAGGGCTGCCTTGCCACTGCAGTTCAAGCCTCTGTACATCCACTACCTGCAAGCATGACAAATGGTGGGCTTGCAGTATTGCCAATAAGAGAACAAGCGACATCATTTGCAGGTGCCAGATAACATAGACTACTTTGCCACTGCAGTCGACTCTTCCAATCTTCAGTCAATAATCTCACTTAGGCTTGTTACTGTTCCAAAACTATTGTAATGTCTTGAAACAGAAGAAAGGGTAGTATGATTCTTGAAACTAAACAGGAACATATCAACAATTTGACCTAGGTTACATCTTGGAATTCCTGGAATTCAATCAACCACTGCACGCTGCTTGGATATGCAACCATCATCGAGAGTGAGTGAAGTGATGGCATCAACCATTGCCAAATATTCATGGGAGACAATAATAAAGAGATTCAAACTGTTTTACACCCACCAAAATACTTGCCAGCAGTCATACCAACAATGCACAAGCAGAAAACAAATGCTTTCTAGGTTACACATATAAATGCCATTGGTTATGGCCACTTCAGATTCCTAAAATAGTCAAGAATTACCCCCCTCAGAAGCAATGTGAAACATAACAGTACAGATCCATGCAACAGTGGAAGATCTCACATGGAAGGCATCTGGAGGACGATGGCATGGAACTCAGTAACAAGGCTAAATAGAAACCAACCAGCTTACATACACTATGCACAAAATTATTCTCAAGAGCCTTCTGGCATGGTAAGACATTCAAATAGGAGCCACAACAGCAATTATAGTATGAAGCAGCCACTAGGGACCTGCAGTTCCCAATCCCAACATTAAACCAGAAGATGGCATTTGATGAAGTCCTTACCCTGCAGTGCAGCCTCAAAGACTGATGGTGTGTCAGGCTGCAAAGAAGGTCCAGCTGGTTGGGAGTGTCGACAACATCAAGTGAGTCACTGTCTTGTTCCTGGAAAAAGGCTAGTGAGCGGTCCACTCTCAAGCATTGACCACCCTTGGACAAGTAAGGCAAACTCTCCTGAATGCTGTGAACTATGAAGAGTGTTGTGGCAATGCTCTGCAGTTGTATAGTCGGACCCCTGCATCAGATAACATTTGGTGTTCAAATTAGAGGTGGCTCTTCGCAGCTTCTAGTGCTGCGAATACTCAGGGCTCTGATATTGTTCAAAGCACATGCAGTGCTCTCTGCAGCATTTACCAATACACGAGAGATTGGTTACCTTTGCAGAAGAATGCGATGGAAAGATATCACAGCCCCTGGCCCCAGACCAACCGGACAAACATTGTAGGCAAAGTTGCACTTCACTTTGATCTGGACCATACACATATGCACACAACATTTAGCAATTTAGCTGAGGTTGCAGCAAATAATGAATTTGCTTTGAAGGACATCTCTCGCAAGCACTACAGAGGACCAAGCAAAGCGCAGAGACATGTACCAGAATCTCCCTTCAGCATGTTCAGCTTGCAAAAAGGACTGGAAGAGTCACCCCTCCCAGTGCAGCCCCACAGAAAGAGAGGAAGAATTATCATGTTTACCGGGGCTCAAAGGGCCCATGGCTCAAGCATCAACAGACCCCAAATATTTCCTGGAGACACAGACAATGTACTACTGTACTACTGAAATGAAGCCAAAGAACTACTCAAATGTGACAAAGGTGGAATGCCTCATTAAGAGAAAAGATTCAAAAGAAAATAGCCTGCAGGATCACAAAGACAGGTAGAGATGTGGTCACCATTTGAGGCCCATGCAAGTCCTGCACTTCAAGCACCACTGCTTCATGCTCCATTGGACACATGGATCTTGAACTTGAACATGGCTTTCTAAGCTTCAGTAGTTCGCGCCTCGCAAATGAAGGACAGGGTGCTAGGGGTTCTATTGATTCCACCCGTCCCATGACAGAGACCAATGCCCCTTGTAATGCAAACACTCTAGTACAGGTTTCCCCACTCTCTGCATCTGATGTTTTCTCTAAGATCTCTGACCCTTGTTGGCCAAACTTATCTGTGGAGAGGCTGACAGGGAGAGAGACATGGTCAAGAGCCCCCTTAACACCCCACACAGAGGGACCCAGCTGGGCTCTTAAACTAGCCAACTTGTGTTTGAGGCCCTCCTCTAATGCCTTTGGGACCATTAAAATGGCATTACTGAGCTGTGACATGGTTCTCTGGTTAGTCTTAACCTCCTCATTAGGGGAATCCATGCAAGCATGAACCCCCTCCAATGCACTTGAAACCGAAGCCAACTCTGAAGAACTGATCTGATGGCAAATGAGGGTTGCTAAGATGGGGTTTCTAGAGCCTGGAAGTTTCTGGCTACCTCGAGAATGGGGAAGTTCTGCTTCGTCCCTTGAGTTAAGAGTCAGTGATTCTGCCTTGCCAGGAAGCTCCACAACCTCAGCCACTTGCTCCCCATGTCTACCCAGTGTAGTGATTGATGGAACCTCACAGGCACCAGAGAATCCATTGACTTCTGAGGACCCGCAATCCTCAAATGATGTCAAAGAAAAACTCAAGAGAGGACGACTGGCATCCACCGTAAGCAGCTTTGTGAAAGAAAGGCAACTATCAGCCGAGTGTTGGCATGAGTCTACTGGGCCGCTGCTGGACTGAAATTGATCTCCACATGATCCAGCAGGTGTCGATAGGTCACTGCGCAAGAGCGGATGCAAATAGCATTGTCCAATATGCAGTACCTGACAAAAGAACATACGGGTAATGATACAGTGGCAAATGTGATAACAATAAGATCTGTTCCAACATTAATCTAATCAGCGTATAAACAGGGGAATTGACAGAAATGATCATGAAGGGGGGCCACACTGAACAGGGCTGCAACTTGTGGCCTGGTGTACCTGGCTGTACTCAATGTTTGGACCATTGAATTCAAGCACAATTCTTTCCAAGTCACTTGCTGCCAATTGCTGTAACCCTTCCTCATCATCTTTACAACAAAGCATTTCACAGCTCACACCCGTGTTGTTCTTCAAGCGCCCATTCCTTTCAACCAAACCCCTGTAGATACTCACTGGTCCACATTTTGCACTTTCCCCAGAGCAGTGTTTCAGTAGGCAAGGTACAGACCACCGGATAGTGCACTCATCATCCTCTTTGCTTCCAGCACTTGCCTCTTTTGCACTTTCCTTCCTTTCCACCTTGCATGTTCCTAACATGCACTTTTCTTTTCTCTCTCTTAAATCAGTTGCAACTGATCCACAACCGCCGTCTCCTCTAGACAAGGGAAGATCAGCACACACATCAGGAGCGGTGCTGTCTGTATGGAGTAGAATTCTGTAGGGGAGCACAACCGCTTCTGCACAGAATGTCCATTGATAGCCCTCCTTCTGTTTAACACTGTGCTGTATCACAGAGAAAATGATATAAATAGATCACAACTTGGTTTTGACCGTAAGTGCATACATCCTTGTGAACCCATCTCAAAACAGAGAAATGAAATGATACTTTATAGCATCCGCAAAAGAATGATACAAGAAAAAAGAGGGAGAGGGAGAAATGAAATGTTCATAAGGCCCACAAGGGCGCCCCCCTAGTCATGGGACAATAGAACAGTAGAAAACATAAAATAGAACCCGAAGATGAAGTGCATGCAGGTAGGCCACCACAGAGAGACAGGGTTGTTGCTATTAGCTGGGTCCTACGGAATCATCTTTGGTCCCCAGCAAGGCCTAGAAAGATATGTCTATATAGCCACTTGTCCACAACAAGATTGCAGCGGGGAGAGGCCTTGCCTTATCTCCCCCTAGCGGTGAACAACCCAGAGGTCAGACATCATGCAGCAGATTTGCCATCCAGTTTATAGAGCTCGACTGTGTGAGGTTCCTTTATTATTGTTAGCAAAGGACTGGACAGTCAGCCACTCCCATGATTGGTAGGATCGATTTGAAAGGTAGTCTTGCTGCTACCAGCTCAAAGAATGTACTCATGCCATTCCCTCCTTACGGCCATCAACCCCAGGGGAAGTTAACCCTCCTATCCAACCAGCTCAAAGAAAGGTTACACAAAGGGCCTGCAAGACCATGAAGTTTTCAAGCAAAAACAAAGAAACTAATTACATCCATTGAAGGCCCAGGCGGTGATCTGTGATATACCTTGAGTCTAACATGATGCTTATGAGTGACCATGACGATGTGAAAATGCTTTCCCTTCCACAAATCTTCTGCTCCTTGGTCTACAGCACACTTGTTGACCATCCTTGAGTTGCCATTATTGTTTAGAGTTTCTGAAGGCCACCTCAGGCTTCTAAGGCAGGTTGCATGTCGCAAATGGAAATGCACGTAGTAGCATGCCACCCTCTTTGACAGCTTATTCTCTGAAATCACTCCTTTGAGAATGTTGGACGAAGACAAGGGTGAGTGCTCTGGTCTGTCAACATTCCATCTCGTAGTTGGAGCAGGAGAAGCCCTAGACAAGCCTTCCAGAACCAGACTGAAGTTTGAGACCTGGAAGGACAGAGTAAGTAGGAACAATCCTGTTAGAGTGGCTGGGCCTATTTGCACTTCTTGAAAGTCAATTGATACATTACCGCAAACCCCTCAGCATCAGGAGTTTTCGTAGGTCTTTATTATCAACAGAAATCTGGAATCAACTTAGACATGCTTTCCTTCCTACACAGCATGAATCTGGCTAACGTTCTTTTCATCAGTCACCATTCACATCAACATTGCATCCAAGGATATTATTTTATTACTACCCACCTCATATAGACAGTGCAGGTTTGATTGAGAGTGAAGATCCGGGACGATAACATCAAGTGCTCCGGTGGAATCCACTAACTGCAGCTTGCCTGAAGTCTGGCACACCTGCCAACAAGGACACAAACAGATTGAATGGTCAATGGTGCAAGGAAAGAATGCCCGATCCCGCACTCCTGCGACCTGCCTCTTCTGTCTTCGATCAAGGCAACGAAATCTACCTAGCCCAATTGATTTACGAAATGTTGAATGCAGGAGGTCCAGGTATACGCAAGGTACCTTCAAAGAACCTATCAGCACAACACCCAGCTCTGCACCTGAGATAATCCGGCGAACATATGGGGTCTCCTTTTTCTTTGTCTGCAGGCCTAGGCTGGATGTCCATCTGCTTTCAGTCTCTGAACCACCTCGCAAATTCTCGCACTGCCTTCGCCATACTATAGAGTGTGGATCGAGCCATAGAGCTTCAATGTGCACACAGAAGTTGGAAATAGGAGGAACCTGGCAACAGCAAAAGCTGAGAGTCGTTCAAAAACACTGCAAGGACTGTCAAGATGCCTACAATTGGTAAGAGATATAAGCATGGGACTGCACAGGTAACATCTCCAGGCAGTGCTGATGCAGACTCTCCTGTCCTGCACAAATATCAATGTGAATTTCAAACATGTGGACATAAAATGAAAAGGACTACAAACCAAGCTAATTCTTGGAGTGGCCCTTGCCCCACAACCCGTCGAAAGAGTAGTAGATGCTGATTGATATTTTGTCCCAAAGAGAGAAAAATTTGGGTTGCATTTCTCCCTTCAGTACACATTCTTGGTTTCTTAAGTTGCGTAAAATTTCAATGGAAAAAACAATCTGGCTCCCTTGACAGGCTTTTAAGTGAGTCAGAACTGCACTAGAAACTCACCTTTGCCAATAATCGGCCAGAAATGTCTTCTCCCAAGTGGCAGGATTGAGTGTGTACAAAGAACTCCTTGAACATATCCTGCACCCATATTCGGGCAAAAGTCTCAAACCATATAATGTTGCTAACCTCCTGTATCATCAACAATGTGACCCAGATGCACGAAATTGAACATACCAAATGAGCCCCCCACCCCTCCCTCCTCACAGTTTCCCTCCTTCACCAGTGGATACCTTGTTTTTGCACATCTTTCAAAGCAACAAGATCAAACATAGGGGCCGAGGGCTCTCTTACTCGCATAACTGGTGGGGCCAAAGCAGTTTGAAGGTAATCTTCTATGATGCCAGCATGCTGACAAACCCTTGCACAGACAAGGCATATACGATAATCAGTCTTCGACTACGAGGAATTAAGAAACTAACATTGGCATCCCATAAAAGCATGCTAAAGCATACTTACGATTCACAGGAACACAAACTTCACTGAATCATTTTGCTTCCTTGGGTTCTACCTGATAACTGTGGGAGAGACTGACGCTGAAATCTATGTGTGAATGAAGGCCTCTATCTTTCATTTTCCTTGCCAAAGCCGAAAGGGAAAAAGCTTGATTTGCACATCTTGACCAACCTTCTCACTAGACCAAGTATCAAATTATCTGTCAAATTACCATCACAATCTTGTCAAATGAAGCTCTAATCTGCATGCTGGCATTGACCCCTTACCCATTGCCCTTTGCAGTAAAGCAGAGGAAACCAAAGAGCTATCCTTAAAAGGTTATTACCTATATTTTAGGCGGTTGATTGCAAAGTACCTTCTTCCACCCAAGTAACTGCTTGTCACTGTACACTCCTTCTAATTTACGCCTTAAGCTTGCAATGACTTGTAGGGCCCTGCAGTCCATCTGTCCTTATTCAGAACTAGCAGAGACAAAGGAAAAAAGAAACAGAGAATGAATTGTTTTCCATGAAGAAAAGCGCAGTAGTTGAGGTGGGAGGAAACGTTACCAGAATGCTGACACAAAAGGAAGGTTCTCAAGGCATTTGCCAAGTCGAGTCTTTAAAGGTTGACACATCACAGGCCTGCCCATAACGCACAATTGCAATTATCAGGTCTGCTTTCAATGCTCCCAGTTGGAACAGTATATATCCACACTTGAACTAAGCCTATTCTTTCTATGTGTTGTACCTTGTACGAGGGGGGGTGAAATCTGTTATTTTCAACTGCTCCCTCTGGTCCACATCGTTAATTATCCAAATCAATTTGAGAGGGAGTTTGATTTCCCCAAGATCTTTGGCTACCTCACAGGTATTGTTGTCATCTGATCCCTGCAAACTGTTTAATCTTGGAACATAGCAACTCGCTGTAGCATATTGGTTCATGGTCACTAGCTTTCCACTTGACTCGGATCTCCATACTGCACTAGGGGCTGACTCGTGGGACATTGAGACTGAAGCAACCATTCCCTCAAAGCTTTTTGACTTGTTCTCTGCCTTGCAACTTGTTTGACTGAACTTAGAACAGCATAATATTAGGAATGAAAAGCTGTTGATCAGGATGCAGCAAGGGAAACTTAGCCTCAAATAGTGATTTGGCAAGCCTAGATAACCTCCAACCAACTAGGATCAGTTTCCTGGTGTTTAAGATTGACAGTCCAGGGCAACCCACAAGCATGTCCAGATCATGGATCATCAATTCAAGCTTGTAAATGCAGTGTGAGCATCCACAGAAGACCCTCCCACTTTTTAAGACTTAAACATTCAGGTCAAACTATAGATTAAACAGGCAGTAGACTCACAGAGTATTTAGCCCAGAGAAAAGTACAACTGCCACATGAGATCGAAAACAAGGTCCCAGCAGCAGAACCCTCTCCCAAACACTTTCAAGGGCTATGATATGGGCATGCCTTACAGATACCTGAACAGACACAGACCATGATGGATCACCGTTCAGAAAATACACATGGAGAACCAGTGGATTGAGTATCCTGACGAACAAATCTGAAGGGCAATCATTGTGTTACGTGAACTACCGAGGCAATCCTAGTGAAATGTTTGACTCCCCTCCGAGGAATCATCCATGTGAACAAAGGCAAGCTTTCTGCATCTACACTTGAAACATCTATCAGCATACACCACAAAGATAATTACCAGGGTCGAGACGCCTACCATGGCCCCAACACGAAGTCCATGCACTTGGGTCTGTGTGTAGTGGGTCAGCAGTAGCCACACACGTTTGTCAAGCTCCACTAACTGCCCTTGCATATGGATTCCAGTCACAATTCCGACATACGACCCAATGCTTGCACCTGTGAACATCCTTCTAAGATACACAGTAGTCAGAAATTGCCTGGCATAGAGCAGCAACTGGTGATTTGTACTGACATCATGAAAACCGAACATATGGCACCTTTTTGCCAGGGGAAATTTACCCGTCAGATTTTCATGACCCTCTGAGGAAGGTCACTAGATGGCCAAAATGCATACCTCTTCTTCACTCCGAGGACATTTATTCCAGGGGGATTACAAACCACAAGCCCTAACTTTCTACCTCCATGCTTCATACAGCCTTGTGTTCCTATGAGAGCCGTGCTCCAGGTCACCAGGGAATTGCAATGCCTAGTAGTCACACAATCATTATCAACACAAGCACCGCTAAATGCTCTCAAGTCACTACCTTCTTTGGAGCCCCATAACTCCTTAGAGAATGGTTCCAACAGCTGGTAGCTCAAATTCCTCCCACTTCTCCTTACAGTCAGACCATCCTCTTTCTTCTCAGCTTGATGAAAACTGTGTGTCCTGCAACAGCCACTGCTCTCCATCTGGTCCTCATACATACCAAGCTCTGGAGCGCACAACATGGAAACCATGCTAATCCGTGTTGCAACGAAGATGGAGTATTGCTTTCTCTCAGGCCCTACCAAAATCACCTTCTTCCGAAGCCCAGTGATGGCAACATACTTCCCAAGAGCCTGGGACAGCATGGGACGCCAAGCAGCCACTGAACCAGAGAAGTAAACCTGTGCAATCTCTTTGTCCTGTCGATCAACAACGTGGGCAACAGATGGAATTTTTAACAGATGGCATTGATGTCTGTTAGCATCACCATCGAAGTCACAGCTAGGGCTATGAGGACACACCCATAGCTCCACAAAAAATCCCAGCATATTTTGACTCCCAAATCGCTTTCCACTGCTGCCCTCATCTCTGAAGAGGGACTTCTGTGGACCATTGCAAGAAACACCTTCACCAGCTGCAGCCCTTCTGGATGGCTCATTGCATGGAAGTACAAATGGAGGGCTCATGCAGTCGAGCAACCCAGATAACCGCAATCGTGGCTTGCCTGCTCCTTTTTTAATTAAAGGGCTTTCCAGGGTATGATTACGGATGTCTGCAGCTGCAGGACTGAGACACAGTGCAGGGAAGTTCGGCATCTGCCCCACAACAACATGGCAATGTCACACACCATCGAGTGTTAGTTTCTTAAATCTGAATAGGTCCAATTAATCTTACAAGCACTACCTTCTTTGACAAATCACCAGTGCTATATAAGCCAGTCTTGCCACTCTGGTTTTCTGATAAAATAACGAATTTGCAAAGATCCCTGACCTGCATAGAAGGTGCAGAGGATCCTGCCAACAACTTCAGATTGCGAATTTCCAGGCATCCCCCTGCATTCAAGGTCCCCCCACTGCAATCAAAACTGCCCAATACTGAGTTGACATGCTTGAAGGTTTTTTTACTGCCACTTTTGAGGCTGGCCAAGTATAATAAGGCTGCCTGGTCTGATGCTTTTGCACCTGCATTTGCAGTGCAGCAGCCCTCTGGAGTACGCGCTCCACCATGCGAAGAACAAGAGGTTACTGGTAGGAAAGTCCAAGAATCCACCTGCATCATGGGTGTATTGAGGGTCAGTCCTTCCTCCTCAGAGTAGCACAAGAGCTGTATGTTCCTGGGTAAGTCAAAGATTGGATTCCATACCTTCGATTTTGGTAATGTAGGTTTCCATCACCATGTCCTCTTCTATGTCAAACAATTGTTGACTATTTTATTCGCTGTTCTTCCCAGAGTCTGCAGTATTGACAGGTTGATGGTCACATCCGCCATTTAGACTCCTTACCGCTATTTGGGGAGGCTGCTCCAAATGCTCACTGAAGCTCGTGTGCAGTTATATACCAAGGTTTGAACATTTATTGATTGGAAAAGGTCTGACTTGCTCCTTGAATGGTGGGCTACATCTGTAGATTTGGAATCTTTGGCGAAGGAGTTGGCTGTTTTAGTACGTCAACTATAGTGCACCTCGACCCTCGACGATATATCTCTTATATCTCTTTGACCTTACCCAAACTCCACGAAGTTCCCACTCATCAAAACTAGCAAATTCAATCAAATCTCAAGCATAATGGGAAAGTTAAGGGCGTGAAGGGCGTGAACTGTTGGGGCATGACGAGGGAGTTGTCGCTGCCGTCCAACTGCACCACCCTCAAGTTCGTTGTGGTCTGGTGGGAATGAATATGGACAAGGTGAAGATAACGAACACATCGAGTGCACAAATGCTTTCTGATTTAACCGAATTACTGCAGAAAGAAAAATTCAAACGCCCGCGAGAAGCCCCCCTTAAAGAAAGAACTCAGTACATGACCTCCATTCAACAGTGTGGGCTTGAATCAGGAGAACTCACCTGCACGAGCTGACCTAGCATCCGAGGATCAAGACTAGCTACAGTGCAGCAAACACTGGCCGTTTCATCAGTGAAGGTCAAGCAATCAACTGTGATGGGACAGGCCTGTAGCTGAGGATTTGCACTTCGGTTGCATAACTGCAGGCGTCCAACAAGGAACCTTGGCTCTCTCGAAACTTGAAGCAGTTCCAATCCACTCCTTTGTTTCTTCACAGACGATGAGGCCCCAAGAGCCCCTCTTTTTCGCTTGCCTGGGCTACCGTGAACCCTCCGACCAAGAACGTCTTCCCGGTCTCTGACTTGAGTGTCCAAACCTGTACGGTGTAAAGCAGAGGCGACTGTCTCATCTGCATTTCCGTCTCGTGGGAGCATTTGACCATGTTTCTCAACCAGGGTGGGGAAGAGCACGGATGATGCTGAGCAGGGGATGCGGGAGGAGAAGAGGTCGTGCAGGTTGAGGCGGGAATGCATGTTGACCTTGCAACACACAAAATACAAGATGACTGGAATGCATTGAATGCTCGCAATGTCACCAACTAGAAGATAAACCCAATCAGCAGCGCGATTGCTCAACCCGTGAGCATTCTGTCTTCCACAGAGAGAAGGAATGCAACCGAAAAGCGCAGACACACACTCTACACTGTTGTGTGGGTTTGTGTAAACAGTGCGCGGGACACTACAACGGACATCCCGCTTAAACCTCCAAAATGACGGTTAGCCAAAGAAAACACGAAAAACAAGTCGAGAGAAAAACATTGGAACTTGAGACCCTACCTACTCAACATTGAGCTCCTACTCATCCACTGCAGAATGGATCAAAGTGAGGATCTCGAGAAGTGTCACAGAGATGGCATGGAAGAGCCTTCTTTGGTTGTACACAGATGACATTGCCATATCTGTTTCATCTGTGAAAGATGGCTTCCAGATAACTTTGCAGCAAAAGAAGACCCAACTCACGGAATAGCGGTCGCAGTGCCTTATTAGAAAATAGTGAGCCAATGGAGGCAGGAGCCATAGCACAGTCTCAGCTGAATGACGAACTATGTAGGCGATTTGTTGTCTGATTCTCGCAAGACTTGGCTCACCCAATTTCGCTTGCTACATATGATTTGAACCCAGGGACGCCTACAGGGAGCTGTTGGGTAGCTGTCTATTGGAAGTCTAAAGGGCAACTACAGGGAGTCACAACCCTCCATTCAACGACCGCAGCAACCTTCCAAATGAATAGTAATCTCTCACCTCCCCGTCCGTTTCAAACGACTGGCCTCCTCTGTGGGATTATTGCTATATATCCAGAGCTATTTGCTTTGGTTTATGGTTGTGTGCTGTGGGGTTTTTCTTAGGAAAGGAATTGACTCACTACCGGGCTGTGCATGCAAGGTCTTCAGGTTTGTTTTGTTGTGGGTCGGGAGAGAAGGAGAAACCAGTCCAGGAGAGCTAAAAATCGAACAGACGAGGAAGGAGAATTACTGGCTTAGGTGTCATGTCATCACAATACAAGCGTCAGACGGAATGGCCAAAGTGATTGTACAGATTAAGAACGGTGGATGAGCCGGCTGATAGAATAAGAGTCAAAGATGTGCCAGGTGTCATGTCATCACAATACAAGCGTCAGACGGAATGGCCAAAGTGATTGTACAGATTAAGAAAGCCGGCTGATAGAATAAGAGTCAAAGATGTGCCAGGTGTCATGTCATCACAATACAAGCGTCAGACGGAATGGCCAAAGTGATTGTACAGATTAAGAAAGCCGGCTGATAGAATAAGAGTCAAAGATGTGCCTAGGTCACAGCCAAAAGATTTCTCAAATTTTGTGTGGTTCGGTGAAGTTCTTTAACGATACAGGCTCACACTAACCAGCATGCGATGTACTCATCTGAGCATGTCGCTGCTCTACCTGTTGGGTCTGGTGAGCTTATTCGAGCTACACTATATGCTCCAACGAGGACTTACGTCAGCAGCCAACAGGCCCAACGAATCCACGCCCTACCACATTGGAGCATTGATCTGTAACAGAGTCTATAAAGAGGACCGATTTAAAGTAACTGCCTTTGAATGCAAGCAATGGATCGAGTACATGCTTTATGCTGGTGTGGAGCACATATTCTGGTATGATGCAGCCCATGGCAACGATGAATCTCAGGAGCTGCAAATCAAGAGCTATGTACTTGCAGGTAGTCTCACATATCACCGCTTCCACCATCTGTTCCCAGGACATGAAAGATCTGGCTATCACTTTGAGCAAGACAATTCCTACAGGCACTTCATGGCACATTATCGTGCACGCACGAAATGGTTAGTTGTTATTGATATTGATGAATATCCATTCTCTCCATCAGATTTGAGGCCTGGGTTCCTTGACAGATTGGTCAGCAAGTTTGACGATGACCGACCTGATGTCTCGCAAATGCTGTTGTCTTGCGTTTTCTTTGAAGGAAACCCGCGAGGTGATCTGTTAAATGGGTGGATGATTGAGAAATATCAGCGTCGAAAGCAATATAAGAACACACCAGAATCCCTTTGGCGGCTTAAACCCATCATCCGGGTGGAGCTCTGCGCAGGGGTTCTTGACAGTAATCCCCACAGATTTCCGATGCTGGTGGGAAAGACTCAGAACATTTCTCCCAATGTTATGCGGTTGAACCACTACTGGGGTGCACGGATGACTGACTTTGGGCCAGACACAGCTGATGTCTTGAAGGCTTTAAAACCTGATAAAAGTATTCAGCCACTTGTGTTTGAGCTGAAAAGGCGAGTTGGTTCTATGAAAACCAATTCTACATGAGTCTTTAGGTTCTTCCAGCTCTCTTAACACTGGGAAGTTTCCTTGTGATGCACGCAATCACCTCCATGTGATGGAAAGAGGCTATAATGGTTGTTGACAGATTGCGGCAGCTGAGGATCTCAAAGATGGAAGAACTCAGCCTGTTGTCAAAAGAATGTATTCACAAGCTGTTGTTTACCAGAGCCTTGTCATTAAAAGAGAGATCACTAATGGGCCACAATATAGAGATCCATTCTTGCAAGCATTGTGAATGTGTTTTACAGCTATATGTCCTAGTGCCATAGATAGCATTGACACATCAAGAAGCTTCCCTCTACAAAAGAATCTAGCCTGATGGCCACAGTACTCCTGACTTCAGTATGAAAGAATCGCTGCTCAAAGATCTCGATGACTAATTTGAGAAAACATCCAGAGCTCTACATCCACACTACGAACTATTCAGAACATTCAGTAGCTTTAAAGCCCGATGCCTTTTGGCACCTATTAAATCAAGAATGTATCTGCAATTTCACGAAATGAGGTCAATCAATCAGGGTCTTATGATGATGTCCTGTCATGACATGGTATCAAAATTGGTGCGCACAGTGTCCATGAAGTTAATGAACCTGCATACACAAGCCACAAGAGCAGCCAATGGTCTTCCAGCAGATAAGACCTGTAAAAATCCCTACAAATACTGCCCATTGAAACTATTGAGCCCTTCCACAATTGATTCGGAGGCCCTCGCCACAAGCTTCTTGACAGCTCACCGTCAACTTTGGTGTAGTCAGTAGTAGATGGTCTGTGTGCGATGGTATGGTGGAACTTTCTCTGATGCACTTGCGATGCCAGATGACCAAAGCCACCAATCCACTTGGACGCTCAGAACCTGCGGAAGCCAGCACAGATTCTATTCATCCTCTGTCAAACCATGAGGCCAAAAGGCAGAGAGGAGACACAGCACAACGATGAAACCAAGAACAAATCAAACCCCAATCCTCTGGGAGCCAAAAGTGGATAAACAGACACCCAACATCTGCTCAATTTCATAGTGGGCAATAGATCAGAAGAAATGATGTTCTCATTCCCTTAGTGTGTGTACATATTGGCAAAAATCCTATCTTCAAGCAGACCAATCGTGAACACAAGTAAACATTGACCATCTCCAGGATATGCTACATTGAATTTTATATTATTCCTCCCTGCAAATGACTCCCAAAGAGTGCTATTTGTGAAAAACGTCCCCCTTAAGAAATGACCTTTCTGATGGGACTCTTAGAAACTTTCCTTCCACTTTACATCGCTGGCAGCTGGGTCCAAGATAATCTGCCTCCAAGATACAGCTGATAAGTACTGTACGGCCCTCTGTACAACCCAATAAATAAAATCTTTAAATTACCTCCTTCCCAGTTCGAGCAGAAAGGTACTCGCGCAATCTCTCCACGGCAGTGATGGTGCAGGCCCGAATCTCCACCTCTTCTTCAGAACCAGGAGGAAGCTCCTGCAGACCATCAACCACCCTTGCCAGTGACTGGCTACACGTGAGAATTCCCCAGTGCCGAAGTACTGCAGGCACTACATAGTCTGCAAACATGGTGATGCGTGCTATGTCCCTGAATGCCCCTAGACCAGTCCCTTTGAAAGCACCCCATAAATCAGCCACGAAGATTTGTGCACGTTTATATAGAAACACTTGGTGACCTTTGTAAACACAGTGATCGCGGAAACCTGCCAGAACATGAACACGAAGAACGTCGTAAGTGCAATAAACACTGGGAATCTAGGCCTAGATAGTATTAAAAGAGCTGCTAGAGGAATTCTCCCATAATTACCGCCTTGAGAAGTTCGACTCCTTGAATTAGAAACCTGAAAGCCGAGCAAGGTGTGAGGCCTCTAGCCAATCAAGGTACATTGCATGGTTAACTGCTGAAGCTACATTTTGCTTGCCTAAGGGGCAATGCTTCACCCATGCAGCCCAAGCAGTCAATGCTACCATAAGTGAGCAGAACACAAATTAACACACCATTCACACTTCACTTTGATGTTCTTGACCTCCATCTGAAAAGCTTACCAGGACCATCAAAGATACTAACAACTTATTAGGCAAGCAAAAGCATCAGGTTTGTACCCGGGAAATGGCGAGTCACAAGCTCCACAAGTGCAACAGCTGATCCCTTTGCAGCCATTACCAGGTTGGCCGCTTGACCATCAAAACTCTGCTCCAACTCTGTACCCACCTAACACAGCCAAACCAATATAAGGCGGTTTCTCAGAGCAGAGGCCTAGTCTTACAAACAGATTAGGAAGAAATTCTTCTATAACTCATGAGCACTAACTTATTGGACATTGAAATATTGAGGTATGATTTTGAGAGGATCTACGACAAGCTGTGATAGTCTTCCTTTCATAATCCACCACCTCACTCTAGAACATAGGCATTCAAACAGCAGAGGACTTGGAAGTTTATTGTAGGAACAGGATGAACAGAACACATTCTTTCTCCAAACTCCTAATTGGTTCAGTAGCATTACTCAACACACTCAAATAATGTGTGTACCTCGCAAAGCAGACGAGCACGCTCATCCTCCAAGGGAAGAGGTCGAGGCCACTGAAGCATCTCCCGCAGCATAAGCCCTGCATACTATCATGGTAGATCATCCTTAGTACAATGTAGGTGATTTCCAATACCCCCTGCAGTATAACTACATGCTCTGGACCAATCAATGACTGTTAAGCCCTAAACCCCACGTTGGGCAGATCTGATGTCATGGTGTGGAAAGAACCTGTGCAGGTCTTCAACCGTTGGGCATCAAAGACCATGGGGTCAGCCTTAAGAGCTCTTCTGAGACCAGCCGCCAAATGATCATACTGCAGCTCCTCATCTGCAAATAAACCATGAATAAGAAACCTGCTACCACACCTACCAAGATAGAGACAACATCCTGCCAACAACTAGCACCCAGGTCCTCCAAATATCCACAGAAGAACAAGTGCAGATAAGGAACAAGATGCACCAACCATTCTTTGGACTACTTTCCTCGCTAACAATTGCACATACATAAAAGAGTTAAATTTGTATGTTTCTGTGGTCTTAAGGACATGTCAAATTCCCAGTCTCTCACTATGTACTGTAAAGTGGTAATCCAATCACTATTGTTTCAATTATAGCCGTGTTTTCAACCCCAAACTTCTTTAATAATATCAGGACCTACCAAGAAAGATGAGGAGATGGACGGTTCAGCTCTACATACCAGGCCAAAAGCAGAAGTTGAGAGTGTCCAACACCAGAAGGTACTGCGCAGTAAGGGGGCCATTATCAAAGTAGTGTATGCCCTCGAAGTCCCAGCTTACTGTTGGCAACTTGCCATCTATACGCTCCACCAGCCTTTCAATGCCTGGAGCCAGCAACAACCCAAAGTTTTGCTCCCTTCAACCTTTTACAAACCTTTGGCACAACTTGCAGACAAACAATTTCGCCCATGTCACGTAGCTGAAGAATGATGACAGCAAGAAAAACCCATTCGAAAGAAATGAAAGCTCTGTCTTCCTAGAAATACAGAATTTATCACCAACTCTACGGATGCTCGTAACGGAGAGTTGCACTAGACAAACACGGCTCACATTGGCGTTTTTCCTCAGTCAAGCCAATGCCTTGGTTTATTCACATAACGACAGATACGACAAAACCCACAGGGAGAGGCCATAAAACGGAGGTGAACCGTCGTCCTCCTTCCAACCACGTCTCCACAGTAGCGCTAGTAATTACTTAAAAAATTCGATTCAGTTGCGCACATCATACTAAGTTGGTTGTAACAGAAATGGCAGAGAAGCAAGGACACATACTGCCATACATACCAGCAGGGTCAATGGCGACATGGGAAGCATGGCAGGCCACCCACAGACACGAGGCCCGCACGGACTCCATAGCTATCAATCACTTCTGCCTGCACACAGCGACGCCTGCCGCCATCGCTAAAACCCTCCCTCTCTCTAAACCCCAGTTAACCCACCTCCACCTCCACCTCTGGTTTACTGCTCTTGTAGTACATAATGTTTACCACGTTCCACCATTTTTCAAAATTTTGAAGATCCTTTTGGCACTCCCTCGTTCCTCGTGGTTCTGCTAATGGGAACATTGCCTGCCACATCCCCGTCCTCAATGACCAGCATCTCTAGTAATTACCTCCAAGCGTCTGCATGAGATGGCTCTACATTTTTTGTGCCACATGGATGATTTCCACCCAGCAGGAAAGGTCCGCTCTTGCTTCACCACAACCCATATAAGGAATTCAACAGTATGTCTAACAAGGATGCAACCGCTGTAGAACTTATGGAGTCTAGCATCGAGCATTCCCTGGATCAGCATCTTCTGTTAAACTTGAGTCTCACACCTATCTTTCTGGAAATGGGATTTGATGCAGTTACTCTGAAGGCCCACATTCTTTGAGGATGATGCATGCTACCAGCGATAGACCAAAGTATATTGTGTGGGCACGGAAAGATGGTGCGCAATAAGGGCCATACTTTGAAAGACTTTAAAGCTCGTTCCATAGGCCTATCAGTTTGTTTAGCAGTGTACATAGGGGAAATATGTGATGGCGGAGAGCGATGGCGGACAGCCTTGTGGGCAGAGGATGAGGATGAGCCTTGTGGGCAGCCTTTGTGGCGCCTCGCCTCCTCCTCTCTCCTCTGCCCATAACATGGGTGTGCATCAATCTATTACTCGACCCCTATCATCCACAATGCAATGGGTGGCCAGTCCAAGGAGATTCGTGTAAGACAAGTGGGGATTGTGTTCAGTATGCCAGAGAGCGAGCGCAGACTTGGGGTTCAATTCTCACAATGCCCAGGGATGGTAGCTCGCCCTGCCGCTCTCCTGCGTGCGAGCCTAAGAGCAAAGCCCCCCAAGCCACCATGATAATTTTAGTAGATGTCGTTTTTCGGGTTCAGTGAGTGAGAGAGAGATTCATTGGTGACTTATATGCTTTGCGGCCTTAGCTTCTCTGGGGTGATAAGAAAAGAATTTTACCTGTTCATGTGAGGGCATAGCGTGCCTAACAGGAAGCCTCGCAGAGCCAGTTGTTGGGTTTCTACCAACCGGGGTATAGAAACTCGCAAGATCGTGCACAGCCAATTGGCAATGCAATTACAAAGAATTGAGTACGGGTATAATCTACTGAAAAAGCATACAATCCAGAAACGCTACTGTAGAATCCAACAGAGATGATGACAATTTGGGTATGATTGCAATGTAAGTCACACCTCCCTTGAAGAAACGGCAAACGCAGATAGAGATTTTATTGAAAGCTTGCACTCGTCTCTACTGAGGCAGTTGGAAGTTGTCACAGTTCTAATATGGTTGTAGTCCAAGTAATTAGGCGGAGCGAGAACAAGAACAAATCCGTTCTCGCTCCGCCTAATTACTTGGACAGATGAGTGGGGTGCAAGTGGGGTGCAAGTGGGGTTGTTCTGCTCTATTCATTATGAGATCGTTCTTGAAGAAAGGAAGGATCTGACGACCTTCAGAAGGAGGGTTATCAAACCATATCCTCGCAAGGCCAGGGTAAAACCACAAAAGCAACAAAGACTGGACTCTATATCTGACCTTCCCTCACATGCCCAGCTTTTTCTGATGCACAGAGGCTCATTCGTATTGATAAATTGGATAGAAAACGACACATTTAGGGGATTAAGTTGTGCAGACAACAGAATACGCAGAAATGACTTTGAGAGAAACTAGTGATATCCTTATCCTTCTCTTAAGAAGCATGCCAGCCAAAAGATTGATCACCTTGGATGTTTTATACATGTTTTTTGTCTACTCATTTGTTCAGTTGTGCAGATCATTCTTACTATGCTTTAGGTCCTTGGCTGTAAAGAATACATTTGTTGCAAGCTGCCTTGTGACTAAAAGAGAGACACACTAAAAGAGTGACACACGGCTGCACACTACAGCTGTGGGATGCTAGCCAACACTCCCTGCCATAACAATTCACAATGTAGAGAATACATTGATGCCACTGTTTGCATCTGTAGTGAATCTTAATCCTGATATGGACCTCAGTACTGGGACCATTTGAGGATTTCCAGCCAAATATCAGATTCCAAAGCTTGACCGTTGTAATCCGGACATTTTAATGTGCCTGTTGAATACGATAACTTGAGCCATCAAATTACACTGACATTCACCACTAGCCAAACCCTCTTGTCGACATGTCAAATTCCCCACATGCTGATGAAAATAGCCATACTTTACAGGTATGGCTGCCATCCATAAATTGTTTTTGGCACACTACAAAGACTTTGATTTTTGTACAAAACTGATGCCTTTATCAATACTGTCGCGCAGGTCCGATTTCAACTTCTCCAGCCCTTCTCTGCAAAAGAACAATGGCCAAGTGAGGTCTTTCGAAATGTACTACACTGCAGAAAACCTTCACAGTAACCCAGGAAAACTATGTCGGTTGGACTTTGTGTAGCCAGATAAGACAAAGCATCAAGGTTGGACAAACAAACAATTGCCAAACAGCATTACTGACCTTTCATAGTTGTTCAAAGGACCCAAAGGAAAAATCTCCTCCACTCCAGAGCGACCAAGTCTCACCTTTGTGGCGAAAAAAGGTAACTCTGTAACCTGTTCGAGGACCCACATGTATTAGGGAAGATTGTGTGTGTACAATGGCCCAAAATTCTCCCTCTAGTGCACGAGAGAATAATATAGTATGTTAGTTTCCACCATCTAATACAAGATTCAAAGTCAGTTTATTATAACGTTCAGATCACCATCTAAATGACTATCTATTGGGTGAATGGGTACCAAAACAATCAGTCCTACCTGGGATGAAACAAATGCACACTCCACTATGCCAGCTTCCCCTTGTAAAGCGCGAAGACAGGACTCTGCAAACTTAGCAGCAGCATATGCCTGATACCCAAACAAAAGCAATATCAGTAAGGTGCAACCATCTCTCACATGTAAACAGACCACCGTGGATCACTATAGCAACAACTAAACATTTGTGGGCATCATATCATCTGGAATTGAAGTTCTGTCCATATCATAGCGAGTCAACTACCCACCATTGATAGTGTGGCAGAGCCTGTCCCTGCCTTTGCCTGCACAAACATCAAAGCATCTTATTATTCACTTTGCAAAATGTAAATAGTTTTGGCTCCCAGTGATATTGATGAGCACTTAGAAAAATGAAAAAGGAGTACCAAGGTAAACCTCTTCTGACTGCGCAGATAAATTTTTCCTGGTACACTCACATAACAAACAAGAACAAGGCACTTACAGCTTTCACCATCACAGACTGTCATATACACTTGCAGCTAGAGTCTTGGGGGTCAAAGTTTGATCAACAAGAGCAGCCTACCTCAACCACTTCTGTGCCTCCATTCTGGATCCGATTCGTCAAAACTTCAACCTCCGCTTTGGTGAATGAATATCGAGGTGTTACCTGGCCTCAAATGTAAACTAGTCAGCCATGTAAGACAAGGCCAAAGGGACCACAAACACTTCCACCTCCCCCGGCAGCATACATATATAGTACAAGTTGACATATGTACAAAGTCATCAGGATAATATGAGCAAAGAACAATCTTGAAGGTCTGCAGACAATCAAATGTCTGAACAATGACAACACAGCAAAGACTGACCAACCTGTGAGAGAATTGGAAGAATAGTTATGCCAGCATGCCCTCCTACCACTGGCACATCAACAACCTTTGGATCCACACCAATCACCTCCGCCTGCACAACACTCAGAGAGAAGCATTCATTAGGGCCTGAAACTGTACATTGGACTAGAAATCATGTCAGAAAGCTTGTTCTTCGGACACGAGAAAAAGGCTCTCACTGACGAAAAAAACCCAAGAAGACAAGAGGTTCAGACAAGAGGTAGCTGATAGCCTCTTCTAGTAATTGCTTGACTAGAGTGTTCCAGTGGAATCTATACAGCTTGTAGTCCAATTATATTTGTCTACACTAGAGTTGGCCTCACCGACATATTGTGTGGTGCCTCAAGATGCAAGGAGGTGCTCTGATTACATGTCCACATCTCAGGAACCCTGTCAAACTCTGGTCAGATACTGGGAGGAGTCGCCTCCATCTGATAGTGGTGAACTCTCTGCTGTAGTACAATTACCCCTTGTGACGGGGGTAACCATCTGGACAGTTTTACTAAACTACAGCCCTCAACCTCTTGTCCACATATGCTAAGAATAAATCACCAAGACACCAAATGCCAGGTGAGTGAGAGCAGGTGGAAATGTGCTTGAGAAAGCTTGTGTCTTGAAGTCTTTCAACCTAGGCTGATGACAATATTAGTCGGCAGTTTCTTCCCACAGGTCACAAGTGACACCACCTTTGCCCAATGGCGAAGCATTGGCTCTGCCAAGAATGCCACCCATAACATGCTCTCAGGATTCCCACAGGCCGCCAGCATAGAGGTATGCTATGCCCTTGTGATTATTTCTACACGTTTGTTTCATCGTACATCAAACGAGTCAAGTGCTGTAGATGCAAACAGAGGGGAAGGACGCAGGCACTTCGGGGTGCAGCACAATGCAAAAACACGCAGTTTACTCACCACGAAAGTGTTGGCTCGGACAACGTCCAAAGTTGTGACACCCAAAAGCCGCTTTGGATCATAAACGCCAGCCAGCTTTAGCACCTCTGCTGCAATTGGCACAGTGGAGTTGACGGGGTTACTGATGATGTTGACGATTGCGCGGGGACAGTTCTTGGCAACACCTTCAATGAGTGTGCGCACAATGCCAGCATTAATTTTGAACAAGTCGTCACGAGTCATGCCCGGCTTCCTGGGAACCCCGGCAGGAATTATAACCAAATCCATCCCCTCCAACGCTGCTGCCAACTGATCGTTGCCTAAGAAGCCTCGCACCTTGTTTCATAAACAGTGCGCACCCTTGTTACTCAGCAATTCCCACCGATCTAATCAAGTACTTCATCAAAATGAATGTAATCACGATGCTATGGCCTTGGAGAAATATAGAAGCGCACCACAGTAGAGGTGTTGGTGTGGCTCAAGTCAGCGGTTACGCCCGGAGTGTTGAACACATCATACAAGTGAAGGTTAGACACCAACGGATTCATCTTCAGCAGCAGGCATAACGGCTGCCCGATGCCACCCGCAGCACCTAGCACGGCTACCTTGAATCCTGGCGCTGCCCCACGAGCCCGGGTCGCCTCCCTCTGGATCCCCACCATGTCCTGCCCCTGTAGTCATCCGCATACACCAAAATCAGTCCGCAATTCTCTCTCTCCACCTCTCACAATTAAATTTTGTACACATGCCACACACAACCTCCTCTACAGCTCGCATATGAGACGCGATACGCGCCAGGCGCGCCTGTGCTTTCATGCTGCTGCCCAGTTGCTCCTGCACGTCCAGCACCATCGCCAATTGCACACTGCTACAAGCAACCTCGAACTCTCTCTTCTCTCTTCGCTCTCTGGGAAGACTTCTGACGGTGGCGCAGTCTTGGGCCGCTACGCTCTCGTACTACGCACAGGCGGGTGCGGATCAGCCCTGTGGGACCCGGCGGATGTGGGGGCGGACATCCGCCCTCACCACACACACGGGTGGATGAAATCCCACGACTCATCCGATCGCTAGGTGAACTCGGGCAAAATTCACCATACGTTAAAAGCAGGTGTAGGCAGATTCTGCCACTTTTTCGGCCTAATTCTCAGGCCGAATCGGCCACCGAAGGCAGAATCGGCAGGGATGGTCGATTACGCAGAGAGGACGGAAGACCTACCACCGAGGCCCATGTTATGAGCCAACAACCCGCCCTTCTTCCCCCTTTATATCCTCTATGGGGCTTTGAGGCCTCTCATTGTTTAATAATAGGGTCATGAATGCACGGGCGGGCCCCGCTAGGACGACCATTGGGGTGAGCTCATAAGCCCACCGCCCATTCACGGGGTTGGCGAGATTCTGAAAATTTTCTAAGTCCTTGTTAATCTACCGTGGCGGACCTTCTAGCATACTGGGCATACCCTCCAATAGACCAACTCCAACCTTCTAGCATACCTTCCAGCAAACTGGGCATACCGGCAGACCCTCCAAGCAAACCCCCCTCCAGCAGACTCTGGCAGACACTTCGACAAAACATACATTTAATAACACACATTATTGCCACAATACAACATAACGAGATTTGATCACCACATCTCATGCTTAACATTTACTGCTCTTAACCACCACACTACCCACCACTTTTTGCAAATTTATGCGATAACTAATGCTTTATGTGCATATTGTGAGCCCAGCAGACTAGCTCATGTGTTTTGTGGCCCCAGCAAACCAGCTTGCCGGGCATACCCAACAAGCATACAGGCGGGGATTGGCGGGGTCCGCGACCCCCTCTGCCACACGCGGGCCCCGTCGCAGCCACATGTGCGAGCATTCATGACCCTATTATTGTTAAATGAGAGGCGGCTCTGAATCTGGGCAATCCATATGGGATAATCGAACCTCAATCATATTGCGCCACGTGGCGGCGAGAATCCGCCACACCTGCTTTTAACGCCAGTGAACAGGCCACGTTGGCCGACTCTGCCCTGTGCGTGGCCATAGGGCTCGCCCAAAGGCCGCTTACAGGGCAGAATCAGCCAAACACGGCCCGTTCTCTACTACATAGCAATTTGGTCGTCTCTTTTCGCTCCAGCCATTCTTTTATTGGTGATTTATCGTCAAATTGCGACCTCAAAAAATTAAATAGAATATTTTGTCGCAAATTCCCTATTTTTTCATGGATGAAATCGTCAAATCGTCAAATCGTTACCTCAAAAAATAAAATGGAATAGGGTCAAGTGACACCATAAGTTACGCTTGCTTCAGCAACGCGTCCACCTTTTTCTTTTTCTTAAATAGAATATTCTGTCAAAAATTCCTTGTTTTTTCATGGATGAAATCGCCAAACTTCTCCAAATAAAAAATAAATTATGGACGAATTCGCCAAACATGGATGATATAAATGGATTAAAGTACAAATATAGATGAATTTCAGTGGATGAACAGAATATACGCCTATTTCGTGTTGTTTTCCAAATTCTTTGAGAGAAACGCTGAAATTATTTTTATCTATTTTATTTTTATTTTTAACAGAAAACGCTACTTCTCTCGTCGGCACACACGCCATTCCTCTTAGTGGAAGGCTTTATAGGACCAAGTCTGAATGAAGGAGATTCATCATCTTTGCCACTCGTAACAGATAAAGAATGGCCACACCCACTGACTACACTTCCCCACACCTCTGTGTACGCAGAGGTTAAGAATATAATCATAAGACTTTGTTTGCCGTAGCCTTGTGGCCATTGACCCCTCGCCCGGTGTGAGCGGAACACAAAGGGATGGAACCTACCTTTGGCTGACGTCGGTAGTAAGACTTATCTTGAAATAAACAATTGATCCCGGTTTTCCATATATCCTCTAGAAATCCCTTCACACAAGCATCAATCTGTTGTGTGTGGTTTGCCCAATAATTAGGCCCCAATTGGGCCTGGGCTTTTGGCTCAGCCTCGAGACTTTCAAAGTTGGTAAACAAAGTTATAGGCACAATTCCCTTGATAGAGTTGAGGAGAACATATCTTTGGTGAAAGAACCCCGGACAGTGAATCAGAAATTGAATATTGTCTTCAGGTTTCCCACACAACGGACAATTGCATTCTCCCATGCCTCTCTAAGTGCGATTATGACTACATCACTATGCAGTGACAAACACGACGTCAATTCTACCATCACTGCGGAGTGATAAGTGTGAAGTGATGGTCGTCACTGCAGACGTGGCACCTGCCCAACGACTCAGAGTGACGTGGGGTGTAGTGTTGTAGTCATAACTATACGACTACAAAGCTACGTGTCATGACTACACTTACGACTACGTCACTACAGATGAGCGCCAACATGGAGAGGTTTATCCATAACACGCGTGACCTCCCGGATGTATATGACTGCACGACTGTACCTTATGAAGTTACACTTATGACTATATCATTACTCATTCCATCAGTGAGGGTAGCATGTGACATATTTCATGACTAGAAATATGACTTCATCACTATAGGTTTGTACTAGTTCTAGTAGGTCATCTAACACGTGTCTTTATTCGATTAGTTTATAAAACCATTAATCCTATTTCAATTTTAAAAAAATTCATGTAAACTTTATTTATCGTTTTGATATTCAGATATGTTTAAGCCTCTCATTTTTTAATATTAGGGTCTTGAATGCACCTATGGGCCCCGCTAGTACGGCCCATGGGGTGAGCTCATAAGTCCACCGCCCATTCACCGGGTCGGCCAGATTTCTGAAATTTTTCGAAGTTATTGTTCATCCACCGCGGCGGACCTTCTAGCGGACTGGGCAGACCCTCCAACAGACCGACTCCAACCTTCTAGCGGACAGGCAGACCCTCCAGCAGACCGACGAGCGGATTGGGCACAACCTCCAACAGACTGGCAGACCCTTTGACAAAATATATGTTTAATAACACACATTACTGCCGTAGTACAACCTGACAAAATTTGAACACCAAACCTCGTGTTTATTATTCAATGCTTTTAACCACCACACTACCCACCACTTTCTACAAACCTTTACAATAACTAATGTTTTATGTGTATATTATGGGCCCCAACAGACTAGCTTATGTGTTTTGTGGGCCCCAGCAGACTAGCTTGCCGGGCAGACCCAACAGCAGACTGGTCGGGTCCGGGTAGGGGCGCTCCCACCCTCTGCCACACGCGGGCATCGCCGCAGCCACACGTGCGGGCATTCAAGACCCTAATATTGTTCAATGATAAGCTATGTTTAAATATACAGAGCAATATATTTAATTGAATGAAAGAATTGTCTCTGGAATGTCGATCATACTACAAAAATCCAATGGGGAAAAATGTTCTCATGGATGCCATAAAGGCTACACACAGCATTCAAGAAGCCTGAAAGGCCACATGGATAAATAACCAAACCTCAAAGGCTACAAGTCCCAAATCCCAATCCCACACAAGGGCATCAGTCAAGTTAGTACTCCTACAATTGAAGAGCTCTATTTACAAATCACCACCGTGGTATATTTTCACTAGATTGCATCATGTTTTAGGAGCTTCAGGCTCCAAATTGTGGTGTTTCCTACCACCTGCCCCAACTCTCTCTGTTTCCTAATATCATTATGGTATGGCAGATGAGCATTACTTATGCTCGCCTCTTTAATGTATAGAGCAGCACAATCGAGTAGCACCACAGGGTAGCCTTGCAGACCAACAAAAAGTCCACATCCAACCTCCTAAGAGTGGTTGGAATATTTAATTGAATTTTTGTATTGGTCCTAAATACTATCCCATTATTTGTATCATTCACACTTTTGCTTGTTCTAAACCCTAGTATACCCTAAGACGTAGTTTCTACATTTGAAGCTCATTGATTAGTTTTATTCTAGCTTATACGTATGATAGAGTCATCGGGATATTTACTTGGAAATTCTTATATGTTCTACACACTTTTCCAAATTTTTTTTTGTACTTGATAGTACTTTTATTTCTCCAAACCCATATACCCTAAACCTCATTCAAATATTTGAAGTTCATTCAAGCCATTTTTCTAGCTTTGGTATAATACAATTATGGTTAAAATATTATTTGATTGAACGTTTTTATAGGTCATAAACTTTCCTACATATTTTGTGTGATTCATACTTATAATTTTTCTAAATTTAAGCTTTATGCCCCTAAAACCTTATATCCACGTTGAAAGCTTGTTAAAAAAAGACAGTCTTACTTTGGGGTACAATGTATATATGCTAAATAATATATATCCTTTGCATTGGCTAAATTTTGTATATCATTCAATTTTGATGTCGACGTTTAATGAATTTGGAGTCATGCAAATTGTGCTAATTAACGTATATCATTTGCATTGTCTAATGTATGTCATTCGACTTTGATGTCGACGTTTAAGGAATTTGGAGACATGCACATTGACTTGAAAACTTAATCTTGATTCATTGCTTCATAATATTATAATTATTTGATTTAATTTAAATATAAAATTATATTAAATTTTGTCCAGATTAAGCCAAAAGTCCGGAATCAGTTAAAATTGAGTTAATTTCCCTTAGATAATTTATCATGAGTGAGTTGAGAGGGTTAAAGGGGTTGAGAGATGTTTTATTATTATTATTATTTTTAAAAATACGATCAAGATGATTTTTTAAACTTGTAATTAGACGAATGTTCTTATTACGATGATAACGGTCAGCATGGTTTTTTCAATGTACGGGTTATCTCATTTTGCACAACCAATCTTGAAATAAGACATTGTGAGAAGTCATTACAATGACCATTCCAATGAGACATGAGTCCGACTCTGCATGATTCTTTTATGATTTTTAACGCTAGAATTCGACTTTGTGGGTATATATAAATGATTCTCTCATTCGTTTTCTACCCTTCATCTACTCCATTAACCCCTAAACACCCGCAGGCCTCCGTGGACTTTTTACCAAAAAGCGGGGCCTGGCCAGAAAAACCAGCGTAATTTTTCAAAAAAAAAGAATCTTGAAAAAATGACTGGACAATATGAAGCCACCTACCCCTGGCAGGTCCTGCCCAATTTTGGAGCCAATCAGACAAGTACTGCGAAAACCCCACCGTTGCAAGTGGGGTCCATTTTTGGAAATTTATGAAAAAAAAAAAAAAAAAGGAGATTTGTGGGATTTTGCATGTCGGGATGGAAAAAAATCGGCTTGTTGTACCCGAATACATGTTCCCCACGTCCTGCTGGTTCCTACAAGCCCAAAAACAGCTGAATTGGAGCAGTTTGCAGAAGCAGGGACTTGGTCAAAGTGCAGGGGGTATGAAATGCTCTTTTGTGAGCTATGCACAGTTTCTTGTTTTCTAGCAAGTGAGCTCTCCACCTAGTCCTCCTTCTCTTTCCCATAAATCACCCACATCTACACATGAATTGCATGGGTGGGATTTGAACCCACTAACCTGCCCCTTTGGCAGCCCATACATGCAAACAAAAGGGGAGCGTGTCTCCCCCCCTTGTCTACACCCCCGCTTGGTGAGGGGACTAACTACTTCTAACCATCACACTCTGTCTCATTACAACTACGAACTAACAAGATTACAGCCCTGCCCACCATACATAGCATGGACTACAGTGATATTTATCACAGGTTGCTACTCCGAACGCACTATCTAAATGCAGCAAGCTACATACAAGGCCCAAAATTGGACAGCACGATGTCAAGTGTTGAATTTCCCTCCTGACAGATCACAATAAAACAAACATAATAGCCAGCAAACATGCTACTTACCAGCAGCTTCATATCCTAGTCAACCATTCTACTGCCTACTCTACTCCTATCAAGGTAGTCTATCCAAGCAACTCTCTATGTAACTTGTACTCTGTCCAAGCGATTCAGCAACCTATGCCCTTTAATAAGAAGAAACAAAAAAAATGTATCCCCTCCCTGAAAAGAACTGCCTCATCTCTGCATGAGCAACAAAACACGGAGTTAGTAAAGCAAGGCTCACATAGATCAGTCAGTGTTGTGATGCTTCACAAAGCATGCTCCCAAGCACAGGGGGACTTCTCCATACACAGAGCAGATGTACCTCTGCCTTGCACCACATGAGATACACTTTCTCCTCCGACTACTTTTCATGGAGAAGTGGATTGCCCCTCGATTTGGTACACGCGCCCTTGCCATTACTGTTCTCCTGGGACCAACCGACCCACCACACAAACCATTAGCCACATCTAGATTGAAATGCAAATGCGAGAGAGGTTTGCGACCCCTTGCTACCATGAATTGTCGGTACAAGATATACCCATTCACCAAACTAGTGTATACACAATGGAAGTACAACCTGTGCCACCACTTGTGGTCATGGGTCTGTACACTGTAATAACCACGTAATTGGTCTTGTACATCGACTCCTCGCATATGCTCTTGGTAGTGCTACACCACTGGGGAGGTGGGCACAAGACGTCTTGCCTTATTATGCCAACGGGGAATGTAGCAATTGGGATCAACGGGGCTGACTGCAGTGGACAGCAGGTTCACACACTTCTTATCAAACCATGTCAATGCCACTATCTTCCCCGAAATGTGCATACACCATTGCAGCCTCCCCCTCTCTCTTTTCTTGCCCAAGTCCAAACAGGATGGATAACCCACACGGATTGTCTTCACTGTGGCAGTCGCATAGATCCCTTTTGCAGCCAAATCGTAAAACAGAACAAGACTAGAGAAGAAATTATCCATAGATACGATGTGTCATTTACCTTCAAAATCAGAAAGAAGCCGTGTAACTACCGAGTAGCCCATGCCATGAGTCAAATCAACACCTTCCTCTTTTCCTAGGTATACTTCCCATCTTCTGAACATACCGGCTCTTAGCACTTGCTAGACACCATACTTTGATTCCCCATTTAACAGGTTTCTTAGCCATGTACTGTTGCAGATTACAGTACTTGCCCTTGTACTTGACCATCATCTCGTCAATGCAAAGATTCTGCTCAGGCTGGTGGAATTCAGCATACAAAGCATTTTGTGCATCAATCAACCACCTTGTCTTCGCCAGTTTATCATACCCTGGGTGTCCACTATCTACAACTACAGTGGGCATTGTCAACAAGGTGAAGGCACCACATGATTAATGTCTCCCATCTGTTTCGGCTCATAATTCTTGCAATTGTTTCACACTTGAAAAACTCAATGTTACTCTTCCAATGTAGCCTAGTGTTAGGCAATTTCTTAATTCCCATGAGGATATGGACAGCCAACCATGTTCTGAGCTCCTTGACAGTCAATGGATACCACATTTTCATACCCTTACGCTAACATTTAGAGTTCACTTGAACAGCGTGCAAGTTGGTTTATATGCAGATCTTACGCATGATAACAACTGGCCAAAACAGGTTGAAGAAATCCACAGGCAGTGCATCGTCTGCCAATGGAGTTCTCCCTCCACTTGCCCCCCCAGTTCATCTTACCTCTGGCAGCATTTGTTCATTATTATTCCACATGTCATCTCTAAACCTGTCTGTTGTTTCCCACTCTTCCCAATTTTCTGGCAGGTTGTACAAACCAAGCTCATGAGTAGGCACTCCAGTGTCCACACAGAAATCCCATAAATCGGGCTCAACAGCAGCAGCAGGATTAGTCCTTACCTCTTCCTCTGGATCGAAATCTGAATCAGACTCATCGCTAACTGACCCCTCACTGGCCAAATTCATAACAGACACATCCACCCTTAACATGTCTTCCACTGAACAAGACAATGCGACATCTATATCTACCAATTTACACAGGTGGGAGGATACAGAGTGCACGCCTACATCACAGAAAAATGATACAAGCTAGAATTCCACCTCTGCCACAATGTCCCATATAGTCTCGAGTACAATACCATAAAGCCAAACAGGGGGGGTGGAGGAAGATGTTACATCGGGCAAAGTCAAATCCCCAAATCAAATTTTGACAGTTTGCCCCACCACATTCTTGAAGGATTTGGCTATGACGAGCCAAATCATGGTGCTCAACCTGAGAGCTCCTCAATGAATAGGAGGTAGGGGGCAGGTCAAGTGATTCCCCTGTAAACAAACTCACAGGTGATTCATGCTCATGACATTGTGCTTCCCCTTCAAATTCATTTGTAAGTGAAGAAGTGGACTTACCTAGTGACCTTGCTAGCACTTTGAGCCTCATCTTGGCTACTTGCAGAAGACACAGCAAAGTCAGGCCACACAGATTTCCTCAGCAGGTCGTTGATGGAGGCAGAGAACCCTGAGGGATGCCCCTCCTCCTTTCTTTCAACCCACCCTAGCACTTCAGCAGCCTGACGACGCCACAAGAAGCAAAAATTCGCAGGTAGAGGACGTGCAGGCCAAGTGATTCTTGCAGGGTGCTTCATGGACACTAAGTAGTCTTCGTTGAGGGCCCCTACAAGCTGTGCAACTTGCTCCTCATTCGCCCCTAGGCCTCTCACCCATTCAGCTATCGTTTGGGCCTCTCTAGCTAAGTGCTTTGGAGCAGGGGGATGAGAAATGAATGTAGCCATAACACCTCACTGACAGCAGCCGCCTCTATTCAAGCCAAGCTCACTCGGAGCCCCAATGCTCAACAATGCAAGGCAATAAAAAATGAAAGCAAACAAAGGCCAGCAGTTTTGAAGCCTGAAGTGCCAAGGATTCATGAAGACGACAAACGACTGCAACGGTACCCTGCAAGAGAATCTCACACAGCGAGCACCTCCAGTACGATCACAACGCCAACATCAACCTGCAAGCAATGCGCGTGAGGCAACATGCGAGAGAAAGAAGAAACTGTGAGAAGGGAGATTGAGAGGCAGGAGCAGTGACAGCCAGACCCCCTGCCGTTCCAAACCCTAGATCTCGGCCGTCCAAGACAATTTAGGCAATCGGTCTCATATGGACCATCCTGATGCAGACACACAGTGCACCTACAAAAAAAAAACCAAAAAAACCAAAATCATGTGTGTAAAAAAAACGACCAAATTTGGGCCGGCAGGTGTTTAGGGGTTAAAAGATGGTACCACATGCAAAATGGATCTTGATCTTGTCTTGCAGCCCAACCCAACCAAGATAAACAACTACCCACAACATATAGGTAAGAAAAACGTTTGGCCCCTACATCACGTTCATGGATTTCACACATCGTAAATCCGTGAAGACGAATTTGTCAATAGGGTTGGATCATAACAAACATACTGGAATAGGGTTTTGATAAAGGCTTGGCCCATACTCGCGTTGGCAAATACTAGTAAACGACGTCTTTTGGGGTTTACGAAAAAACTCCTTCGGTAATGGGGCATCCGATGTTTACATCTTCCCTCCCAAAAGATAGTTATTATGTTCCTAGTGATAAACAACTTACGACGGACATAATTGTCAATTATAATTGTCCACACAGTCTTTCGGTCTGGAATAATTTTGCAGGAATATAAAACGACCATTTTGGAAAGACCCTCATTGGATTAACTACATGTGTAATGTAAGTTCATGACGAACAAACCCATTAGCATGGTTCGCGGATGCACGAGAAGACATGAATTTGTAATCCTCAAGGTCATTGTATCTAAAAACATGAGATCATGGACAACCACTACACTTTGAGAATCCGTTGTGAAGTTGTAATAAACCGTAAACCGGTAAACCATGGTCCGAAGTGGAGGCACGGATGTGCATCATAAAGGAGTGTGCAGTAGAAATTCCCATGGGAGATATTTGGAGTCATAGCCCGTTTATGTCATATGCATGTTGTTACCATTCCCAAAATAAAATATAAAAAATAAACCTTATGAATTTATTTCAATTGTGCCAAAAGCCTCCATTCCCCGCAAATATGCCCACATTCATATGGAAATCCTTGGGGGGCTTGGAAATGGGATAAAATCAGGATGCGGGACCGCTAGCCCTAGTAATAATTTTTTATTCCCTCTTTTTGGTGATAAAATCGAGATCGTCAGCGTCCTTGGTCTCCATCCTCAACGTCAGAAAGGTGCTCGCTCACAAAGGATTGCTAATCCCAATCAGTAAACCGTGAGGACATAAGTACTGGAATCCACTGAAATGCCTCCTTGGTTCAGAATGTGCAGTGCATCTTTCAGTTGTCCGGCCATACATAGTGACCTCAAATCCCCATAAATTATAGAAGAGCTCTTATAGACTCCCTCCCTTGGTCGCCTTCCAGTATCAGACGTCATGATAGAGGTGGCCGATTCAAAACACTGTGCCTGATGCAACCCTGCCTTCCTGCATGAGTCATATCGGTTAGTTTTAAACCTTAAAACTACAACTCAGAATACATCTCAAATCTCCCACACTCATCAACAATCATGAGGAGGCTCCTAGTTGCCCTGTCTCCCCTCATGAAAATCATAGATCCAACGGCTCACGCCACCCATCAAAAAAACAAACTAAAAAATAAACAAGAAAAACTCGCAAAAAAATAAAGAATATATCGAAATCCCTCCGTTGGATCGGAAGATCCAACGGCTGAAATCCACCACAAAAACAAATGTAGGTTACATGGACCTTCCAGTCTAGTTAGTTAATATAACTGTATTTGCAGCTTACAGGGTAACCCGTAAAGTGAATAGACCCTCGTGGCCAATGTGCAGTGGTCTCATTCTTGCAGCAGAGGACAAGATGTGTTTCTACGGTTTGGAAGAGTCTTTATGGATTGACTGACATCTAACAAAAACAAGAAATTGATAGGAAAATGTTTCTTTGTGGTCGATCATGCTTGCCAACGGACTGCTGCAAGCATGAGAAGTTATCGATCAGTCATTGCATCTACAGCTATCATACCTTCAACTTCGTGTCACAGTTGTAGCAATTGCTGTTGAGTTGGTCAGTTTCTGCAAGGTAGTTTTTATACGTCTAGTTATTGACTATTAAGGTGTGGTTTTCTTGCACAGTGGCTGCTATTGCATGCAAACAGAAAAAGAAAATAGTAGCAGCAATTTGTCACACTTCCTTTGTTATTGACAACAATAGAGGGAATCATAGCCCTTTGATAGCTCAACTGTACCCACAAGAGGTGTCTTCATGACAGACTTGGAAATTTCAGACGACAAAAATCTATTTTTAGTACCCAAGAATACTGCTAGCCATTGGAGGCTTTCACTTACCTGCGCTATGGTCCGTATTCAAAGGTAAGTCTGTCCTCCTTGCGATGGAAGCCCACGAACACAGTCCAGCCATTAGAAAAACCATGAGCATCCACAATCTTGGGATAGCCCTCCAAGAGTATGCGGGCCATCATGTCTTCCACTCGTTTGTCTACATTCTTCATATTCTCAATTCGTTGTGAAGACCGGGACGCAGATGAGGACAAGCACGCAACGAGCAAAACTAAAGCCCAGAGAGCCATGAATGTGGCTACTGTCGGGGGATAAACTTATCAGAATTTTCGTTAGATTAGGGGTTACCAACTGTACATATGGAACTGCCCAAGAAATGTAAGTTTTAAAATGAATATGAGTTCATATGATATGAAATAAATGTTACACCATAGTAATGAACATGAGAAGCTCATAAGAATACCTGAGATCTGTTGTCATACTCGGTCTCCAAGAGCAACATAGCAATGGGACATTAGCCACTTATGGAGCTTAAGCAGTTTTGCTTCAAAAAGCTCAATCCAAGTACGAGTTTTTGGGGAGAATAAGCCCACCTACATTTCCCAAAGATTCCATTTCTGGCTTGAATCTATAGTGTGTGATGTGACCAAGAATAAATTATGTAATATTGTTGGAAGACAATTTTAATTTTTAACCACATATTTCTTTTTAAAATTATAACAATGATATTGTATAGTTTACCATAGTAACACGTAAGCCGCCATGTCATATCTTATGGTCTAAAATTTTAAAAATTATTTTTGGAAAAAAATTGGAATCGCTGGATCTAGTGATCCAAATTTTTTTAAAATCATTTAATAAATCGGGACCGCCTATTTCGACAGTCTCGAATTTTCAAGAACATATTCAATAAATCAGGACCGCCAGAACTAGTAATCCCGATTTTTAATAAACTACTTAATAAATCTAGGACCGTCAGTTTTGATAGTCCCGATTTTTGAAAAACAAATCAATACATCGGGAATTGGCAGACCCAAAATTTCAAAGAAAAATATCTAATAAATCGGGACTGCCAGATCTGATGATCCTGATTTTTAGGATATTTAATAATAAACTCGAGACCGTTAGCTTTGGCGGTCTCTATTTTTAAAAATTTATTAAAAAATTTATTGAACAAAACATTGAAACAATAATGTATTGAAACATGGATTATAAAATGGATTGAAAAAAAAAATGATAAAACTTGGTTTGTAACAGTCTCGGCAGGATGAAACGTGGATTGTAACAGTCTCGGCAAGATGTGCAAGATTAGAGTCCAGGCAGAAATTGTGATAATATCGAGACACATTGTGAATCGTGGATCCTATATAATGTCTCCATTGTTACATGTAATTTGTACCTCTCCTTGCATGCCCCTATTGTTACATATCAGGCTCCTACTGTTGCACATCTCCGCCTCCGCTTGTTGCTCTCGGATATAGTATTGTTTTTCTGTTTTCCATCTTCTGCTCCGTTTTCTTTCCAATCCGAGGTGAAAACCGTTTGAAATTCTTTCAAATAGTAGGTTCGCAAGCCCGTGTTATCCAGTTGTTACAGCGAACACTCCTTGTCGATGGAACTCTCCGAACTGAAGCTCTTCATCTTCTCGACCGTAAAGTTGGGTGGCCTAGAGAACGCCTATACAATGGACGAGGAAAAGCAGATGGCAGTAATTTTGACCCATCCGTATCTTGGTTTTGTTGATAGAGTTGTTTTCAGAACGTTCCAGCACATGTACTCCAGATCCGATGGCGAATGCTCAATGGATTGGGGTTACCACATCTCCGACAGTTAATTAAAGTGTGTTTAAGGTCCAGCAAACAGATGTTAGGCCAGTAAGCTGAGCGTGTGCACAATATCAAGCTGCTCATACTCAAGCATTTCTTATTGACAACAATCCCAACAATACTACTGTAAGACTTCTACTTTCTTATTTCTATTTGATCAGCCTTACCAAAAGTAACTATGTAAGATTTTAAGTATCTAGATAAACCATTGAATATTTGAAAGAAAAACTAATGCAATATAATTATCATGTGCAGCTATATATATGTGAACAGTTGGGAGACCTTATTTATCTACATCGGAAATTTCTTTACTAGTCTGCAACAGGTAAATGATACATGTTACTTAGAATTATTTTTCTAAACTTTCCTGATCATTTTCCACTCCAAACTAATCTGGCTTTTTCATCTTTATTATTATCTGCAGGCCATTAAGTCAAGTTGAGTGCATCCGTCTATCAACATTAAAACGCCAGAAAGTAGAGTGATAATTGATATTTTTAGGATATGATCGACCTAATCATATCTTGGTGATGTTTCTTCATTTTCACTCCATTCCTTTTTATCATGTGATCTGCTGCACTGAGTATTTGTTATACATAGGAATGCATCATCACTATTTGTCTGATGTTAATCAAATTTGATGTCATATTTTCCTAGATGTCGTATACCGCCATACGATCAAAGGATCCTTGGATTAAAAAAAAATGAACTGTCATGCCACACAAGACCATTCCACAAGCCTATTATATATGCCGTCCTATAGCACTATATATTTGGATTTGTATTTTTAAGTTATATATCATAAAATTATAACTCTTCATCTATAATAACTTATTCATCCATTTAGTCTTCATTATTTATTCTACCAAAGTAGTGTTATTTAGTAATACTCACTTGACAATATTGTATGATTTAGGTACATACAAATCACAATGGCAGACAACATCTCAACCTACCCCATCAATGAAATTGATGAAATTGAGGCCGATGTGAATGTTGACGAGGGTGTCGATCATGAGGAGGCGACCTCAGACACATTATCAACTCAAGTCAAGACAACGGAAGATGAATTTTACGTGGTGTACGAGCACAATCCCCACCATATTCTCGAACTAAAAACAACATGGGGGACTCCAAACCCGGGAATTTGTTACAGCAGTTCATGAAACACCACTCATAACACTGAAGAGGTTGCATTATTCATCGGTAACTGCATTTATTCAAATTTGGGGGAAGAGGGTAATTACGGCCGATTTTCATATTCTCAGACATTTGGAAGTCCAAGTTTACGGTTAATATTGAAGACAATGAATTTCTAGATGACCCAGCACAGCCCAGCGGATCTCATCCTACGTAAAGAGCAAAGACATTAAACCATCCATTCACACCGTGTCATACCTTAACGCCGTCATCAATGGAACCGACATTAAGCCTTAGATTTGATCGTAGTGAAATGTCATGTTCGCTACTGGTGAAATCACTCAAAAAAAATCCATGGAATCATTTTCCATCTTTTGGCAGTCAAACAACTGATGGCAGTCACCACCGCTTCAACTTCCGAAGAATGTCACAAAGACATCGTATTTAAAAAATGATCAGTTTTAACTCTTTAACATCAATAGTCTCTATAAACAAACATTTGATAATGCCCCTTGTGACACGATATTTTCAAACAATTTTGTATATTTATAGATATTTTATAAAATTTTCCTTCCCTTCCCTTCACTCTCCACCTTTTGTCTGTTCCAATCATTTTATGATGTATATTTCGAAAACTTTTGCTATATTCTTTCTTCATTAATAAAAACTTAGAGAATTTTTTTCCCTCACCCCTTTTAATAGCAATTATATCGGCTCTGATATACGCTATGTTAAAATCATAAATCTTATAACTCTTCTGTTCTATCTCTCTCCTCCATTTAGCATTCAGTTATCATTCATCACTGGTAGTGCGGAGCATCGCGAAGCTCTAGTTATATTTATAAAAACAATATGGGTACTTCTTTGCCTTTGTGTTACAAATTTCTTAAAAATAATATATGGGAAGAAAAAAAAAAAATTGTGGAGCTACGATTCCCTATACTAAAGACTGCCGATGGTTGCGGTCATATATTTTTATTTTATTTTATTTTATTTTTTTAATTTAATTCTACACCGCCCTTATTTCTAATTTTATATTGAATTCGGGACCGCCAAATGTGGCAGACCCAATCAGTTTTAATTCAATTCGAGACAGCAAAAGTTGGTTATTTGATTTTTTTACTTTTTAAATTTGGAACCGCCCCCACTATTTTTTATTTTTTTATTATTAAATTTAGGACCGCCAGAAGTGGCAGTCTTGATTTTTTTAATTTCTTTTTAATTTTAATTTTATTAAATCAGGAACCACCAAAATGTCAATCCTATTTTTTTTTAATGTTTTTAAAGTTTTTTTTATTCAATCTGGGTCAGATGGAGCCATAACATTCTAGAACTGGTAGATGCAGTCTTCTAAACCTATACCTTAGTCTAGTTTCTAGCCTGTAACCCCTACACAAAAAATCAAATATTGGATTTTGTCATGTTCATCATGAACATGGACCCACAAAACGTAATAATTAAAAGCTTAATGATGTCGGGAGAGATGGTGAACGAGATCATCCATTCCAACCCCAACGTACTCTCCCGCCACCTTCTCTCTCTCTCGCGTTGAGCATATGTCTGCGTTGACAAGTACAAGCACGAGATAAGCTATTAAGTTTTTTTTTAGCTTTTTTTAAAAAAATGCTGCCTGAATGTCTTTTTTTCGCCTGAACGCAGCGAACGCGTAGGGAGGAGCACAAGAAAAGGGGGAGGGGGGAGGGGGGAGGGGGAAAGGGGTTTGTTTTTTATTTTGTCTTCATTTCTCTCTCTCTCTCTCTCTCTCTCTCCCCCCCCCCCACCCCCCCCGCTCAGCGCTGCAGCAGCAGGGGAAGTTTTTTTTTTTTTTTTTTTTTTGTTGATATCTCTCCTCTCTGTTTCTCCGTCTGCTGCACTGCTGAACTGGTGGTCCTTTTGTTCATTTTATTTTTGCTCAATAAAAAGTAATATAATAATCGAGACCATTTGTTCTGGTGGTCCTAATTTTATGCTTAAAAAAAATAAAAAATAAAAACAACTAAGATCGTCAGCTTGGAGGTCCTGTTTTTATCAAAATAAAATAAAATAAAATAAAAGTAAAAATCCTAATCGCCAAAGCTGGTGGTCTAGATTTTATTCGGAAAAAAAACAAAAAACAAAAAAATTGGGATGGCCAGAGCTGGCGGTCTCGTTTTATTAGATATTTTTCAAAGCAGAGAGGATTCAGGATCCAAAAATGTTGTGTATACTGGACCTTTCATTGTAATCACTTTTATACTGCATTTATGACATTATCATCCATATGTCTCTGCTCGGGTTCTAGGGATGCATCTACTACTATATTTCTCTGCATGGTCAAGGGAAGAGTGCAACAAAATCCTGCACCCATGTCTCCCCCACCCCTGTTAAAAATAATAAAAAATATGTATTTGGCATTAGAGTTCAATGCACATATATAGACAGCCTTAATACTACCCAACCGTTAATTTGGGCAACATAGGTGCCTTCATGCTACACAGTCTTGTGATCAGATCAACTAAACGGGTTACTTATGTCAAAAACCAGCTATACAAGCTTAAAATAATCACAAAAGGCAGTGTGCATTGTGAGTTGGCCACATAGGGGGAAAACTGCATGCCTAAACAGATGGCATTTCAGTAGACACAATCCCTTATTGGAGTGGATTCGGATGTTATTCAGATTGTAGTTGGTTCACAAGTCACAAGATCGCTGCATGTGTCCGGTGTGCCTAATATTATTGTGGCCAGATACTCGACTGTAGCAACTGCCATCGGTGCTTCAAACCCACCCGTATAGAAGAGTGAGCGGAAGCACTGTCCGGAAATGAAAGACGAAGTATTTTTGATTAAAACCTGCCAGGGTTAAGAAGGTTTTTGCATAGTGTCAAGGCTATGGTAGGACTGTGTTGCATATGCCTTATGACGTATTAATCAATGTATGTAGGGTCTTATGTCTTCACATGTGTCAAGGTTCTCTTATTACTTTATTTGATTCCCGTTACAAGGATTTCGGCCTAAAGGGCAAGTTGTACATTCCATACTTTGAATTCATGAAATGAGAAAATTGGTGTGAAATGGTGTACCGCTCTTATTGAGGAGAGCATAATCTACTTGGTTGGGCCTACCTTGTGTACCATGTGTTCCACGTCTACACAACGTCTACCTAAGGGGTCCATTGCATCCAACACTTGCATAACCACATCTGCTGCTTCCACCACTTTCATAAACTCCTTATAGAAGGCTCTACGTGACCCATCTGCACATACACAATACTTAGCCAATTTAGACTTCTGAGGCGAACCTAAATTGGTTTCCTCGTCAACGACTCTGGTGAAAGGTTGGGTCAGGGATACTGCGGACTTTAAGAGCCAGCAGTGACAGCATTGCTTGCGCGAGGGATTTTTCGTTTATCGAAGTTTGAGTTCCGTTTGGCATTCCTTGGAGAACGACAATGAGAGCACACTTGAGCTTTGGATGACAAAAAGAAATACGCTTTACTGACGAATTTGACTTTCCCGCGAAACTAACATGCGGAGGCTATGGACCTCTTTGCCCATTTCTCGTCCTGTCCACCTTCACATCTTTCAGCATCATTTGCTCGTACATCCCCAAACCCTCCATTCCACACACCTATCGCGCATATATGCAAGTGCACGGATTTGACATACATGGCTCGGAAATCGGCGCCGTAACGAAACGAACGACGATGAACGAGAGAAAGAGAGTCTATTCTCGCCTATGCTAAAACCAGTTATGACTTTGTCGTCACTGAAATTTCATAATTCCGAATAATACCACAATTTTTTGTTAATTTATTTTTATTTTTAGAATTTTTATTTTTCAAGAATTTGTTGGACCCTATGTTTATCGCACATGGTTTGGAATTCATGTCGAGTGACTTCCCCTAGAGTAGGTCTCGAATCACCTTCCAATGACACCTGCAACTCTAACTTGATGGTTAATATCTCTTCATCTCTCTCTCCACTAACACTCATTGCATTCACAACAGCCATCGTCAACACATTCGTAGGAAGAAGACACAGTGCAACGCAAACACATCAAGAAAGAATGAAGGGCCGTTATGGCAAGAAGCTTGAAATCACCCTACAAATGCCCACAATCATTAACAAGTCAGCAAGCCGTAAACTAGAATCCCTACATGTACAATCTAATCTACCCGACGTCTCCACCAAGATTCATGCTTGGTGGAGATACGGTGCTCATCTACCGTGCGCACAAAGATAAGGAGAAAGTGTAGCTTGGAATGAGTGTGCAGCACTAAGACACATAGAGATACCCAAAGAGGATTAAGCATGCAGAGTATAAATGTGGCACATGCACATAGTAGCAGGCTTATATTTGATGTACACCAATACGGAACATCATATTGTATATACTCAAATATTGGATCCCATCTACTCAGGTTGCATGAAACTTATATCCTCAACCACATGTGGAGCTTATCAACAGCTACATCCTAAGCATAGAGGTTAGTTGTATTGTTTGAAATCCCACCCTTTCATCTTGTAAAGGTCATGATATGGCCGACGTTATCATGGTTAACAACCCTTGTACGCAATAAAGTGCCCCTAACGGTACGCCGCCATCAATACTAAATATAGGGATAGACTAATTCTGTTAGGCTTTGATGAAAAAATAGACAATATAGCAAGGAGGAATCTAATCATCACAACTCAATGGGGGCAGTGATAAATGCATTGGATTCCTCTATCCCAGGGATACATTTTCTAGAGAGAGAGAGGAGAGAAGACTCCGACCGAGGCCGGCGTAACTAAGAGTCACTTCGCCCTACTTCTACTGCCCTCTTTTGGGGGTGGGCTCTATAAGTAATTGGGTGTCCAGCGGACACTAGGATTTTGGGGGTAGAGGTACCAAGGGGTACCCTGGGTACCCCGGGGCCCGGAGGGGTACCCAGGAGTAAGTATCCGGGGTATTGTGGGGGACTATGGAGCGGAGAGTGGGTTGGACTCTAATTTCTGCTTGTTTGTAATGATGGTTGTGAGAGAGCGGAGGGCAGTGAGGTGAATTGCCTTTAAGCATTTGTGGATATGAGATATTGGGATTTGTGGATACTTCCTCGAGTGCCGGCCGTAATAACAGAGAAGGGGCCGGCTATTCAAGGCCAAACTTCATCCACATGAGAAGCTATGGGATACAAAGAAGGTCGCATGAGCGTTTATGGGTTAATTATGCAATATATTAAGTTTGGTTTGGATTCAAGCCAAAGTCCGAAATTAGTTAAAATTGAATTTACAACACCTTATCATCCTCAAACCAATGGTCTTACGGAACGATTCAATCAGACATTTTGCCGCATGCTAGAAAAGAATGGAGCCATTACCAACGAATGGACATCTTTCTTCCACCCCGGTCTTTGCTAATAGGACTGCCCTACATACTAGCACTAAACGAATGCCCTTCAAGCTTATATATGGACGTTCTTGTGTGTTACTCATTTATACTGTTCTTCTTTAGTTTCTTGTGTTGCTGAACCTGCAGATCTGAATTCATTTTTGGAGAAACTCCATGTCCGTCGAGCGGTTGTTGAGCTGCTCAGGCCATGAACTATATAATACAACAAGAGGGTAAAGTATTCTGAACAGTTCCAGGTTGGTCAAATTGTTTGTTTGAAATTGCAACATGGTCCCTATGCATGCAAGACTAAGCTTAAATCGATGGTCCATACTTGTTGTATCAGCTTTTACGTGGGCATCGTGCTTTGATCTTACCACAGAGCTCAGCTTCCAAACTCATCCACATGATGGTATTAGATAGATCAGAAGTCATCACAATAAGCGTAGTGATATTAGATAGATCGGAAGTCATCACATTATGTGATGACGAGATTCCTCCTTGCTGTATTATCTCTTTTTTCACCAAAGCCTGACAGAAGCCCATCCCTATATAATTTAGTATCGACGGTGGCATACCGTTAGGGGTATTTTATTGCGTACAATGGCTGCTAACCATGATAACGCTGGCCATATCATGATCGTTACAAGATGAGGACAACTGTTGGGATTTCAAACAATCCGGCTAATCTCTAGTATGCTTAGGATAACTGTTGATAAGTTTCACCTGTGTTTGAGGCTATAAGTTGCCTGCAACCTGAGTACAGGGGATCCAATGTTTGGGGTATGTACATAATCTGGTGTTCTGTATTGGTGTACATCGGATGTAAGGCTATTATGTGCATGTGCCACATTTATACTCTACATGTTTAATCCTCTTCTATCTGCTTAGCGTTGCACGCTCATTACAAGCTATATTTTCCTCTTATCTCTATGTGCAGGGTAGAGGAGCACCGTATCTCCACCTGCAAACATGAATCTAGTGATCACAGAGTAGATGCACTGGCAGATACAAAAATCCGCATGCAGAGGGGTCCGGTTTTTGTGTGACGGAATGGCTTCTATGCGGGTTGACAAGCACACGTGGCGGCCTCTGCGCTGCCTCCAAAGGCCAACGACGCGGCTTCTCTTTTCCGGCAGGGTCTCTTTCTCGGTGGTTGGAAATTTTACTAAAACTCCATCTTAGATGGAATTCTTTGCATTTGTGCTAGGTTTTTTTGCTAGTGGCTTTCAATGCTTCCATGCTATACATTGACCGTTGCGAATTCCATTTCACCTAGAAATTCAATCCCACATTGCATTTTGGCCATGCTCTTGGTGAAACTGGGTTTATTACCCACTACTTTTCACATACAAAAGGATCAACAACATGGAATTTGGGTTCCAAATTTGGAGAGCACGTTCTATACATGGTAGGCATTGAGTCTGTGGTGGTGCGTGATAAGAAAAAATAAAAATCATAGAGCAAACTGATGGTCAACCCTGATATATAGGTGGATTTTTTGGTTGACTTACAAAAACTCACCGTTTCCATTTCTTATAATCTTAATCTTTTGATTGAAACGGTGAAATCAGCTGCAAATTTCTGACCACCTGCATGATGACCTTACCTTCCTTGTTGTACGGTTCATCCACTCGGATGAACATTTCCTGCAACTTACATCCAATCTTGTCAGGGTATGTACCCTTTTCCAAAAACAGGTCTGGCCGTTCAAATAATGTTTATGCTTTTCCATAGTTTCTGCTCAAGTGATTGGAAATTGTGACATCTTAGGGCTTATTTCGTGCTCGAAGTCCATTATACTGCCTCAACATCTATCATTCCTAGAAAATGCGGCACCACATTTCCCACTAAAGGATCCTTAATTAGTCAACCGTTGATACCCTAACACACTCGTACAAATCATTTCTTTTGAAAATCCCTAAAGTTTATGCAAAGACAATTGTCTTGACAACATTAAAACAGATGTATGTAGTGGGGATGAAGAGAATGGGATGTGATGATGAAAATATGCGTATTTTACAAGATATGATATCAGTAATAATATAAGATATATACATGGCATATTATTATAATTTATACAACTATATTTTTCGGGTGGTCATCATTATATTGCATATATTGAATGGCACTAAATTTGAACAGATTTCTTTTTATAAAGATGAATTATTACATGACCCTTCAATGAAAGGTTTTATTTTTGAAATGCTTCATCTGGGAATGCTCTTGTTTGAAGGGCAAAAGATGTCTTGAAAGGCATTGCAATTTGAATCTCCACCCCAAGCTAAAACCTTGGATATGAGTATGCCATTAGCATTTTTATTTTTATTTTTGGGAGAATTCTATAGCCTTTGGATCAATACAAAATTAGAAATATGATAGTCTTATATAGTCTTATTATGTACTGAAAAGTTGTCCAAATATTTGTAAGTATTTGGTGAAATTGGTCAAATTTTGTAGCGTACTCCAATCAACCCACAAGAGACCATGACTCAAAGACGTCGGAATATAATTAACAAAACTCTACTAGTTCTTATTTCCAATTCATTAGTTTAGGGTCCATCAGGTCTTTTGCCTCTCCACAATGATATCTCGGAGACTGATTGTCCCTCCACATGTGCATAGTCAAAGATACAATAGAACCAAGTTCATTGCCTCATTTTCTGTTGCTTAAAAAGTACATATACTTCATCTAATCTTTTCACATTACAGTTAATATGGAAACTTCATCCATTTGGAAAATATTGTCTTCAAAATGACCACTTATAACCCACCCCCACCCCATTGGTTCTGCTTTTTACTCCTCACATTTTCGACCTTTGAAAGTTCTTCTGGTTATTGTCGTTGTTTTATCAAATGTTAAATTGTAGGTCACCATAGAAATTGCTTGGAAATATGTCTCTACTACTTTGTTGTTGGCTATGTCCCGCAAGGGATAGAGGCATAGTGGAGACTTCTCGCCTAGGCGAGGAACGGAGAACTAGGCTTATCCATTCAACCTAGTCTATGGAGGGTTGATGGGACCCGCATTGTGGAGACATCTTGCCTAGGGGGAGAACTAGGCTTATCCATTAAGCCTAGTCTATGGAGGGTTGATGGGCATGATTCAAGAAGTAGTGGAAAAAGTATAAAACAACAACCCCAAAATCACCTAAAGAAGGAAAGAGCAAGGACACAGCCTCTTGTGGCGGAGCCACTGGTTTCATAGTCACATACTAGATTCCATAACTAACGAAGCTCAATATGGATATATAGAGTTGAAATGCAAGGAATAACTTTAAGGTCCTAGCCTCCCCAACTCTTACCAATTATCATACATCATTATGAATATGCATGTTAGGTAGGGTGATATATGTATAGAGTATCCATCTTTCCAGTCCTAGTTCCTTTTGGGGTAAAGTGACACCGGAATTCATGCTAATTGCTTTGGCAAGAGTCAACTTTTGTTTTTAGTAGATACTACTATATCCAAAACAAGAGGTTTGATATTAAATAATTAGGTGCCTTCGGGCTTCAAAGGTTTTTATTTTTTTCACTTCAATAATCATTAATAAAGCTCCCAAGGGCTACCTCCCCTTCAAAAAAAAAAAAAAAAAAAGGACAATGCAAGATGGCGAAATTGTGATAAACGAAAGAAAAAAATGCTTTATTACGGTAGCTAGAGCTTCGAGCAAGAAGGAAGACCTTGCCCAAGCAACCATAACTACTTATGGTGTTACTTCACCCCAAGGGCTATAGCCTTCTAGCTTACAGGCCCAGGCCAGAACACTCTTGATGGATCTCAGCATTTTGTATTCCTGAATCCATCACTTTCACTACTAGAGTGTTTATTAAGCTTACTAGTACTTTGCACACCTAATTTGTACTTGAGAGCTACTACTACAATTGAAGCACATCCAAGTGTTTATGGTCCTCCTAGGGGATTCCTAGAACCTCAGTGCTCACTACTAGTGATTAAGAACTGTTACTTAGGAGTCACAATGTAAAAACCAACGCCATGTGAGTCAATTCCTGCGCTGAAGTTGTCCCCGTTTTGTGTCACGTAAGTGTTCTGTGAACATTGCAGAAGCTTCAAGGGAAGTAAAAAATCACCAAAAAATCTGTCTTCATTAGGCATCCTATGGATGTTCTGAAATATGTGTTTTTGGAGCTGGGCCACTGGGGATCCCAGCGTGTCAGGCTCCCCTCAAATTTCACCTCGGCCTGGGTGGAATTTGCCGGGAGCCTTCCAGGCTGGCGGGTCCCCAGATGCTGAGCGGTTCCACTCCATAATCCAGTTCAGAAGTACCAAGGGATGAAGTTAACTTTCACACCATCCAATTCTTGCTAAAGAGATTCCGAACCCTGAAATTCTGTGAGCTCTTCAATGTCAACCTCACAGGCTCACCGCCACACCTCCTAGGGTTAGGGGAAGAAGATCACATTAACACACAGCTGCGCTATCCAATCAAGCTACCGTCTGGCGAAACTACAATCCACGAATAAGAAAACTGTACACTCATGCTGAAAAGATAGGAAGCCAAGAACCCACCTGCCAAAGCTCGTGAATGGTAACCTTAGTGCCAGCTCTAAGACCGATTGCCCCCCAGCTTGCGGTGATGGGGCTTGCGTTGTTACTCCTGTTCCACAACACTACTGCAACGCGCCCGCCAGACAGTGGCCCCGCCCAAACCTGGTAAAGGCATCAAATCACCTTCAATCAAGCTACGATCCACCCGCCCCCCCCCCCCCCCCCCACCGGGTCTGGTGCCCTCCGTTAGCTACAGAAACTTGTAAGAGACCTAATTTATGCCTCCCAGATGAGTTCGCCAGGTTGTACAGCTCTCGGATCTGAGAAGAAATTTACCTTGGCGAAAGTTCTACATTTCATGCGTACCTCAAGGTCACCACTGCCTTGCTGAGATACTTTTCTCCCCTGCACCCCTAATGAATCTGCAGGGACGATGCAGAGGGTCTATGGTCAGATCAACGAGGTCATGCAGGGGAGGGGGGAGCCATCCATGGAGTTCATAGATCATGCAATATCATATGTATGTACTGTGGCAGAGCGACATGTACCTTTACCCATTACAAGTCAAAAGGTTACCTTGATTAACCGCGATAACCTCTTGATTAGACAGAATCCCTAGAACCTCACTGCTTATTGTTCGCACATCGCATCCAATTAGAAGTGGGGCCTGCATATTTTGACCTCACACTTTCTTAGTCCAAGGACGAAGTAATCACGATAGCTGCCCAGCGAGAAACAGGTCAAGCAGAAAGTGTCTGTATGAGCCCTCAGAGATTCCTCTGCCGACCTGATAAAAAAACTAGAGAATGTGGATGGAGCAGAGTGAGCGCTGATGATTCAGCAAAAGTATGAGGCAGCCTGGATCCATATTCAAGATTTCGTTTAGATCAGCTTGGAGGAAGTCAAGTACTTTCATAAGTGACCAGATGCTGAAATGTGAGCGGTACTCCTCCACAGTCATACCCCCGTTACCAACTTCCAACATGTCAGGATCTGCCACACCCAAAATTCGAGCAAAATTCACGAAGGGTTCAAGGTTCACACATTGCCTGTTGCAGCGTCAATCCATGCACATATTCCAGTTTGACATTCCAGGTACAGTCTTGAGTTAGCTTGGAGATGTGCAGAAAAGGGTTAGAATTCAAACGATTGCAAGCACGTCCATCTCCAAGATCTAAGAAACAACAACAATTACGTACGTCGAAGTGACATTCTGTAAACCAACCCTCTTTACAAGTATTATCTGGAGTTACAAGTACTTTACTTGATGATCTTACCATTAAAGCCACCAGGCCCAGCATACCGTGCCCACTGATTGTTTGAATCAGCAATGCTAGTCATGCTGCACAACATGCCCGCACAAACAGGCCAGACTTTTGAACATGCTCAAGAAAACATGCTAGCAAATGGCTAACACTCAATCTGCAAGATCACTTCTGCTCATCCCCTTAATTAAGGATTCTCCAGCTGCCCCTTGGAAACTAAAAGTGATAGATTACTTTCATGACCTCGGAGAAGATGACATAGAGAGCCTCCAGCTACAAGCTTTGGTTACCTGCCCCAGTTGTCCTTGATATCAGTCGTTGTGCGCCAGCTGTTTCCAAGTGCAGGAGCCCATGTTGCTGGGTCACCACTACCCCTGCAACAAATGTACCGAGCACTTGCACATGTATCATCCGACTGGGTCGACGTATTGTGTAAATCTAGGTACATGGACTCCTGTCCTAGTTGCAGTTCCTGAGATTTAATTATAGCCTACAGTGGAATCAACAGACCAAGTATTTTCTAGCATGACGTCTTTTAGCGTCTTCTAGATCCCATCTGACATCAAACACACTGCTCCCTGTACAACCGGATTATTCTCGGGTTGGCGCGACCGCTATCGAGGGCTATTGTGGATAAACTTCTTTGTGTATCCCGATGGGCTGAGACCCCTCATCCCACTTATCCCCGGGGCTTCTGAGCACTTATGTTTCCAGTTTGCAGCCTGAAACGGTACTCAATGAGTACATCTCTGAGCTTCCATGTTGTTCCGGGTGAAAGCTTTGCAGGACTGCAATCGTTAACTAGTATATAACCCACAATCGTTGTCAAAAGTAGGATAAAGTTCACACTTCAGTAGCCAGTGACGCCACTTACCAGTCACACAATGAGAAGTAAATGTGGCGGCCACTTGCTCGGAGAGCGTTACTCATGACTGGATACCTGTAGTTGCTCCAACCGAGCCAGATAATTAGCAAACCCACATCATATTGGGACCTGGGATCATTGAAAAGCAGAAGTCCTAAAAAATTCTATCTGCTTCCTCTAGAGCTTGTAATTTCCGTTCACGAATTTATAACTTCTACAGTGTAAAGGTGGAGCCATTACTGCACCATCCGGCAGACGGACTAACGTGGAGAATGCAGATTCAGCTGGTCTGAGTGAAATTTTCAAGGTGCTCGGAAGCACTTGAAACTTGTGTCTCTTTATAATTAAAGCCAGAGGATACTTTCTGAGAAACCGGACAGTACCTACAGTGCTTGGAGAGTGCTTGACGATTACTTACCTGACACGAGGATCGCTCCCATCATTATAGCAGTTGTCGTACTTCAGATAGTCTACTCCCTACAAGAAAAATTCACATGACGGCTAGAGGAATGTCATGTGAAAGTGTAACTTCTTATCTTGAGCAGCAGGTCCAAAATGAACCCACACCATGTACAGATTCTCTATAGAGGAGGTTACAGTTCTTCTCCCTGCCATCACACTCCCATCACGTTGTCTGGTGCTAGTCTAGGCTTACCAGACGTACAAGTACATTCAATTATGCACCTAGGTCTAAACAGATGTATATAGTCCGGCGTCAGATGAGAACCTTGAATAATTATAGGAATGACGAAACTAACCCAGGAAGCGAAGGTATTAGCATCTTGGTTCTCATGTCCAAGTGACCCTGGCCGCTGTGCGCAGGTGTAATACCTGCCAGAGTCACCCCGGCGCCTTCTTTAAGTCTTCCAAATCCATGGCTTGAATTATCAATTTCGAAATAAGCAAGATGAACTGAACTAACTATATCTCAAGACCCAATCTTGCGAGACTAGATGCTCCAGGGTAAATAGAGATTGATTGGACCTGTTCTACATTTGATTAGACCGTGTATTCACTGAGCTGGACCTTCCAAATCAAGAAAAATAACAAGCTCTGAGGATGATAAAAAAACAAAAGGTCTGAGCACTTCCAGATGCTGCAAAGGTCAGTTGCCTGATTCATAAATTTTCCAGATTCTAGCTTAAGTGAGAATCCTCAGCGTGGATGATATATATGAAAAGAGGTAACAGGTTAAAACTTGCGCACAGCTGTAGAGTGCGGGCACTCAGGCTCTATGTTCAGGTCTCAGGAAAATTTTCTTTGATGAATGATGAATCTTGCAAGTGAAGAATTCTTCCGTTTAAGGTCCTGTCTACGAGGGTAAATTGAGCTCACCCAGCATCAGAATAGATGCCGAGGTGAAGACCTCTCTTGTGAACGTAGTCTGCAACCGCCTTGATACCGGAAGGAAACGTTGCCGGGTCCGCCTGGATGTTCCCCTGTCACAAGAAACATCCCCGCCCATCAAATCGGCTTTAACCGTGCAGTCCCACGTGCTTATAACTGGCGGTAAGACTCTTCATGCTCACATCAGCAGCCTGAGCTTTTAAAGTGTCATACTGTAAGTGAAAATTGGCTGCAAAAGACCTACAGTGCATCAATTTCCAGGTGCACTCTTCACCCGTCGAATCTTGAAGAATTGTTTTGGTCAACTTCAGCTCATGTATATTGCTTGGACCAAATCTGTCCCGGCAAATGAAGCCTGGGGAAAAATGAAGTGCTCGTGAATGCATACATAACTAGATCTGGGAACCTTCATTCATTCATGACATCAAGGTAGCACACCTGTGCATCACGATTGGGAGCCGCCCAGCAGTCATCTGTCTCAGTAACAGCAAAGAACCAGATTCAGATTGCCAGTCTTAAACCATACATAAAACAAAAAAATTCACGGTTATACATCAGTGCTCTCTGAGACATTGCTTGACCGGTAGACAGTTAAAACCTCTTTCCCCAGCAAGATGCGATCCTCTACACAGTTAGGCAAGCATGAAAGTGCCTTGTGGCCTACAGGACGAACAACAAGCACATGTGAACCTGTCGAATTGCAGGTATCCTCAAAAGGAAATTACCTATGTTGATGTACTTGTAACCCTTCGCAGCAAGGCCGGTCGAGAAGAGCGCATCAGCTGCAAACCAACACATCTACCCATTTGCTTACGTCCAAAAGTAAGTGGAAATGGCCGAGCTACATATTCATGTAGAATTTAACTGACCAGTACATGTATATAAGAATCCAATTACGAGGATTTGAGGGTTGAAATGGCGGGACCGGTAAGTACTACTCACCTGTTTGGTAGATCACTGCTTCGTCAACACTGCATCCGAAGTGGTTCCAACTATTCCATCTGAGACAACAACAAAAGCGTGTGTTGATGTTTGGGTCACGAAATTGGTACACGTAGAATTTTGGTTTTTCTCCTTTGTAGTTTTACTAGGGGCGGGTACCCTGCCTGGTTGTTCGTTGGGCCACGTTGGTAATAAGCAGGTTACGGGCAGGGTTCTGCCGTATATAGGGACCTAGTGACACAGGGCAGCGGTGGACGGGCTAATATCAAAATTCTACGAACCGGCAGGAGACCTCCGCTCGCGCCGCTGCCGCTGTCGCGGGGTCCCGCTCACTCCTGTCGGTTCCACTACACGGTTTACTCGGTGAGTACTGCATATTCTCGCAGAAATGACATTCTCCAGGTCGGCGGTACTCGCTTTAAAGTTTGTACATATACACATATAATAATATAGAGCTCAAAATTCGGACATACATTTGTGCACTATGGACGCCCGGGAGCTCTGGTCTAATGTTCAATTCGAGCAATAACAATTCATAGATTTCTCAAGTTCAGCGAGCGTGATGTTACCAAAAACTTGTCAGATGAATTGCTAGTGATCTGTCGCGTGTGTTAATTCCATCGCGGACGCTGTGAAGTTAATTTGATCTTTTCTTGCTGACAATTACGAACTGGAAATATAATATTCTCAGTGCCTCGGACCACTTCTCCCTCTTACGAGGTTCATGGATGGACTCTACTCCGATCACATGAATCATTCTCTCACCTCAAAATGTGCAAAAGTATCTGTGCAAAAACAAGAGTCCCTGACAAAACTCGCAGCCTTTAACTTAATATCTCTCCTTGATCTCAAGCTTTCCATGTTCAACTGCATGACAGGCCTCAACATTAATAATTTCCTATCTCTAGGTTTAAAGTAGTCCAAGCAAACCAGCAGTACTGGAAGGTCAAAATTGAGATATTCTGGAATTGACAATCGACCCGAAATCAATAACGCGAGATGTCACTCAGGACCTTCAACACTCTTTTTAATTTCCCTCTATTAAACTCATATATACATATAATTACCCCATTGCAGGTGTACGTCCCAAACCGTTGGAGGCCTTCGATTGTCCAAACGCTGGTGTATGTTCTTCTGTATAAACTTGAGAATCGGACACGAGACTGCTGCGAGACGCTAACGTCATTCCATATTTATCGCTCACAATTGCCAAAACAAGCAGAAGCGAGACAGTAGCGGGAGCACGCGCCATTACAAAATTCACAGTCGAACTGGAGGTGCAGATGAGACAGACAACGTGAGCACTGTGAAAACAACTTACGAGCAACTACATACAAATTTTGAGCACCTCAAGGAGATTGCACACGAATCAACTTCCCAACATCAAAATTCTACATATATATTCTAGTCTTCACTCTCTTTCGTCAAATCATAGATCTGTATATATATATATGTTTGTGAGTTCTTATATCAATCCTCGTAAAATAAGGAAGCGCCGTAACCTCTCTCTCTCTCCAAGAAGTCCAGAGGTCACATATGGCACTCCAGGACGTCTGTCGCCTCTCTCTCTCTCACCCTGCCTCTTCTTCTGCTAAAGGACCACCAAAGAAGAATCTCCCAGACTGGATAAGCAAACAGTCTCTCCCTCTCCGTCCCTCACTCTCCCTCACTCTGCAGTCAATGTTGTAGGAACAAGAAAGGAGCAAAGAACAAGGTGCCGCGCTGCAAGACCGGTCTCCGGTTTTGTAGGACGGAGCTCACACATATATATATATATTTGGATGAAGGGCATGTATTTTGGATGTTCAATTGAACACGTCACTGGAACTACAAAGGCAGGCGAGTAAGGAATTTACTAATACAGAAAGCACAAAAAAACAAAAAAACAAAAAAACAAAAAAAGGCAAACTTTTTTCAGTCGTGGTAGGGTTTCTTACTTTAAAAAAACAAAAAAACAAAAAAAAGAGAACAGGGGACACTAGTGATTCTGTGATTCCTTTTCATTGACCACTTGATTTCTTCCACTCAAATAGTGAACCGGGCCCTTTTTTTTTTTTTCTTTTTTTCTTTGTTTTCTTTTTTTATTCAGGACAGGGGACTGAGGCCCTGGAGCTCTTTCTCTTTTAAAGTAAATTATTTATTAGCTCCTCTTTATTCTAAAGAGGAAACTACGCATAGGTGTCCAAAATCGCTGAGCCCATGTTGAGCCTAAGGAGACGAAAACTACTTCATGAAGTGCCTCCAGGTAACACCTAGGGAAGAATAAATGGATGAAATTCCAAGTTTATTATGGATGAAAGTAGATTCCACTTTTCACAAAGAGGAGCCATATGGATGAAATTTCAAGTTTATTATGGATGAAAGTAGATTCCGCTATTCACAAAGAGGAGCTATACGCGACTGGCCGCTTGTTTATTCTGAATATTTGACATGCTTGTTTGGCAAGAGACTCGTTGAAGGATTAGGATTGACACAAATGTAATTGAAAAAGTTGAATGAAAATTAGTACGTATAAGGGAAGAAGAAGAAGACTCCAACCGAAGTCGGCGTAACTAACATTCTTTATGGGTGGACTCGTTCCGGCCTATACGTAGATAGAAAGCAGGGTATGGGGGCCCACATGCAATTTACAACAAAACAACAACACAACACACCACCCTATGCTGAGCCCAATGTCCCAATGTCGTACACACACGAAGCTTTGGACAAAGTATAGTGGACCCTGGTAGAGCAACTCGTCACATGAGGGTTGTCTCGACACTTCGTATAAAGAGAAAAAGGCGTTGATAATTTGGGTGTCTATATCATCAACATCATCATCCTCTCTTCTTTTTCTCCTTTAAATATGAGCCCATACGTAAAATTCCTCCACGTATTAGCCACTACGTAGTTGAATTCAACCAGCCCAAGGGACACAAACGGTGCACATGCTTTCTACCAGCTTATCAAAACACACAGTTTTTGTCCCTTACTATCTACACAACCCATTGAGGGCCCAATACAAACCTTTCGTCAAAGTGGAATCCAACGTCCCAACCAGTCCCAACACACTACAAAACTTGCAATAGAGCGGCGACACAGATGAGATGTAGAGAATGGACCACACATTCCAACAAACCACACAATCTTCAGCATTGATAAGAGGTAGAATCAGAACACTTAGTCTTTCATGCACCTCACAAACGACACATTCACATTATCTAAACACTGGGGTTTTCATATATATTCCAAAACCTCGCCTTGAGATAGTATCACAAGTTGTATTTCTAAGTTGTATTGTATCTTAAAAGACAAAGTGTTGTGATGCTATCTACACATCAAAGATATACAAGCCAAGTCCCTCTGGCAGCACCGGGACTTCAAAATAATCCATAATATGATGGATCAAAATTTGCCACCATAACATCACTAAAAGAGTGCATATGAGTGGTTAATATCCCATGCGGATTGCATAACCGGGCCATGTGAAGTGGCTCTAAGCTACGGCGGCTTTGGGCTTTGGCCGGACTCTCCGTAAACTAATGATCACTCACACTTACGTCTCCGAGTAGGGCTTCGCAGTCTTGGCGGGGCCAACCCCTCGGCCGTAGTTGGGTTGGCGGGTGGAAGGCCAAGGTGGATGATGTGGGTGGCCCCTTTGCTCGTCTCTTTCCGTCACAACTAGTGCCACTACATCGCCACTCCTTGGACTCGCAAGTGTTTGTTCCCGTTAGTTCTTTCTACAAGCTGCCAAAGCTATTTTTTGACTAACGCAAGAGACTATTACGACACTTATTCCCTAAGCCTTGCATACCCTCCGGATTGTGGGGGGGATGTTGTGGATGTTGTGGACCGGTACGGTGCGGTGTGGTGCACTTGTCGCATTGGTGTCGTGGAAGGGTGTTGGTATCTTTGGGCAAAGTGCAAAATGGGGTTGATACACGCTACCACTACTTTTGCACCATCACACGAAACTCAATATCAAATTTTGGTGCAACTGAATATATTCATGCACGGACAAATCAACATTAAGCAACATAATTTAAGTCAAGCAAATTTTGTATTTTCTTCACTCTCCATGTTGGCATTTTTGAGATTTCATTGGAAAACAATAGGAATAATGTGAGAACTTAATGCAAGTGTTTGATCTGACGGTACTTTTGCTAAGTTCTTGCAGCCGGTTCCTCCAGCAAGGCTCCCTGTCAAATCCTCCCCAGCCCCTCTCACCCCGGACTAACTATTAGAGATTTTAGAATGCTATGAATTATTATGTAATAGTGAATAGTACATTGCAATTGGTAAGGTGAAGGTGATCATCGTTGCAAGGTATAGAGTGTGATTCCTGCTGGAGCCTGCTTCTTTGTATCTTTTATACCTGCGCGTCAATTTACGTAAACCAAGTGGGAGATACACTCTTGGAGTGACGCTCCCTCCGTGTCACTCCACTGTTCAATGTCACTCCGGTGATGTCATCTCATTCTGTGTAAATCTGGTTTTTGATGTCACTCTCGAGAGGGGGTGGGGAAGATTTGACAGGCTGGATCTTTGTGGCTTTTATACTTGTAGGTCAACTTTCGTGATAGCAAGTACACCTATTGGCTCCCTTCTGTGTCACTCCAATGTCCAATGTCCGATGTAAGTCACTCTGGTGAGATCATCCAGTTCAGTGTCATTCTGGAGATGGGGTGGGGAACATTTGACAGGATGGAATGTGGTGTACCGTGCTGTCAGAGATTGCACGCTTGCATTAAGTTTCTAAAACATTTCTGCTTCCTCTGGAAAGCGTCATACTCTTTTTTCCCCTACATTATTGTTATTGTTCTCTAATTTCATCTTGTAGAATGATACAAACTTTGTAGTAAATTATAATTTATTTTTTTGGAATGTAAAGTTTTGCATTATCTAGTTCAAGCCTGTGACTGTGCAGGTTCATCCGATTCCGAAAAAAACATAAAACATAAGAAACAAAAACCAAAAGAACAAAATTCTAGTTCGGGTGTAGTGGGCCCGAACTTATCATTGGCGCAACATGGAGTATCGAGTTTGGTGGAATATATATATATATATATACATATACACATATGACAACCAAGTTCTACCCCACCGGTAATCATCAGCCCTTTGGGGCCAAGAGACACCATAATGTACGCCTCCTTCGGGAGGCTTCATATATATATGAATAGAGCCCATCCCTGAAAGGGGGCAGTACCACAAGGGGAAGAGGCCCTTATTTCCGCTGGCTTCGGTTGGCGTCATATATATTTTAGGCTCGGATGGCCAAGCAAGTGGGCAATTCTTGCGCGATTGACCGGATCTATTGAAGATGCTATATATATATATATATATATATATATATATAACGGAATTTGCATTAGTTGTGCTCAAAGGCCGCCCTTTGTAAAGATGCCTGGAATTGAGAGACCATTGTCAAGCTTTTGACGACGTTGCACCACCTAGGCACACATATTGTTGATACCTACGTTGGATCCGTCAATGACCACACATTAAGAGTGGCCCTTGTTGTCATGGGACCATGTCTGAATGGATAATTGGTGCTAGCAAATTTACCTAGTATGTAGGTTAGAATGTTGTGGGTGACAGTCATGGCATATGTGTATCCATAAATGTTGGGAGTTCTCGTTGCTTTCGAAGGAGCGATATTGTTCATGGGCGCATGTCAAATCATTGGGTCAGGTTGGCGGTTAAAGCATAAAACTGGCAAAGTTTGAACCGAGTCGCCTTCACACTCTTGTTATCGACTTGCACCCTCCAAGTACAAAAAGAACTTCAATGGGTCCTAGTCTGGTTGGATAGAGTAGCAAGGGCTACATGGCACAATGCTTGGTGTATGCGCACCTAATAAAAACCCTTGTAATAGTGTTTATGGTCTTTTTAAATTTAGAGAGATTAATTTTTTCCCTCACTTTTAAGCCTTAACTGCCTATTAACGAGTTGTACCAGATGTGTAAATTTCTTGGATGTGGATGGAATCCATCCATCCTTGAAGCAATAATATACTCGCAATATACTATATGACGCCTACAGAAGGAAGCGTAAATTATGGTGTCTCTTGACCCAGAAGGACTACTGCCTTCTGGTAGGAAGGTGAACATTTTTGTGACACCAATCGGTCGATTGAACCCACAACCACTTCTGAGGTGGTATGTGCCCATTACCACTAGGCTACAACTTGGTTGTCTCCTTGAAGCAAAACTGTAGCTGGCAAGATGGGCTGCTTGTCCAAAAAAAAAGGGGGTCAAAAACAATGAAAGGTCCACCATGTATGATTTTCAAAACAAATTGTTGGAGGTCCACATTGGGCTGACCACTCCAGAAATCGAATTCTGCAGCTCATGAATCCTCTATGACTCTAGCTCAACCGCATGCAACTCAGAAGGCAAGACATCCTTTGGTTGCACCTCTTGTAGCTCAATATGCAGGAACTCTCCCACCACAGTCATTTGGGCAAATATTTATAGCGCAACAAGTACAATCACTATCAAAATGTACCCGTCACAAGTGCCCATAGAGGTATTATATTGAAAGAGGATTGGCTTAAGCTTTTACAAACATTATCATAATTTATCTCCACCTAATGCCCCTATAAAACATGGCCGAGGTGAGGGGGCTGTATTTGCATCATTGGGGGGGTTAGTGCCACTTCCCATGATAAAGACAATTGTGATCAACCTCTTATCTGAGGTACAAAAGGCTGTACAAGAGGAGCTTCTTGGGGAGTTCAAATTTCACACTTACAATGTGGAAGAGTCATGGGATGATTTGCATAAACATGAGGAGTTTGAGGTAGAAGAAGGTGATGAAAATGACGTGGAATCCTCAGGGAAAGAGTGTAATGAAGGTATTAGCGGGGAGACAATTCCTAGACAATTCAGGAAAGCGATCTCACTCAAGTTCAAGGAATCAATTAATGGGTGTTGTTTGCATTTGGAAGGCCAGTGTCCCCCATGCCGGAATCAACAACTTCCATCACAACATTGTCCGCAAAAGAAACAACTCAACATTCTTGCCGCGAAAATGTTGGAGGGGACAATGCTACATAACGCCTCTCGAACGAAGCGTAAATTATGGTGTCATTTGACCCCCAAGGACTATTGCCTTCCCCAAGGAGACCCATAATAATAGCATAGGAGTGCTGGGAAGTATGGTATACCATAAAACTCTGATCCACTTTGTAGGATAGTGTCAGTTTTGCTTATCAAAGACCGCCACTTGGTGATTATTGACAATCTGAAATACAACTTGATGGAGGGTTATAGACATGTTGCACAACTAGCATTTTTCCATCGAATCTATCAACCAAGGCATCACAAGAGGGCTCAGTTTCGAGGATGTAAATTTTTAAAGGGGTTGTCGGAAGTTATGTAGGTAGCATAGTGGTAAGGGTTCCATTTTTGTAAATCATGGAGCGGGAGGACTGAATCTTGTTGTGCTCATGTAAGTTGGACTTTACACAATATCTAAGATTTTAGATATATGTAAAAACCTCACATTTTTGTATTTTATTTATCGTGCCATTAAAAAGCATAAATCTCAGCTGGACCTTATGCCGCACACAAAACGTCCTGGTCAAGTATCCACATATCGCACCGGATCTTAAAAGAAGGCAACACATGGAGACTGAACCCGAAGTGCCCAAGACATATGAGGACTCCAGGCTATCACGCTGCTGAGTTCATCATTCCCGGTCCAAGACATGTGGCCATTGCCAACCATTGTGACTTTCCGCCGGAGATATACAAGCACTACTCCCAGGCAACCTCTACAGCTCTAGTGATAACAGGCCAAATTGATTTGAGAAGAAATTGAATGAAATGCTAAAAGAGGCAGCTTTTTGCTTCACGATAATGTGCACAATAAACCCGCATACGTTGATTCAATTTTGTTTCCCTTCAATAACCTTCAATAAAACTCTCAAGGGCTTCATCCCCTTTTCAGCAAAAAAAAAAAATTAAAAAAAAAATGACTTTGTTTATTCAATCTACTTGTTCCCGACTGTTTGTTATAAGATTGGCATTACATTTGCTACCATATCATATGTATCCATTGAAGACCATTGAAGACCAATGGCATACAATTATAAACAAGGAGTTTGTACAGACTACAACCTGATAGCACAGAATATAGCACCATTTCACATATTGGCATATAGTCCCATTCTGCAATCCAAGCAATCCTTGCTGCACTATTACTTGCACTCTACAATAGAAGCACTCCTCAAGTTCTCGCAACACAAATAATGCCTGAGTGCATGTACCTCGCCTGGGACTATTAGCCAATACTTGAACATGTCATCTGGACCCAAGGAAATCACATCAGATGACAAAACTGAAGCGTCACCTTCAAGCAGGTCCAGTGTACCCCTAACGTATCTGCAAGTGGAGTTCCATCTAAGGATACTAGAATTCCACCTTGAGTGAATAGGATCATGGGTCTTTACAAATCTATAGTCTTGGGTAGGGTGTTCTAAGGTCATGTACACATGTAGCTATTATTTAGCACCGATTTTAATTTCTGGTGTCAGTTTCTCAAGAATGAACGTGCCTACTTTCCCGTAGAACCTGTCAACAAGTCTTCGGGAAGGTTTTCCTCTGAGCTGCACATGGTGATGTGCACTATTTAAGTGAACAAATTGAACAGCAGCAGTGAAGTCAGACTTTTCCACCTCTCAAATGAAGTGCCACCCTTTCTATGTTTCACCAAATCCCCACAAGAACAAACCCCATCTTGAAAGTGGTGAACTTGGTTGGCATCCTGTACAATAAGTACTCGCCAAACAATCTTTGAAATAAATTTGGTGGTTAAGTGACAGACAGCACACACCCGAAGGTTCTTGATCATGCGGCCAGGCATTCCAGGGGTGTGCGGATCAGCCCAAATGCAATGGCCAGCTAATTGCTGTGGTGGCAAAGAGAAAATTCGGTTTGCTCATCCTTAGCATCACGCAATACAAAGCGCCTGCAGGCACATACCCTGCCTCCTGCCTCCTGCCTCCTGCCTCCTGCTGGCACATACCCTGCTGAAACCATCTCTTTAGCTCAGCATGAATTTCCTCAATTCGTGGATGCAATTTGTCTTCTACAACAAAGGTGTCCAGGTTGTCAACCTCAATGCAGCTGCGCCCCCTGGCTACTTTCTAACATACTGTTCCTCCATCACTTTTCTGACCCTTGCTTTATCATCCCACCTGCCAGCTGCAGTATAGATGTTCGATAGCAGCACAGCTTCCAATATGTTCTAGATCCCACTTGAGAAGGCATCTTGCTGCATGTTCTCCAAGCTCCACATCACCATGAATTCTGCAGGCACCAAGCAAAGCCCCCCATACTGACGCACCTGGTTCAATGGGCATTTTGTTAATGAAGTCCTCTGCCTCATCCAACTGCCCTGCGCGACCAAGAAGGTCCACCATGCAGCCAAAATGCTCCACTGTAGGAGTGAGGCCATGATCTCTAGTCATGGAATTAAAATAGTACCGGCCTTCATCCACTAGGCCCACATGGCCACATGCAGAGAGAAGGCATATAAATGTGATACCATCTGGCTTCAAGCCTTCCTGCTGCATTTGTTCAAATAGTTGGAGGGCCTGCCTACCACACCCATGCTGGGCATGACCTGCAATCATCACACTCCATGAAAAGACATTGCGCTGGGCCATATGGTCAAACACTTCATGTGCATCGTTCATATGCCCACATTTGGCATACATGTCACAAAGGGCAGTACCCAGAATGATATCTGGCACAACTCCCGCTTTGCTGATGTCAGCATGGAGCTCTCTGCCCTTTTCAAGGGCTGACAGGCTGGCACATGCATTGAGAACACAAATGAACGTGACCTTGTCAGGTCTAACCCCTTCCCGTAGCATTCGCTCATACATCTCCAAAGCCTCCCTACCATACCCATGCTGATAATATCCTGCAATCATTGTGTTCCATGAGACGACATCTTTTTCAGCCATATTGTTGAACACTTTGAGTGCATCCTTTAAGCTCCTGCATTTGGTTAGCATGTCAATCAGGGTGTTCTCCAGCATTATATCTACAACAATTCCACATTTTCTGATGTCAGCCTGGATGCGCTTCCCCTTTTCAAGGGATCCTAGGCTGGCACAAGCATTGAGAATTGAAGTGAATGTGACCTTGTCAGGCATCACCCTTTCCTGTTGCATTTTTTCATAGAACTCAAAAGCTTCCATACCACACCCATGCTGAGCATATCCTGTGATCATGGCACTCCATGAGACCACATTTCGTTGAGCCATATTGTCAAACACTTGACGTGCATTACTCAAGCTTCTGCATTTTGCATACATGTCCACAAGGGCAGTGTCCAGAATAATATCTGGCACAATTCCCGCTTTAATGATGTCAGCATGGACCATTTTGCCCTTTTCCAGGGCACCTAAGCTAGCACAGGCATTCAGAACGCAAGTGAATGTGACACCGTTGGGTGTCACCCCTTCCCAAATCATTAGCTCATAGATCTCAAAGGCCTCCCTACCATACCCACGTTTGGCATATCCTGCCATCATCATAGTCCACGTGAACACATCTCGTTCAGGCATTTTGTCAAACAATTGCCGTGCATCCACCACCCTACCGCACTTGGCATACATGTTGACAAGGGTATTGAGTAGAAGAATGTTTGGCTTGAATCCATTTTGGATAATATGAGTGTGCAGCTGCTTTCCTGTTTCTAGGTCTTTAATTTTGATGCACTCCTGCAAGAGACAGACGTAAGTGTCGGAATCTGCCAAAATGCCTCCTTGATTCAAAATGTGCAGTGCCTCTTTCAGTTTCTCTGCCTTGCATATGGTCCTCACATCTCCTATACTGCTGGAAAAGTTGTCTTTCACTCCCTCCCTTGGTCCTCTTTCAAAAGCAGCGGTCATAGTGGAGGTGCCTGATTTAAACAACTGTGCTTGATTCAACCCTGCCATCCTGGACACCTCCAAACTCTTAGTACCAAACCTCTACATGCCAATCCACATACTGTATCTTCAATAATTACAAATTGGCCTCTTGCTACTTGTTAAGGGCCAAGAAGAGAAGACCACAGTCACCTGAATTTGAGAATACACTACACAAGCCTAATTGCTTGTGTTCAAATCCTTACATCATCACTCATCAAAACAATACCTCTTGCACTCTCCACCTGGGGCTGCATCATTTACACCGACAATAGAACCATCACCAAATTGTAATCCACCTCGTATCATGGCACACAGTTGTGCTTTCACCCAAGGAGGGTTTGACAGACACTCAATCCAACGGATCTTGTTTCTGCACTTTTGTCTGAAGTCTGGAGACCTTGGACTTCTCTGTGAATAGCACCAGTGGGCAGCTCAGTATAGACGAGGCTCCAACCACCAAAGCTCCAGGCACGTTCCAATTGACTGGGAACAACCTTGAACAATCTGCTTTAGGCCACCTAATGACAGGAAAAGTAAGGACCACAGTTGTTGCTTTGGGTGAAAAGAGCTGCATTATCACAAAACACCATCACCTTCCAGAAGCCCACCTTTGATAAAAAACTTCATCTCCAAAATGAAAATGACTGCACCTTGTCAAGCTTGTTGTCCCACCACTGTGAAGGGTCCAAGAAGAATTCCTGCCAGAGCTGTTCATTGCTAGTTGCTTGATCTGCAACCAAGAACTGCAAGAACATGAGAACTTTGCCCATGTTGCATACAATACCTTTTGCGAATGACTCTTCTGTCATTCTCTGCTCGTGCTGGACCAAAAATTCTAGATGTTGAAGAAGGTGGATTGTTGGCGACATTCACTTTTGTCCACCAAGTGTGTTTGACCATAATCTGGATGCCAGATTGTCCTCGACTCCGTATCATGGAATATACCTCTGCTTTCACCCATGGAGAGCAGCCCTCAAGCCAAAGGACTCGTTGGTGCGATTATGTCTGAAATATGGTGATATTGTCTTCAAACCACCCATAAGCTGAGCAACCCTACTTTCTTTAAGAAAAGATCTCATAATGAATAGGGCAGAACACCCCCACCTCATCTCTATTCTGCTTGGATGATTGACAACTACGCACTAGGTCATGAAATTCCAGCAAAAGCAGTGATCCATGTTGTTCGACTAGCATCTTCAAGGTTCTTTGTTGCTTTTGTGGTTTTAGCCTGGTCTTGCGAGGCTATGGTTCGATAACCCTGCTTCTGAAGGTCGTCAGATCCTCCCTTTCTTCAAGAACGATCTCATAATGAATAGGGCAGAACAACCCCGCTTGTACCCCACTCGCAGCCCAATTATCTGTCCAAGTAATTAGGCGGAGCGAGAACAAGAACAAGAACGGATTTGTTCTTGTTCTCGCTCCGCCCAATTACTTGGACTACAACTATATTAGAACTGTGACAACTTCCAACTGCCTCAGTAGAGACGAGTGCAAGCTTTCAATAAAATCTCTATCTGCGTTTGCCGTTTCTTCAAGGGAGGTGTGACTTACATTGCAATCATACCCAAATTGTCATCATCTCTGTTGGATTCTACAGTAGCGTTTCTGGATTGTATGCTTTTTCAGTAGATTATACCCGTACACAATTCTTTGTAATTGCATTGCCAATTGGCTGTGCACGATCTTGCGAGTTTCTATACCCCGGTTGGTGGAAACCCAACAACTGGCTCTGCGATACTGTGCATAATTCTTTTCTTATCACCCCAGAGAAGCTAAGGCCGCAAAGCAAGCATGTCACCATTGGATCTCTCTCTCACTCACTGAACCCGAAACAACATCTATTAAAATTATCAGCATACTAAATCTGCACCTTTCTTCAGTTTCCATGGTGGCTTGGGGGGCTTTGCTTTCAGGCTCGCGCGCAGGATAGCGGCAGGGCGAGCTACCATCCCTGCGCCTTGTGAGAATTGAACACCAAGTCTGCGCTCGATACCTCGCATACACGAACACAATTCCCACTTGTCTAACACGAATCTCCTTGGACTGGCCATCCATTGCATTGTGGATGATAGGCGTCGAGTAATAGATTGATGCACACCCAAGTTGTGGGCAGAGGAGAGAGGAGGAGCATGAAATAGTTGCATAACGGGGCGGAAAGTAGCAGCTGCCATTCACTCGCCTTTCTCGGAGTTTCAGTCCACATTTACTCCCACAAAACACAAAAACCTATACCTGTATATATGACAAAGTACATGTGACAAGTGTGGACTGTTTTCATGTATGTGATCGGACTTGGTTTCCATTTCTCGCAAGGTGCGGGGATGGCGGGCCGCTCTGCCTCTCTCTCCTGCGAGCGATCCTAAGGGCGAAAGCTCCATGGAAACTGATGAAAGGTACAGAGTTCAGTAGAGTTATCCGTAAAGGGTCCCAAACTCGGCATGAGAACCCCGAGTTTGGCCAAAACTCGGCATGAAACTCAAAACACGGGATCAAGCGGTACGACTAGAAAAAAACACGGGACCAAACTGCCAGGACCATAAAAAAAGAGGGTGAAAGGAGTTTGGTGCCGTGTTTTGTTTGTCATCGAGGCCAAGAGAGTCAGAGCTCACGAGCTTGCGCCATAGCAAGCTTATGGAGGAAGGTTGCGCATCGTTGGAGCACGTTTTTGTCCATTTGGGTGTGCTCGTTTGCAGATTGGAGTGCGCGCGGTGGGGAATCGTGGCCAGCGGCTGGTGTTTTCTTTCTTTCCAGACTCGTGCATTCTGGTCCTCAGGTGGGCTTTGGTGACTTCTTCTCTCAGCTGCAGGTTGTTTCGTTTACAGGGTTTGGGGGCAACTTTGTGTTAACCTATGGCGGACTGCGAGGATGAATTGGACTACACTAACACTCAATCGCAGAGGAAGCAGCCGTTGCCCTCATCCCCCCAGTTTATGATTTGGTGCCCAATTTTCTGACTTCGTGCCCAGTTTTCTGCACTTTACGGATTAACTCAAACTCAGGATGAAACCCGGAACTCGGGTCCAAACAGGGCACCAAACTCGGGATTACTTTACAGATAACTCTGCTGGTAATTTTGATATATGTCTGCTTTCGCCTTTATTGAATTGAATGAGAGAGAGATGGATTGGTCACTTACACGCCTCCATCCAGCCTTAGATTTTTATGGGGTACCTCAGGATGGATCAAGTTCAGAGAAAAAGAAAGTTACCATAGTGTGCCGAATAGGCAGCCTCCCAGAGTCGGTTGTTGGTTATGGAAACTTAACCCACAAGCTCGTGCACAGCCAATTGACAACGCGAGTATATTCTACTGAATAAGCATTGCAGCAATGCTGCTCTAGAATCTGTCTGAGACGTTGACAATTTGGGTGTCATTGCACTGCAAGTCACACCCCCCTTGAGAAAAGGGCAAATGCTGGGAGAGAGATTATTGAAAAGTTAAGAGTAGCAGTCCTCAGTAGGAGTCAGAATGGTCACAGTTCTTCTGTGCTTAGAATTCTTGTATACAGGTCAAGCAATGAGCAAAGAACAGTCCACATATAAATGAGTTACCTACATCTTGTGGAAGTCTCTAATATGTTAATCCAGAAATGATGCTAACACACAGCCAGGGTCTGCAACAGCTACTCAGAGGAAAATTAAAGGGACCCCCTTAGACCTGGCTTTATTGAGTTCTCAGTTGCACAACGGCAGAGGACGAATGCAAAAAAGTGCACACCTACCACGAGGGCAGTATGCATAATACTAAAGAGGGACGACGTGCGGCATTTAAGCAAGGAATTCACGCACAGATGTATACATCCCCTGCTCTTGTTATCTCACTAATATCCCCTCTTTGATATACAATACTGTGCAGAGAACAGCCTCTGGGGGTCTGGTACTGGTTCGGGTTCCCACTACCGTTGGGCATCCACAAATACTCACAGGAACTACACTGACCTGTCATTCATGTTGCATGCCCCGATGAACTTCTACAAAATGATAATTATGATATACCATTCCATCAGCTATCCCCTGATCTCCACCAGTGTCAATCCATAACATATACTCACCCAGAACATAGCAAACACACCAGCATTACTGCCTGTCACCCCTACTAGAATGCAAAGGTTGCTTGATACAGGCTCCAGGAACCCAGCAGGTACAACCCATGACCAGCACACCACAAACCTGAACTGCCACAAAGAGCTTCTAAAACATCACCTGTGAGGTAAAAAGGGAAAATTGTTCTTATTCCTCTCTGGGAATATCCTGTCAAAGGGAAAAGCTTGTACAACTACAAGGTGAATGTAACAGCGAAATGGTTGACCATTGCCTCAAGTAGGAAGCCGGGAAAAGGTTGCCCACTCTCCACAATCTCGGAATTGTGGGGGAATTTGTGGTGTCCATATGGTTCTAAACTCCACAGGCAACCCCAGCTTTCTGAGAGGACCTTTTCCTTCCTACATGTCATACAAAGAGAATTTGTCGTCTTGAACAGAATTGTATCGATTTAATCCAATGTTGGCAGTAAGCATCACATTCACAAGGCTTCTAATGAAATTCACTGTAAATAGAGTTGGCAGAAGCTCTTCAAAGAAATTAGGGCATCATAAATGGTCCACAATTCGCCACTATCAAGGCCCTCTAAAGGATTAGTTTGTGGTGACTAGGCTATGGTGGGAACATGGGTTAGCAGACAAGTGTGATTTAGATCACACATAATTTGGAGTTACTCCACAGGCTACCTTCTGACAATACAACAAAAGAAGACCTTTAATGTGGAAATATTTACTCCACCCCTTGTTGACTGCATTTCCAAAGTTGTGGTATACTCTGGATCTCCTGTTATCCTCTCATGGCAGCTACAACAATTGGGTGGTCAGACTTACATTTGGTCTTTTGTATCCTTTTCCAGAAGCGAATTCTTCAGCTCGGACAAACGCAGGCATTCTCTCTGCAAGTCCCTGCACATCTCCCAGATGATCCTCTCTGAGACATTAAGAGGCCAGAGAGGAATCATTCCAGTGTCGAGAACCTGATGAAAATTAACCCATGACCGTACTACAGAATCTGTTCCTTTCCATCCTTCCCTGTCGCCTTTGACTTTTCTTCAGAGGCCCACATGGGCTTGAGCTTCCATGAACCTGTAAACTTCCAAATCATTCCTTTCTTTCCAGATCAAATAGCATCTGTAATAGAGTGTTATCTTTACTGATCAGATTCAAATGACCATAAGAAGGACGTCTCTTCCAGGTGGATTACTAAACGACCTAGATGAACAAGTGAAATTTAACAAGGTCTATGGTTCAAGTCAAGCGACGATTCATGAACCATTCTTTGAGAGCACATATGCAAGCATACACATTCACTTAATGGAAGATATGGAAGTCCAAACAACCACTCCAACTATCAAGTGCTGCAAATCAAACATCAGTGATCAGATGGTAAACTGTACCAGATGTTCTTGCCGGTTTTGTTCAACAATCACATGAGTTGCCATTGGATACTCTCTCAGAGACACACAACCGCCAGCTTGAGGAATACATTGAGGTTCAAAGTAAAAACCTAACACATGCAGGGCTGAGGACTCCAAAAATACCTTGAGGAGCTTTTCTTGACTTCTTGTAAGCTGCAAGTTATTCATTTCAATCACCTCGATCTTTCCCAAAAAAGAGGTTGACAGCCTTGAATCTCGTGCCACTTAGCTTTTACTTCCAGGCTTCTTTTTCTATCATAGTTTTATGCTAAGTTTAGCAGTGACAGCGATGGAGCTTTTGGAAACTTGTTGAATCTCCCAACTACAACACTGGAGGCTTGGACATAACACTGCAAACACGTGTTCAATTTACATGTGTGATGAAACCCTCAAGAAGTTTTTGCAAATACTTCATCTGCTCCCCCTCGCCTCGTAGTTCCTCCCACTGTAAGAGGCAGCCACACCTTGTGAGAATAGGCTCCTGACAAAGTCAAGCTCAAACATGTAAAGTTTTTCATCCTTTCCTCCAACTCAGGCCTTCAAATTCTGTGGATCTACTGCATGAATGTACATCCACCTTTTTAAGCCCGTTGACCCTCCCACGGACATATAATCCATATTTCACACTTTGTTTTCTCTATAATCTTATGGTTGGCTTTTCTGACTCCTTTTGGCCCCATAGACACAAAGGGCCTCCTATGGATGTCTACATTTTCTTCTTTATTTGTCTTTGCGGAAAACTGAGCCTCTGCATATTGGACAAGCTCTAACGCTCAGTCTTACCTCTTGGTAAGGTAGGGGAATAACCATCCATCCAGCTGCAGCCAAGAGCCTACGCTTCAACGCAGTGTGGCCAAGTGGTGTACCTGCAAAGCAAGATGAACAGGCATCAGCTAATAAAAATATTTACTGTGGTTTGATCCCTTCTGGCTGGACCACCTCAACATAGAGGGCTCTCAGGCACTGATTGGTTGCCATGGACAAGGATGAGCTTTACCTCATCCTGGTTCTGAAGTGTTCCTGTGTACAAAACTGCTAAGCATTATAGCTGCACAAACCTGTACAGCCACCAGATATCCATGCCTTTCCCCCTTTCCCCCACTTAATTAAGCTTATGCTTCCTTTCACATCCTTGAGGATCTTGTTTGAAGTGAGATCTGTTCTTTTGTTAACAGAAACAAAGTAGACTTTGTGCATCATATGCAAATAGATAGATTGAGATGAGAAACGGATAAGAGAGTTCAGGGTCCAGAAGTTGGTTGGTGTGGCTTTGTTTTATAGAAATATTAGTCAATAGCATATGGTCGGCATACCCTGATGGCCTAGGTGTGTGCCATCAGGATATCCAAACTCAAATATTTGCTGGTAGGCATCTTCTTGACTACAACTTCTGCTTTAAAGAATTAGCTGACATAATGGCATATACTCACAGTGCCTTTAGGTGTCATGCATATATGTGCATTCTTTCCTGCATTGTCAACAAATGTCCCTCAATAGAGACTGAAAATGCACTCACCTGTATTGCGAGTAAAATGTGTCGGACCATCAATCTCAAGAGCAAGCCTGGCCTCCACCAAAGCAAGGTCCAACGTATATTCAGCTGCCCGATACTCTGACACCCAATTTCGTCCCGTCCCAACCAGCAGGCGATCTACCTCCTTCTGATGGTTAGACGTCCACTTGGTACCTGCCTTCTCCTCCTTCCAAGCCCCTGCCAAGATTTCCTCGAAAGCACTCCCTAAAGCCAGGCCTAGATCAGGAAGTTCTAATTGCAAACTCAGATTTACCTGATACAGCTGTGACAGATGTAACATATCCTTGGATTGAAAATCAGGTTTGCACTGTGATGTAGCAGCCCTCCAACTGGCAATGAGGGCTGCCCACAGCTGAGCAAAAGAAGGGCGGGCTAATTGGCCGAGCACAGCATATGACCATGCCATGTTGGCAAGCTGCTGTAGACTGAAGCCATTGAACAAATCATGTTGTGCAGCGGTTCCCGTGGGCTGCTCCGCCCCTTCCCCTGGTTCTAGAAAAGAGTCGAGAGCATCAAGGAGTGGGTCCGCGGGCTGATACAAATTGGCGAATGCCCAAAGGAGTTGGACAAGCTCTTGCGGCCGGAAGCTCCGAGCAACAAGGCTTGCCTGCGTGGCCAGTTCCAGAAAGAGAGCAGGAGAAGCATGCTGCATGGAAGCCAAGGCACCTGCTGTATTGGCAATGTTCTGGGGGTTAAACTCCAGCTTTCGATTCAAAGCAGCGTCACCAACCCAGTTCATCTCATCGAAGTACAGTGAATGTCCACCCACTTTAGAGAGAGCCCATGCAATGTTGGAGATGCCCTGGGCAGAGCAGTCGGGTAAAGCCAGCATAGCTGCACTGACGAGCTGCACCATGTCCTTTTTTCTTGCGAACGTAAGCCTCTCGCTCTTGGACATTGACGTCCTCTCCATATGCTTGGCGACCCTGTGAAGGGCGGTGGCCGAATTGAGCGGACTGAGAGGCATTTTCTTGGCCCAGCGTGCACTGCCCATCACCTGGGTAACCAAACGAAGCACAGAGCCAGCATCAGCAGCCTCTACTAATCGTCTATTCAATCCACGCTCCTCTCTGTATTGATCCCTTGCTAACAGATCCTCCCAATTGTTTGTAGAGGAAGAAGAGGTGGAAAGTTCTCCAGCATATCTCCTGGACGATAGCACCGTATGTGTGCCTCGAGTTTTTCCCCACACGGCACTTGCCAAGGCACAACTATCTGCCTCCGTGTTCCTTCCATTTCTGTCAGCTTCATATCCATTTTGCAACCACTGTGACTTGGCATCAACATGTCTATTCCTTCTGACACGGACTGCACGCCCTTCGCTCGATGGAACATCTCCATTTCTCCATCTCCATATGTAAGATACGGTTGAAAGACAAGTTCTTCCTCGTGGTTCTGCTAATGGAAACATTGCCTGCAGCATCCCCGTCCTCAATGACCAGCATCTCTAGTAATTACCTCCAAGCGTCTGCATGAGATGGCTCTACATTTTTTGTGCCACATGGATGATTTCCACCCAGCAGGAAAGGTCCGCTCTTGCTTCACCACAACCCATATAAGGAATTCAACAGTAAGTCTAACAAGGATGCAACCGCTGTAGAAGTATGGAGTCTAGCCTCCAGCATTCCCTGAATCACCATCTTCTGTTAAACTTGAGTCTCACACCTATCTTTCTGGAAATGGGTTTTGATGCAGTTACACTGAAGGCCCACATTCTTTGAGGATGATGCCTGCTACCAGCGATAGACCAAAGTATCTTGTGTGGGCACGGAAAGATGGTGCGCAATAAGGGCCATACTTTGAAAGATTCCAAAGCTCGGGCTTAAGATTCCATAGGCCGATCAGTTTGTTTAGCAGTGTACATAGGGGAAAATATGTGATGACGGAGAACGATGGCGGACAGCCTTGTGGGCACAGGATGACCGATGAGCATGAAATAGTTGCACAACGGGGCGCAAAGTAGCAACTGCCATTCACTCGCCTTTCTCGGAGTTTCTGTCCACATTTACTCCCGCAAAACACAAAAACCTAAAAGTGTATATATGACAAAAGTACATGTGACAAGTGTGGACTGTTTTCTTGTATGTGATCGGACTTGGTTTTCATTTCTCGCAAGGTGCGGGGATGGCGGGCCGCTCTGCCTCTCTCCTGCGAGCGAGCCTAAGGGCAAAAGCCTCTGAGCCTCCATGGAAACTGATGAAAGGTACAGATTTCAGTGTCTGCTGGTAATTTTGATATATGTCTGCTTTGCCATTCATTGAATTGAATGAGAGAGAGATGTATTGGTCCCTTACACGCCTTCTTCCAGCCTTAGCTTTTATGGGGTACCTCAGGATGGATAAAGTTCAGAGAAAAAGGAAGTTACATAATGTCTGTTCCGTGAGGGCATAGTGTGCCGAATAGGAAGCCTCGCAGAGTCAGTTGATGGAAACTTAACCCACAAGCTCGTGCACAGCTAATTGAAACGCGATTAGGAAGCATTGAGTAGGGTTGTATTCTACTGAAAAAGCATTGCAGCAATGTTGCTCAAGAATCTGTCAGAGACGTTGACAATTTGGGTGTCATTGCACTGCAAGTCACACCCCCCTTGATAAAAGGGCAAATGCTGGGAGAGAGATTATTGAAAAGTTAAGAGTAGCAGTCCTCAGTAGCGAGTCAGAATCTCACAGTTCTTATGTGCTTGGAATTCTTGTATACAGGTCAAGCAATGAGCAAAGAACAGTCCTGGCAGTTCTTTTCAGATCCTTCACACTGGTGGGACAACAAGTTGGATAAGGTGAGGGTATCTGGATTTAGGTTGTGAATTACTTTGGTAAACCAGAGCTTGTGACTGGAGCTAGCATGATGTTATTTGTGGACTGGGTTAGGTCTCCATTCTGCTTGGATAATTGACAATTGTGCTCTAGGTCGTGAAACTGCAGCAAAAGCAGTATTCTATCACTACATTGTTCAAGTAGGGTCTTCAAGGTTGAATTTTGCTTTGGTGTTTCAGCCTGGTCTATGACAGGCTGTTGTTGACGGTAGGGTCCTGAGGTAAACGGCGGTTTTCAGTCCAATATCATCAGACTTAAGACATAGGCTCGCAAACATGGCCTTTGGCTTGAAGGTTCTTTCCTTGGGTGAAAGCAGAAGTATCTGCCATGATACAAAGTTGAGGACAATCTGGTGTTCAGATTATGGTCTAATACAGTTGGTGGACGAAAGTGAGTGTCACCAACAATCTGCCTGGTTTGAAGGGCGGTCTAGTCATAACATGCTCTGGTAGTATCTTCTTGGTACAACATGAGCAGATAATGACAAAAGAGAAATCATTGAATTCTACATGGGCAAAGTTCTCATATTCTTGCAGTTCTTGGATTCAGATCAAGCAACTAGCAATGAACGGCACTGGCAGGAGTTCTTCTGGTATCCTTCACAGTGGTGGGACAACAAGTTTGATAAGGTGAGGTCATCATTTTAGAGCTGCAATAGTCTGCCAAAGGAGAGCTTCTGATAGAAGGTAATCATGTTTTGTAGAATAGATTAACTTTTCTAAGGAATTTTGGCACCCAAAGCAACAAGGGCGGTCCTTACTGTTGTTGTCAGTAGGTTGTATGAAGCAGGTTTCTCAAGGTTGTTCCCAGTCGTTTGGAACATGCCTGCAGATTTGGTGGTTGGAGCCTATCCTGTGCTGATCTGCCGACTGGTGCTATGCACAGAGAAGTCCAAGGTCTCCGGACTGCAGCCATAAGTGCACAAACAATGTCCTTTGGCTTGTGGGTCTGTCACACCCTCCTTGGGTGGAGACACAATTGTCTGCCATGATACGAGGTGGACGACAATATGGTGATGGTTCTAATGTCAGTGTACATGATGGAGCCCCACATGGAGAGTACAAGAGGTATTGTTTAGACGATGATGATGTAAGGGTTCAAACTAAAGCAAATAGGGTTGTATAATGTCTGCCGAAATGAGATAACTGCAGTATACTTGTTACCCTGTTAATATATAGCAAGGAGCATGTCTTCATTAGGAGAATCTTGTTTGTAGTATAGAAAATATGGTATGTGCGTTTGCATGCAAAGGTTTGGAACTAAGAGTTGTGAGTAATGCAGGATGGCAGGGTTGAATCAGGCGCAGTTTTTTAAATCAGGCACCTCCGCAATGACCGCTTCTTTTGCAAGAGGAGCAAGGGAGGGAGTCAACAACAACTCTTCTAGCACTCTTTTAGGAGATGTGAGGACCATATGCAAGGCAGGGCAACTGAAAGAGGTGCTGCACATTTTGAATCAACGAGGCATGTTGGCAGACTCTGATACATATGTCTGTCTATTGCGGGAGTGCACCAAAACTGGTAACCTTGAAATGGGAAAGCAGGTTCATGCCCACATTGTACAAAGTGCATTCAAGCCAAACCTCTTTCTACTCAACACCCTTGTCAACATGTATGCAAAATGTGGGAGGGTGGTGGATGCACGCCTAGTATTTGACAGCATTCCTAAACGAGATAATGTGTTTACGTGGACTACAATGATGGCAGGATATGTGAAGCATGGGTGTGGTAAGGAGGCTTTCGAGATCTATGAGCAAATGATACGGAAAGGTGTGACACCCAACAACGTCACATTCATTTGCATTCTCAAGGCGTGTGCCAGCCTAGGAGCCCTGGAAAAAGGAAAAGAGGTTCATGCTGACATCATTAAATCAGGAATAGCTCCAGATGTCATTCTTGAGACTGCCCTTGCTGCCATGTATGCCAAGTGTGGGAACATGAAGGACGCACGGCAAGTGTTCAACAATATGGCTGGACGTGATGTGGTCTCATGGAATGCGATGATCACAGGATATGCGCAGCATGGCTGTGTTATGGAAGCTTTCAAGATCTATGAGCAAATGATACTGGAAGGGGTGACACCCAACAAAGTTACGTTCACCTGTATTCTCAATGCATGTGAGAGTTCAGCAGCCCTGGAAAAGGTCAAAGATGTTCATGCTCACATCATCAAAGCTGGACTTGTGCCAGATGTCATTCTCGAGACTGCCCTCGTCAATGTTTATGCCAAATGTGGGAGTATGAAGGATGCACGTCAAGTGTTTGACAATATGGCTCAACGAAATGTGGTCTCATGGAGTGCGATGATTGCAGCATATGCGCAGAATGGGTATGGTATGGAGGCTTACCAGATCTATGAGCAAATGATACAGGAATCAGTGACACCTGACAAAGTTACGTTCATTTGTGTTCTCAATGCATGTGCCAGCCTGGCAGCCCTGGAAAAGGGCACAGGGGTCCATGCTGACATCATCCAAGCTGGAATTGTGCCAGATACTATTCTAGAGACTGCCCTTGTGGACATGTACTCTAAATGTGGGAACATGAAGGATGCACGTCAGGTGTTTGACAGTATGGTTGAACGAGATGTGATCTCATGGAATGCAATGATTGCAGGATATGCTCAGCATAGGTGTGGTATGGAGGCTTTCAAGATATATGAAGAAATGATTAGGGGTGGGGTGACGCCTAACAAAGTTACGTTCATTTGCGTTCTCAATGCGTGTGCCAGTCCGGCAGCCCTGGAAAAGGGCAAAGAGGTCCATGCTGAAATCATGAAAGGCGGCATTGCATCATATATCAACTTGGAGAATGCCCTTGTCAATATGTATGCTAGATGCGGGAGTGTGAACAATGCACGTCAGGTATTCGACAATATGGCTGACCGAGACGTGGTTTCATGGAATGCAATGATTGCAGGATATGCTCAGCATGGTTGTGGTAACGAGGCTTTTGAAATATATGAGCAAATGATACGAGAAGGGGTGACACCCGACCATGTCACGTATATTTGTGTCCTTAATGCCTGTGCCAGCATCGCAGATGTGGAAAAGGGCAAGCAGGTCCATGCTGACATTATCAAACTTGGAATTGCATCATACATCAATTTAGAAAATACCATTGTTAACATGTATGCCAAATGTGGGAGCGTGGAGGAAGCTCGTCAATTGTTTGACAAAATGGCCAAACGAGATGTGGTCACGTGGAGTGTGTTGATCTCAGGATATGCCCAGCAAGGGTACGCTGTGGAGGCTTTCGATATCTATGAGCAAATGCTACAGGAAGGGGTGACACCCGACAAGGTCACATTCATTTGCATTCTCAATGCATCTGCAAGCCTAGCAGCCCTGGATAAGGGCACAGAGGTCCATGTTGACATAATCAAAGCAGGAATCGTGTCAGATATTATACTGGAGACTGCTCTTGTGAACATGTATGCCAAATGTGGGAACATAATGGGTGCACGACAATTGTTTGACAAAATGGCTGAACGAGATGTGGTCTCAATGAATACGATGATTGGAGGATATGTTCAGAATGGGTGTAGTAGGGAGGCCCTGCATCTATTTGAACAAATGCGAGAGGAAGGCTTGAAACCGAATGGTATTACCTTTATATGCGTTCTCTGTGCATGTAGCCATGTGGGCCTGGTTGATGAAGGTTGTCACTACTTTCATTTCATGAGTCGAGATCATGGCCTCACTCCTACGGTGGAGCATTTTGGCTGTATGGTGGACCTTCTTGGCCGGGCAGGGAAATTGCATGAGGCTGAGGACTTCATTCACAGAATGCCAATTGAACCAAATGCTGTGGTGTGGGGGCCCTTGCTTGGTGCCTGTCAAATTCATGGCAATGTGGAGGTCGCAGAACGTGTTGCAAAATGCCTTCTTAAGTGGGATCCACAGCATGCTGCAACTTATGTGCTGCTATCAAACATTTATGCTGCTGCTGGCAGGTGGGATGACACAGCAAAGGTGAGACAAATGATGCAGGACAGAGGTATCAGAAAGGAGCCAGGGCACAGCTGCATTGAGGTGGACAACCATGTTCATACATTCCTTGTAGGAGACAAATTGCATCCACAAATCGAGGAAATCCATGTTGAGCTAAGGAGATTGTCTGGGCAATTGATGGAGGCTGGGTACGTGCCTGACACACGGGTCGTATTGCATGATGTGGAAGAGGAGCAAAAAGAAATTTCTCTTTGCCACCACAGTGAAAAGCTGGCCATTGCTTTTGGTCTGATCAGCACATCCCCTGGGATGCCTGTCCGCATCATCAAGAACCTTCGGGTTTGTGGTGACTGCCACACTGCCACCAAGTTCATCTCCAAGATTGTTGGTCGGTCAGTTATTGTACGGGATGCCAGCCGATTTCACCATTTTGAAGGTGGGATATGTTCTTGTGGGGATTACTGGTGAAACAAGCATATGCATTAAAGAAAGTGCACTGTCCCACTAAACTGCTGGTTCCAGATATTCCTGCATGATTGCTACAAATTGGTCGATGGATGATTGATCAATGGGTGGCATTCGCAGTCGGGCCATTGGGATGTAGTCCCCTAGTCACATACAAGCTACTCCTTGGTACATCAGAACATGAAGACCAAGATTGGTTGAGAGTAGAAACCACCATAAAACAGATCAGATTGAATGTGGTGGAAGTCAAGTACTGTTCCCTGTGGATGTTGGAATCGACCTGAAGCTGGTAATGGCTGAGCAATCACAACAACCAGATATGAAATCTCAATCAGTATGTCCCTCCCCAACCACCCACGATTTTCATTGTGAGATGTAATGGTTGTGTGATTCTCTGCAAACTCAGTTCTCCCTCTCCCTCTCGTTCTTTACGTTACTCAATTAGTGTCTTTTTCATGATACTTTGGGAGAAAGAAGAGGTTTCAAGGAAAGCAGGAAAGGGTGAGGGAGTAAAGTGTGAGTGTTGGGTTGGCAGGGGAGGTTGCAGCCAGTAAAGGTGTGGAGTGAGTTTCCATGCGGGGAGGCCTATCAGATGTCAGCAGGGCAGCGCCAATCCCTCGTGCTAATTGAGCTTGACCTTGTGTCACTTGTGGGCTACAGGATGCTATAGATTCACATTCTACAATATGTAGTCAGCTTCAATGTAGTGTTGTATTTCGTCTCATGTACCCAAATGGCCTCATATGAACCTCGGTTTGTCTCTTAGAGTTTGAAGCCACTGAAGGGTCAACTACTACCAGCTCACTTTCACTGGTGTGTGGTTTGGGGTTGACATGAGTGGTATGCAGCTAACCCACATAAAACTTAGAATCTTAGATGTCTCACCTGACATGACAGGTGTGGCTTCTTACAATGTTTGACATTGTCCACTTGTATATGCTAGACATGGTTTCTATGTAACATACTTAGGTAAAGAATGTCACATGGGTAGAGTGGCATGGATCAAGGAAATCAAGGCAGTCAAGATCTTGTAGGTATCTGTTTGTTTGGTACCCCCGTCCTGTCTTAGGGGTTCTACATGGTCACAGAGGCAAGACTTCCATTTGAGACTATTTACAAATGTCAGATGCCCAGGAAGGGGGCCCCACTTCTTTTCATTCTCTCATATGTTGCACTACACTTTGAGCTTTACCATTTTGGAAGGAGGCCATCAGCCTTTTTCCTTCGATTACACTTTCTTGACTTTCTTCTCCAAAAACTTTGATTCCAACTTCAGTGTAGATATACCTGTCGAAACAGTCAGCCATACCATCTATCTCTACACAACGCTACGAGCCTCCCTCTTCCAGCTTCCAAGAATCCCTGGAGCCTTCACAAAGAACCCATATGAAAATTTAACAGCAGTAGCTCAGACACACTCAAACAGGCTAGTCAGGCTAGCCGTTGCATTGGATGGATGGATATTAGCTCTTGGTTATGCGCACGTTCATCATCACAAAATGGACGATTTAGCTGGATGAAGGAGTGACAGCCTTCGCTACTAAGGTTGGAAATTTCATTAAATGAAATTTGGAAGATGTGTAAGAACTCAATGGACGCGTACGAACTGACAGTACTTTTGCCGGGTCCGGCAGCCTGGGCCCCTCCGGCGGGGCCCCTGTCAAATCCTCCCCAGCCCCTTTTACCTCGGTTTCACTATTAAATTCTGGCTACTAGTTTAGCGTAGAGCAGGAATAGGGTGCCAATAGTGCCACATCATCATCGCCACGTTTCGTCGCCACGTCATCGTAGGCACATCATCGTCACCAGGTCATCATCGCCACATCATCATAAACACGTCATCGTAGCTAGGTCGTCCTAGCCACATCATCGTCGTCAATTTCTTTGGAACCTGCCCGAAATGCCCGAAGTGGAAGAGAGTGAAATGCACATCTCAAGCTAGGTTTCTGGAGCAGTGAACTTCCACCATTCCATGGGGGGCAGACGGTGGGCACTTCATGCACTAAGATCGTCCACTTGCAATTGTATCCTCAGCATCCTTCTGTATCTGCAAGAAATTAAAATAGAACAATTTCCCAAGGATTGGGTATGTTGCAACGAGGGCAACCTGGAACAAGGGGTGCTGTTATTATTTGAAACATTTTTGGGTGAAGAAACCCTACAGCCCTGCTTTGTCTCCAGAGAGGGCAACAGTAGTGGCACCACTCAATTTGTGAAATCCCTCCACAATCTCTGAGCACTTCAATCAAAGAAAATAAGAAACATTCCCTGCAATTCCTACCTCTAAATAGACCACGTCAACTGGGAAAGTTTAATATGCAAAAACTTGGTACATATCATCACACCACTTGCTTCCAATACCGCCTGCTCTACAGCACCTCCAATGACAACCCATGGAGACAGAAAAGAAACAGAAAGAAAGAAAGAAAGAAAAGAACTTTACGGCGTCCATTGGACGTTCAATGGGCTTAATGGGGGAAAGGAAAATCAAAGACAAGAGACAACAATGTAGTCCTCATCAAATGAGAGAAACTGCTTGCTGTGGCACTATGGGCATAGTCCCGTTTGAATACAGCAGAAAAGGTGAATTTGCTTCCACTGCACACTGTAAGACCTCTACAATGGATTGTCCAACAATTACATGTGGCACTATGGGCATAGTCCCGTTTGAATACAGCAGAAAAGGTGAATTTGCTTCCACTGCACACTGTAAGACCTCTACAATGGATTGTCCAACAATCACACAGCCCAATCACACAATTCCCCTCATTCCTGGCTTGTGAACCTGCTGGCCCAAAGAGAGAATCACCAAATGTTGGTGAAATAATGACCAGATCATCGTCGCGCCTGAAGCCCCTTGAGCTTTGCGATTTGCATGCCAGGATTCAACCCTTTGGGACATGCTTTTGCACAATTCATAATGGTATGGCAACGGTACAGCTTGAACTCATCATCAATTGCCTCCAGCCTCTCATTTGTGTACTCATCTCGGCTATCTGCTATCCATCTGCGTTCAAAACGTGAATGAAGGATGCAGACGTAAGTGCAGAACTACATATTCTGAGAATGTTTTGCACCCGTAACTGAATTGGACCTCAGCTCCTACACACTAACCTAATAGAAGTGAGTGGTAGAATCGAAAAACCTATATGATGTAAGCGCGAGCAAAACTGCAAAACTTTCTCTGATCTGTAACTGAATGAAAGAGAAAGATGAAACCATATCAACGGCGAAGAAAAAGAGACTTGAGGGCCTGAGTACCTGTGTGCATGAAGGAGAGCGGCGGGACCAAGGTACTTCTCAGGATTCCACCAATAACTTGGGCATGAGGTACTGCAACACGCACACAGGATACACTCGTACATGCCATCCAACTTCTCCCTGTCCTGTTTGCTCTGAAAATACTCCTTCCCGTCCGTGCTGGGTTTTCTAGTCTTCAGCCATGGCTCCACACTCTTATACTGGTTATAAAACTGAGTCATATCCACCACCAAATCCTTCACAACATACATATGGGGCAGCGGGGTGATGTTGGTCACGGACGAAGCATTCGTGTCGATCTTGGTCAGACATGCCAGGCCATTCACTCCCTCGATGTTCATAGCACACGACCCGCAGATGCCCTCTCTGCACGATCGGCGAAATGTAAGACTGGTATCAGTCTCATTCTTGATCTTGATCAGTGCATCTAGCACCATCGGCCCGCAGTCGCTTGTGTTTATTGGGAAGGTCTCCAGATGCGGTTTCTCGTTCTTGTCCGGGTTCCATCGATAGATTGCAAACTTCTTGAGGTTTGCGGGCTTGGAAAGGGATGATGTAGAGTCGTTGGAAGATGCTCTTGCCTTGGCGGACGTAGAGGCTGCTCTGAGTGCAACCCAACAGAGAGCACGCTTGGCCGAGGCTGCCTTGCTAAGAGATGACATCGGTGCTCGTATGGTGATAGATCAGAAGCAAGGAATCTTAAGAGTGAAGTGACGATAGCCGAGAAAGGCCAAACCAAGCCATACTTCCTGCAATTTTAGAAACCAGGAGTTCATTTCCATTGGAATAGGGTAGTTGTAAGAGCAGCATGTGAGGACAAGGGATTGAAAACACCAAAAGATCCACATAACAGTAACCACCTCCCAGTACCTTGCACTTGCAGATATGACCTATTACTTCACTTTCAGGTTGTTTGCCATACTGACTTTCCCTCTTTTCTTCAGATGCTTCATCAACCCTTCTTGATTGGTAGCCATTGACAATATAGCTGACTTTCCCTCGATGATTCATCAACCCTTGTTCCTGGCGGAGATGATTCAAAGATTGGTAGCCATTGACAATATAGCTACATGAAACAAGTGGATAATTTAGATGGGTTAGGGGATAGCCGTGTAATGTTTGTTCTGCGGTGCTCCAGCCAAGCAGGGATGTGAAACCACAGTAACAGCAGAAAAGAAGACTGGCCTGAGATGAAGACTCAATCATCATTCAACATGGGGGTAGAAGTCACTCATCCATAGCAAATAACGTTGTTCACAACTCCCAGGAGTGAACTTCTAGCAAGAGAGGATATGATACACTGACGCACAAATCAAGGGACATTCCAACTCAATTAGAAACTAGATAGTGACATTGCCAGACCTCTCTGACATAATGCCCAATTAAGCAGGCATGCAAGTAAAGGGCTACTAATTTGTAAGCTATCTATCTGCTGCAACCAGATTTGAGTTCTGTCAGTATGTCCCCATTTGAATGTAACCATGAGACCAACACACTCGGATGTTGACATCAGCAGTAAACACCCAAAGGGGGACCAACCTCTCCCATCCGCTCCCTGAATGCAAATCATACTGTCTTCCAATTACACAAAAATCTACTCATCTTCTCTGTGACTCTGGAGAACTAGCCAACCCTGTTCTCGCCAATGAGATGAGGGATCTCTATGGGAACTAAGCCAACTGGGAAAACCCCTCTGTTGGAGCTGCCCTTCAATTGAAGGACTACATTTGTACACCTCAAATCTGTCTCTGCACGAGTAACAAAGACTACACTAAATATCTACTTCTCTTCTGGTGAAACACTTCACCACGGTCTTCCTCACTCACATTTGATGGACCGATAGATGTGGCGAACGAACAACAGTGATGCCCGGAAGCCCACAGTCCCTAACATTAGGAAGAATCCATAACAAATGCAGGCCATATAGCCGAAAAAGAAGGATGTCTGCATGAAACCATTCATGTCGGAGCGGGCATGGTAGTAATAGAAACAATATCCAAAAATGAACACCCCTGTTGAACCTCCACACAGAACAGCCCTGCAGAGGGAACCACACAAGCATCAAAATCCATATGAACCAATGCCAATAACACACCTAGGAATTTGTTTTCCTCCTAGTGCAGAACCACTTTTGGTTGGCTCCGACCTACCAACCTCTCTTGGCAGATTCATTCATGAAATCCCCCTCAAGACTAGTACCCTTTCTTACACTTCAACTGTTTGCTACAGATATGAGGAAATATTAAGAAACCAGGGTGTACTTAACCGAGCAATCAGGGGAGATACCACACTATGATTACTAGTTTTGCTTCACTCTAGCCTGTGCCATTCATGCTCTTTGGCCCTAGCTTTTTGTTCCTGTAAGTGGTATCAATTAACTTGAAAGAAACATACCTCCACCACCATTCATGGTCCTCCACGGCTAGCTGGAAGTAGGTCAGTGCAATTGTGATGAAAGCTGTCACAACGATAAGGATGATGAAGACAATGAAGAGAATGCTGTAGATGGTGTAAACCTTGTGGCCCCACACACTGGCAAAGATGTAGTAAAGCTCAATGTAAATTGCACTAAATGGCAGGAAACCAGCCATGGCCATCTGCGGCACAGTATGGCGATACCACGGGAGAGCTGGTATTTCCCTCGGATATTTTGTCGTTCTGCAGGGGGCCTGGAAGTCCGACTTGCTGTTTTTCCCAGCAATGCCACCAAGCACCAGCAATGGGGAAGTTACCAGGGTCCAGATTAGGAAGATAACCAAAATGGTGCCAAATGGTAAGGCTGCAGTTGAGTTGTAGAAAATTGCAACCGTGTTCAAAAAGGAGAAGGTAAGGAACAGTGGCCCACAAAATAAACAGCCAGTTAGAAGCACGTTTCGCACCTGTACATAAATTCCCACATATTTTCAGTAATGTTGCTAAGTAAGCTCTACATCGTCAGTGTTCCGTCACTGCTAATCAATCACTGAAGGATACCATCTCTCTTTGTCTTCCTGTCCCACCCCTTAGCCTCTAAATGAAACCTGTCCTCTATCTGCCTCTGCACAAACATTCTCATTTAAGTAATGTACTTCATGAAACCTTTTGACCTTCATTAGTGCTCAACAATGCAGATTGGTCATTGAGTCATGCACCTGCCTTCAAGAAACATCCACAGATGCTTTTCTGGTGTGTGCATGAGATTTGCACTTGTCCTGACGCTGACTGTCCATCTTAATAGAGGGGAAACAAATGACAAGTCAAAGCTGTGGCTGCCAGCCACAACTGAAGTACAAGTTGTAGACATGAGATTAAGAACGGATGAAGTCCCCAATGCCCCCAATTTAGGCTTACCCAGTTCACTCCTTCAAGCTGCTTGTAGAAAGACGCAGAAGTATAGCCAGCAATGCCTGAGGTGAGAGCATAGATCACAACAAGGGCTGTATAGAGAGCCCCGCGGTTGTATGGGTAGAACACTCCAATCAACGCAAGCATAAAGATGAATATAGCCCTGTCCACAAAAACCAGATTAGCTTCACCTTTGTCAAACCCATTCTCACTATTAGCTCAAAATCAGCTCCTCTACCATCATTTAAGTCAAGCTTTACCTAGGAATAGCACACAGCATACTTAGTACACACCAACTACGATTCTACTGACCCCCGCCAGAAGGATATCTCTGCAGGACAGAGTCCTACTGTATTCCTCTAAACTTTCAGGAATAAATACTTTGAATACTGATCCCTGGAATCACAAGATATGACTCACCATCTTAAATAATTATCCAATGCAAACACAGATCTACAACCCAAATTCAAAATCAACTACTCACAGTGCCAGAAGCTGAGCTCCACTTCCAAGCACCGCACAAAAGAGCGACTTGTACGGTGGATATCTGAACACATCACCATGAATATACTTCCAGCCCGTCTCTTCTTGATCTTCAACCGCCTCCTCATCACGTGAATATCTAACCAGCGAAGTCATGCATGTGATAAATCAACTACTATTAGCATCCATCTAGTCTTGATACCTTTCAAGGAAGGTGCACCAGTCTAACTCCTAGCTGAAATCCAAAGACTTCAAAGTCAATGACCATGTGACAAGCTGACACCAAACAACTTTCTTGATGGTATTGTGATACAGACATGGTATAGGAGAGATGTCCTGAAGCCTTTTGAACTACCCAATAGAATGAAGTCATGTTTGTCAATAGTTGAGATTGCAACTAGAACCCTCCTGACCCATCTCTCAAGAGAAACAGAAGAACTTACTTAATGAAGTCATTCTTGAGAACTCGCATCAGAATAGTAGCCAGGAACCCTGTGAGGAGGAGGACAGTCACGCATGAGTTGATGATTGAGAACCAATGGATCTCAAGATGCTGGGGTAGAAATGAATACCGCGAGTATTTTTCCATCCGCTGCTCAAATGGCTTGACAGTCTCCTTCCACTTGGAAGAATAAGTGAACTCAACATCTTGCACTTTATCGTCAGTGATGTCCACTGTGTACAAGGGATCTGTCCCAACAGTGATCTCAATTACTCGGTCATTGTTATAAAGAATGTCAAAATGCACATGTGTGAATAAAGAGTACTTGAGTTCCTTTCCCTTCAGTTCACCCTTGCCAATGAAGCCCCAGATGGGCAAATCGTCGTAATACATTTGAAAGTAGTAGTCATTCTTCACGGCATCCCTGAACTTTTCCAAATCAGCCTTCTGCAGCTTCTTTTTGCAGAGAACCTCAGTCTGTTTATCCTCACGGAACTTGAGCTGGTAGAGTGCATCCACCATTCGATCACCATTGAGAACCTCCCCGAGATCCTCCCTTTTTTCTGTAATCTGCCCTGCATGTTTGTAGATGAGCCAACAGAAAAATCTTATCAAAACCGATCTCTTTCCTCCTAAGACCTAGCACACAATGAATGTGTCTGATCATCCAGGTCATGTCAATTCAAGTGATGCAGGTTTGGGTGAGGACAATTTGGCGGCCTGGTAACATTCTAAATGCAGCATTCCTGAATGCCACCACAAGGCATGACTTCCACAAGACAGTCAGACAGAGCTTCAGGCGACCTTAAGTACATTAGGCCTTCCAACTTGCTCCCAGTAGTTATTCCCCTCCTGCTGGATATGACCTGGTGTTGCAGAATGCAAAAGGGTGCAGGAGTCTCTCTGCTTTCTGGACGAGCGTATTGTACCACTGCAATAAAGTGTGCCCTTACCACATTTTTGTGATCTACACAATTAACAGAAGTTGACAACTGCTGCTTTTCTAAGAAAAGTCTTTAATATGTTCTCCACATGCAGTCCAAAAGAATAACAAATTAGACCACTTCATATTGGGCATTTCTGGAAATGTTGACATGCAGGTGGCATGTGATGTGGCAGATTTCAGCCACTTTTGAATCAACTTGTACACAGTCCAAAAACTGACTGAGCAAATTGGGGCTTGTGAAGGAAGTTTGTCCAGTGAATTTTTACTAAGCCAATGAGCATAGTGTAACTCATTGGCTCAATAGGCACATTGATTGAAATCTATGGTGGACCATTAGGAAATTATATGCTAAGCTGGTACCAATCAGATCGACAGACAGATGGTGACAGGGAAAGCAAACAGCCAAAAGAGAAAACCTTTAGGTTGGCAGAAGGGCAGGTCGAAATACTTGTAGGTCTCACTGCATCCACCACCCACCACAAGGTACACATAAGATTACAAAACTATTCCAGGACTTTCCATTTCCTCAAAGTGCCTGCATTCCTTTGCAGTATTATCCTTTGCAATTAGAGTATATGAGAATTCACATTTCCACATCTATGTACAGATGGAACCTGACCTAATCACTAATCCTGGCCTCTATTCACATCTCCAAAGACACTGCATTTCTTAGGATGAAACGAGTGCAGAGTAGGGGTTAACCATTATAAAATGCATCCGCTGCCATGTGAGTGCACAGTAAAATTCTGCCTCACCTTTGAAAAGTACTGAAGGAGAAGGATACATTATCCACCGCAAAAAAGAAGGTTTAACAAGGATTTGTAAACCCATTATATAAAGAATGAGGGAGAAGAAAGAAGTGACTGTTATGGAACATGACATAGACACAGTAATGATGGAAGACCTGAAACAATTGCTGCACTCTGGTGTAAACTTTGGCACTGAAGATCATATCATTAAATATGTATCTATTCTTAATCAAGGTGAACTTGGATGTTCCCCATGGAGCTGGCATGATCCAAACCCTGCCCCCAGATAATCAGATATCCAAGATGTGATGAACCTGACAAACAGGCCTTTGTGAGGTGGATCTTTAGTTTCAGGTGGGTCCAACTGAAGAACTCATCTTCATCTCCAATTGAGTTGCATAATAAGTCTACACTCCCCTGACATTATTCCAAAACTTCTGCAGCTCACATGATTAGTCTGCACACCGTACTGCTGTACCGTAGCAGTGAACTCTTCTAGATGTTCAATTGATTCACATCTAATGTTTTTCCAGAACATGGCTGTAACACATCGGCAATGGATCAGGAACCTGCAGATATACCATCCCGGGACCTGAGGATATCAAGGCACAGCAAAAAAGCTTCACTGCTCCATCCTATTAAGTCATATACAACTGCATAGATGCCCAGAAGGTTCTGCTCAAGAGGATTAGCCTGGGGAGCTCACGCATCACAGACATGCTCGTTTCCCAAAGATAATAAATTTATAGGTTCCCAATAAGAAGCCTCTCCACGAATCTTGAACAACCCGATGTTGGAAGGAAAACTTCAATGGTTTCACAGCTGATAACTTGACATGGAATACTAAGGCAAGCCCCTTATGAAGACAAAGAATCGGTAGTTGAAACAAATTGCTACATAAAAGTACAAATAACTTTCTATTGACCATTCAAAAATGATGCTAACTCATTCAAACACCTACATTGTGTTGCTTCTACTCGCCCACCAGTAGTGAACAAAACATCGACGGAGTCGTCACTGAGGTCTATGAGGGTTAGGTGAAAAGAAAAGTCCCTTGGCAGCAACGTGAACATTTGCCACCCGCCATGTCAGGGTGGCACATTCGCCAGCAATGCATCTTCGAAGATGGCTCCAGGATAGACAATGAGAACTGTGAGGATGATGGTGCAAGATTGGAAGATAAAATGTTTCTGAAAGAGCCTACATATCATACACATCAACCCCCAGCATTGCTCCTCTTACAGGTTATCGACAATGTCAAAACGGGGTAGGACGCCTAACGCCATGTCATGACTAACCTGGGATTGTGGAAAGGGCCCACTTTATTAGCATAGAGAGGAACTGGATCCCCCGCTGCAAACTTATGGTCGGCAGCACTCGAATGGGCATTCAAACTTCCGAACACAATGCACAACACGATCGCCATCCCCAAGGATGCCATAGCCTCGCGCGCCATTTCCCCCTAACCCCAAAATCCGATGCCTGCGCTGTAACCCCCCCAACTTGGGTCAACCTTCGCCCCAACCTACGACAATGAAACGTCCTAGCGAGCAAACTTTCCAAGCTGGAAAGGAAAGACGTAACCTTTTCTGCGTGCCTCTCAAAAACCCTTGAAAGTCTTCAACCCTAAGCACTACTCTTGCCACATCACCACTTGCCCGATCCAAGACCAGACTACAATACACCTGCAGATGCTACAAAAAGGAGCTGTGCCTCTCTTTCTTTCTGCTCTCTGGAGCCCACACGATCCCCAGAAAGAGACGCTCGCACACGCGAGCAACGCAGGCAGGTCCAGGGACTGCGTGAGAGGGATGATGGCCGTGGTCCTTTCCCATTGCCTCTCTCTTCCTCTTCACATTAGGGCTAATTAGGGTTAACCCCATAGTTAATAGCGTCCGATCCGAGGCCTGGTTTGGGTCCAAACCTAGCGATTTCTATATCCATCAACTCTCGCATTGGAATAATATCCGAGGCTTGAAAGATAATCTCAACCTACGACCCAAATACATTGCACTTCACAACTATTACATCACTCACATCCCTATTCCTCAATAAACGTAAGATTGAAAGTGGCCAGCTAACCAATCTAACCAATCTCTGACAAGTTATGGTACAAATAGAGCCCATCTCTGAAAGGGGGCAGCACCCGCAAGGGGAAGAGGCTCTTATTTACGCTGGCTTCGGTTGGTGTCATATATATATATATATATATATATATATCGCATTGGAAGAGGGGCCATGGCTGCTCTTACTCGCTTAGTGGGGCCTTGCCTGTGCATAACCTAGGTGATCTAGGGTTCAAAGTGTCCAACTTCCAATGGAGGCAGTAATAGATGGTCTAAGAGACACAATATTTTACGCGACACTCCATCCACAGGCCTCATCCTTGTTCCTTTTATTGCTCACTCTAATAAACACTGATGTGGTCCCGGCTCCAATGAGAACCCCATGCTTCAGTACCCAAAGAGCTAATGATGGAACATGGTGATAACAATTTCCAAATTGGAAGAAACAAGGGAAAAATAGAGAAGACTACGTTCAATGCAAGTGTGGGAGTCTTGCCGGTACGTTCCGCCGAGGATGGCCATACCGGCAAGTTCCGGCAGGGCGCGCTGTCAAATCCCCAACCCCCCATAGCTCCCCTCTCATCTGCGAGCCTGGATTGTAGAATTATGCACTAAAAAAGCAAAGGTTTGGCAAGAAGCGGATGGTAGCGTGGTGGCTAGGTGACTCATATGCATTACAGTGAGGAGGTCTGAGGTCCAATTTGTGGCCCTCAAAGCACATTGAGTGATTGGCTGCATGTGCGATTAATTACTGTCCGCTCCCCTACCCCTGTCCCTGGTCCTTGCTCCCCTCCTGGTCCTATGGAACGTGGTTTGCTCTCCTGCATTGTTTTTTTTTTCACTTTTCCAAAATCGCAGGGAGGGCGACATGTAGATTCTACCCAACGCCCATGTGGCGAGAATAACGAGGTGACATAGCTGGAAAAGAGGCTATATTACAGGTGTTATATTTTAACAGGTCCACGTAGGAGAAATCTGGCTCCCGGTATTTATCCTTTGGCGCTTTCTGGCGATTTTCTTGATTTTTGATCCTAGAATTCCTTAGTAAAAGTAGCTGACCCATTTTCCAGGTCGGAATCTGGCGATTATTTGCCAGAAAAAAAAACACTGCTCCCCTGTTCCCGGTCTCCGCTCCCCTCCTCACTCCCCTATCCCACTATGGGCAGCAGGGATCGAGGGACGGGAATAGGGGAACAAAATTGGAGAATGTATAGGAACATGGTCCTAAGGTGGGGAGCCTGAGGAGGGAACAGGAGGTGTGAAGCGCTCTCCACCTTCCTAATGGGGGATGAGATTTGATTGGTAGTTCGTAAGAGCCTCCACCTCACACGCTTGCCTTAAACTCGTCCTTGCCGTAAAAAGTAACTTCCCTGACCACCCTTATATTTGTTACCTAAGACTATGCTAAGATCTACACAACTTGACCGTTCAATCATGTTCCTAACTATATTGCTTATATCCTGGATCTCTAATTTTATGATTTTTTAAATAAGAACTAGAATCTTATAACCATTTTTGTGAGCATGAAAATGTTTGTAATCTTTGCAAAAGCCTCTCATTTTTTAATAGTAGCTTCCTCAAAGCACCTATGGGCCCCGCCAGTATGGCCCATAGGGTGAGTGGATAAACCCACCGCCTATTCCCCGGGTGGGGTTCGGATTCTGAATGTTTTCTAACTGCTGGTTTTTCATACCCTCCAACTGCTGGTTTTTCATACCCTCCAAGAGACTGACTCCTCTAGCACTCGAACCTTCCATAGGACTGGCACGGACTGGTGATTGGCGAGCGGACCGGCAACATACTCCAGGCGAACTAACTCTAACCTTCAACCGGGCTGGCAGACCCTCCTCAGACAAAATATATATTTGTTATTGACACACACTATCACAATATCACTTAGTAGGATTTGAACATTGAACCAGATGCTTAATATATGTCACTCTCTACCACCACTCTACCTGCTGCATTCTACAGCTTTTCCAAAAACTTACCCCCAGTATCACCTTAATAAAAGCCAATACCAATACCATCTTCATATACAGCCCAAAATACAACTACTCATACCAGACTCGGTTGCTCATATCTGAATACCGTAGATACCTATACTTACCAGCCTGATATGAAAAAGGGGTGGGACCCTTTATACCAGGACCAGTCCGGTATTAAATATGGACATACGAGTCCAACACGTATTAGATAAGGGCACTGCCAGAATCTGACAAAAGTGCCGTCAGGTAGAACGCATGCATTAAGTTCTTACAGTATTCCTATTGTTTCCCAATGGCAACTCAAAACTGTGACAGTCCGTCTCTAGGCCCTAGGGACCTAAGGGAAGTAGTAAATTACTTTCTAAAAAATATTTATAAATAAATTATATCATGTCTAAAGAGTAGTAGATGTGCAAGCATGTGCCATGATGGGATGCTCGCACGCCCGCAAGTTTTATTCTACAATCACGTAAACACAAAGTAAAACAGAAATGAATGGGATGAATAGGAAACAAAAGAAAGCAAACAAGGGCAAGGAAGGACTGGCATAAAGGGAGGGGAAGCCTGTAGCTAGGATTTGTCCAGGATATGGTGTACAGTCTAATGGATGACAGCCTTGGCAGTGGTCACAATCTATGGATACCCTCCTCACATTCATCTTCTGGCCACAGTGGACCATACCTACTGCAATTGGTGGCTAGTTAGAGGCTAACAACATAAAAGTGACAGACCCACTCAGGCTCACTGGCACCAACCCACCTCCTTGATGAGGGGCGTCAAATAATATAAGGCCACCGGTGAGAAATTCCCTAACTCTTGTCACAACCTGAGCAGACCAGGCTGTAGACTCTGTGTCACAGACACCCCACCACAATCAATCTCTTTGTCAATCCCCGCATCTCTAACTAATTACAATCATTCTCTCTCTCTTTACTCTTGCATTCATCAAACCCTGTAAGGTTTTATAAAAGACCCAAATAGGTGACTGTACATTAGATAAAGAGAATCAGCCGGGAGATGAAGTGACAACAAACAAATCAAGCCGATCCAGTCTGAGTACCTACTGGCTGAAGTAGAATCAGAGCCAAAAACCAAAAGGGGGATGAGTCAGAAAGAAAGAACAAGACGATGAAGCTGACAGTCTCTAGTCTTGTGCCCCTTGTGAAGGGTTTAATAACACAAGCATTAAGGCTTCCACTGCCTTTGTTTTCAGCTGGGCTCCAAGGCTATTCTTTTGAGATCTATGTGCAAGTTAAAAGGGAGTACAGATGATAGACGTCAAAAAATCTCAATTGCCAACAAAAAGAATGTATCCTTGGAATGTGAACTCTGTCTTTGTATCCTTTCATCACGAACTGTCTGCACTTGGGCAGCCAGCCCAGTGGGGGTTTGTGCCATGCATAACCAAGATGATCCTGGGTTCCTTAAATCTTCCATTGAGCCCTCAAAGGCCTGTGCATTGAGCAGTAGGCCCAATAGTATCGCTGGACCTTCAGAACAGTTCAATTTTAATTTTAATTTTTCAAATCTCTCTTTGTGTTAATCCTTGCTTCACAATCTCTCTCTTTTAACCCTTGCATCCCAAACCTTGAGAGTAAGTCCAACGCGTTATCTAATTTGTTGTGAAATATCAACAGTGAAAGTTCCAAACAAATGGAATGTGGTCACAGTTGCTCACCGGACAATGTCCAAGACAAGGGAATCATGATGGCCACATTTTGGCATGTTGTGAACACAAACCTGCTGTAAAATACCAAGCAAAGTTGGGCCATTAGTGCCAGGTCTGTTAAAACAAGACAGCACAGAGCCACATGAAAATGTATGGTAACAGAAAAGTACCTCTACACAGGGCTGGGTGTGGGGGGGGAGCATTGGAGAGACATGGAATCAAGTGACCTTCCCCCAATGATAGTTTGAACATGTTATACTGCAGAGCAAACATTGGAAAGTCACACCTGCTTCAGTGGTGGGTAAATCTGTCAATGTTTGATTTTCTGAACTGCTCATCAGCTAATACTACACCTGATCTGTTTTTTTCAACAAAACCAGCAACCAGTGAGACTATTCTCAACGTTGGAACATTGGAGATCCTGTGAAGGTCGACAGCACTGAAAATCTCCTGAAGTAGGTAGTTCTCGCTGTCTTGGTATAAAGCCCTGGCTGTTCCCTGTTCGAGTTGATTCGCTGCCCTCCTATCTGTCTGCTCAGCATACTCCATCTGCATCATGTCCTGTTGAAATGCACACTTTCAGAGTGTTTCATGGTACTCAGTTCAAATCTATGGGACGTCCAAAGAGAACATCATCTTGAATTGCCTAGAATTGCCCCATTCTAAGTCTAGGAGGACTGGGCAAAGAAGGCAGTGCTCCCACTTATCTCACCTGCAACAAATCTCAGCCCTGGCAGCTGCAAGAAAGAAACAATGAAAGAAGAGAGAGAGATCTGCTTGATGAATGTAATTTGAATCTGATTCATTGTATTCTAGGACAACATAGTGATGAGCCAGATTGGGCTCAAACAGCCATATGCCCCAGATCCTGCATTCCTCACCTAGCAAGAGGAGAAAAAACTGACGAGGTATTTGAACACTTCTGAGTTTCAGTCATACTTTCTGGAGAGAGAGATCCTGTGGATGTGTTCAATATTCCAGTGGCTAATGCTGCTTGATGTTATAGTTCCATTGTCATTGAGAACATCATATCCTGATGGAGTTAAGAGACCAACAAGTGGGTACCGTGCCAGCCAGCTTCATCACCTCTCCAAGAAAGGATGCCAGCAGTGACTCTTCCTTGCTCCAACCTTTCCCACAGCTGCTAGGGGGAGAACCCAAGGAACTTCAATATTGATTTGTAAGTGTGGGCTTCTCTTTGTGAGGATCCCACTTATAACATGCTCTTTCCACACAGACTTCCATATGTCCCCATACGACAGTCTCATTACTGCATTTCCTTCAAGCTCACTGCTCCATAAATACCTGTCCAAGTGATCAAGAGAGACCAGTACCTGCCTGCAATCAAAGTATGGGCTCAGGGAAATGAACAATCAAGGACCCTTTCAACCTTCAGCCATGGTGCTGTCAATCACTCCTGGTAAGAGATGTAACAAATAAAGCAAATAATACTCCAGATCAGCAGCACAAGGTCAAGTCATTCATGCTCTAGTATGATAAATGCTATGAGGATGCATGTTGGGAAATGATCCTCCCTCCCTCTGTGGCCACAAGGCTACGGCAAACGTCTTATGAGTACCTCTCTATGTGCCTCTCTATGTGGGTCAATGGCCGTAAGGCTTTTGCAAGCCAAGGTTCACAGGGAACAGCATGAGTACATTCTCTGTGCAATCACTGCTTCAAGGTACATTTGGTGCCTGATAGGCCCCAAGCTAACATGAATGAATATACAAAAGACACTCAATCTCAGTTTCTTTTGCACACTATCCCACTTTACTCGCTCCAAATTACCAAGTTTGACCAGACATCAGTGTGTGAAACAAAAACAGGGTGACTCCTCTTACTTTTCAGAGAACTGATTGTCACTGGTATGGTGGGTGAGGACCTTACAAGCTATGAATCAGCTACCCCAGACAATGGAAAACATATTACAAGGCCTAGACAGACAAAAAACACAGCCATGAATGAGCAGTTCAACTCTTGGTCCCTTTGAAGCAGACAACCCGAAAGTTGCAACTTGGTGTATTGAAGAAAGTTTTCGTACAAAACTGTAAAGCTTCAAATTGTGAAGCTCTCCTGCAGCATAGACTTCCTATTCCAATCTCTGAAGTATGCTCCTTGTCTGAAGTACCAGATCAATTTCTCGATATCCCATGTGACTTGCAGCAATTAGAAAGTTCCTCCGTGAGAAGAACACCTCGGATCTTATTAGAACACCTCCCAGCCTATGAGCGATATATTAGAGCGGCCCTTACAAGGCTGAAAGAAGAGGCTTATTTGTATACAAAAAGCTCTCCGCTATAAAAGGATTGATCAGCTTATGCAGCAGAGGCTTCCAAAGAATTAGAAGGACAATAGGCCACAGCAACAGAGATGTAACGAAGGGAGAGATCCCCAGCACAATATACAAGTAAGTGTGCACTACCGTCATGGATATCTCTACTCATTTTTCCAGGCGTACAGAAGGAGCGAGAATCCACTGGAGCTTTGAGCCTCTTTGTTTTCGAAGCTGTAAGTGCCCGGCCATTGAAGCACTGAGGAGCATGCCGCAACCTCTCTCAACCATGGCTTCTCCGCCGATAAACAAGTCTGGAACATGAATACTGCATGGCCTACCCTCGGATTGAACAGCCAGTTGTGAACATCCCAGAATACCTCCACAGGACTTCCATCTACAAGAATCGTCTGATTGCCCCTGAACTTCCACATGAGGCGCTTCACTTGAACAACAATCTGGCGATCTATTCTGACATACAGGCGTGGCTCACTGTTGGCACCTAGCTGACACTCGATCACAATGTCGTGCGCACGCCCGCCATCACCAAATTGAGCTTTGGTGGTGTGATATTTTTTCCCAAAGACATGCTCACTTCGAGAGAGTAATATGGCTTCGATTGAAGGAGGCCTAGCTTTCGTTTTCTTGTAAGCCTCATTCCACATGTCCCCTAACAACAACACAACCTCCCCTTCCGATACTACAGCTAAATAGAAAGCCTCCTGAGGTACGGGGCCAGATGCGTACTTGGCTGAGGCAAGATCCCAATAAACCTCAACCTTCATCCCATCTACGTCGAGACTCTTGGAACCTTGCTTCTTCCAGAAAAGCCAGGGCTTCATATCAACTTTGCAAAGGTGCTGGTCCACATCGACATTCACACTCAAACCCTGCCCCATGAGGTTTTTGCACCAGGTGACTGACAGAGGCCGGCATCTCCCTGCAAGCTTGGTTTGATAAAGACATGTCACCATATTCTGCGTAACCTTGCTGGCCGCCGACATATCCACCACCTGTACACCATACTCCCCAAAACACGAGGGCAATGCATCGTGCATGTTTCTCGCACTCTAGCACACCTCTCTGATGTCTAGAAAAAGATATTATGCCTGGTTGGTGAAAAGCCCCTGGATCATCTCCTTCGAGTGGTTCAAGGCGCAGCAACAAAACCTGATGCGGACATGTCTAGTATTCTCCCAGACTCCAGAGAAAACTCGATGCTCAAAATGCTCGAAGGAATATTCCGTTTGCCTCTGCTCTCCATTACTCGCTTGATCTAGGAACGTACAGCACGTCTACATTCGCAATGCCACCATTTCCCAGCGTGAGACGAAATTCGCGTGGAAACCAAAACCGCTCGGCATGATGATATTCCACCTAAAGTTCGCCAACTCCTGCTGCTTGCACCACAGTTTCTAATGAACTTGAAGGCCGTCACGAAAAGTAAACTGCACTGACTTAATGTATTTACAATGTGCTCATCAAACACGTATTGACAGCTCCCTCCTCCGGCCGCTACAATGCCTTCTGCGAATGCTAGTCTTGTCTGCTGCTGCGAATGATCAAGCACGTATGACAGCTCCCTCCTACCGCTACAATGCCTGCTGCGAACGCTGGTCTTGTCTGCTGCTTCGAATGAGCAAACACGTATGAAAGCTCCCTCCTCCGGCCGCTACAACGCCTGCTGCGAATTCTAGTCTTGTCTGCTGCTGCAGTCATTCGCAGTCGACTAGACTAAACAATGTCGTGAATCCTTCCACTGCTGCATTCTTGCGCATACACCATTTTCAGTGTGCGTGAAAAGGTAATGCCGCAAGACATTGCCAAGTGCTGCACACCGCTATCAGGAGACTTACGCAGAGTCCAAAAGACAACCTCCTCCTGACAATTGCCTGATCTCCAACTCCACAACAAAGAACGGCAGAGCGAGGACGAGTTACTTCAACGTCACAGCTGTTCAATACTCGTCAGGCGGAGACTCTCACAGATTCCACGCGACCGCCTAAAAGCGCAAGAAACAGAGCGAGGAGGAGTTACGAGTAACTTCAAGGTCAGAGCTGTTCAATACTCATCAGGCGGAGACTCACAGATTCAACGAGGCCGCCTAAAAGCCGATAGCTACGAAGGCGGCAGAGTGACGGTTTACAACAATACTTTCAAGGAAAGCGTCTCCGACCGGCTCCGCGACCTGGCAGAGAAAGTCTGGTGTACCGCCAAGAAGAAGGTGCGAGCGAAAGAGTGGATCGGTGGGCCCTGCCAACGCTCCGCTCCGACCTCTGGCGCAGTCTGACACGGCCAGCCTTGCATGGCCTTACATGCGCGCAAGAGATGGAGCTGTTCACATGGGAGCACAGGCCGCGCTGCCACCATCGCTGTCCCCGGCCTGCCGATTCGCTCGCACCTGCTCCGCCTTCTCGGCCATGCCCGCCCTCCTCCTCCAATCCTGCGCCTCCTCGCACATGAGGTGGCGCCCTTAGGGTTTCTTGTTGTCGGTTTAGCCTGCACTTAGCCAGACGGATGACCCTGGATGAGTCTCATCCAACAACGGGGTGGCGATAATAATAGAATCGCCAGATGGAGTGGACGACGGCTGACGGAGCGGAGCGTTATCGTCCGTCATCGTCCGGCCGCTGCCGCAGGAGGCGTCAGCCGCCGTCAGTGGCGGTCAGTGAGGTCAGAAGTGAGTGTCGTCTGGTTGGGGGTGAGTGGTGGGTCTTTACGGCAGCACCACTCCGAGCTCTGTCAGTTGCTGGTACTGCAGAATGGAATGAGCTTGGGGCGGGGGAGAAAGAATGAAAAGAATGCTGCGTGTTGAGGAATCTCAAGTAGAAATTTTATGCTGAAAGAGAACAAGATATTAAAATTCTAGAAGAAACAGCAACAGAAAGTCTGAAAGGAGAAGCAGAAATCGAGTTGTAAGAGTAAGACGAGTGCATGTAAAGTTGCTCACTGGTTTTTCTCTTGTGCTGCAATGTGAATATGCGGTTGTGGTGTGGCTGATTGCAGTTGTGGGGATCGGGGACACAGAAGATGGATTGGAATTTGGTTGGTGTGTGTCCACTGTGTTGGGGTGCCAGGGTGGGTGGTTTGGTTGCGAGCCCACGGAAGCACGTCTTGCATTGAGTCTACCGGACATTTGTGCAGGCAACATCAGTGATCACTGCTTTCACAAGTTGTGGATCAAATATACTTGTTTTCTTTGATGAAAGTTTAACTATTTCTGCACCTGTCTGCTTCATGACCTTCTCCTCGTCCTCCTTCTTTCGCCTGCATGTTCTATTCAGGGGGCAGGAAGGGCCCACACGCGCACACACGAGAAGTGGGGTGCAGTAGATGGCGGTTGGGGTGCAGGCGTACTAGTTAGTGGGGCAGTGGGGGGTACTGCAGAGCTCCTTTATTGTGTGGATACATAGATTGTTGTACTGGTGACTGTCCTGCCCTCGTATTGAGAAGATTGCCAGGCCTGCACAGTGGACACCATACCATCAAGTTTTGCTTGCCAGTACGCTTATTTACGATGACGAGATTGAACCTGCTGAAACACTGCGGATCGCTCCATCTACGTAGAAACTAGAAACCAACTTTTGAACTTACGTAGTCAATCAAACTTAGCATTACTCTCCGCCCACTAATTGACCTAAGAAACAGTAAATTGGGACTCATCACGAGAACATTATGCCAGTCTAATAAGTTAGTAGCCATGCAAACACTCATCTAATTTTAGCATCTATGTGACTGACTTTTTGATAAGACAGCAGTGTCCTGTTGAATGTAAGCCTGGTGATTATTATCTACTTGCAGGGATTTCTTACAATTATTGGAGTCGGCCATAAAGTAGGGGCAATACATGGTTTGCAATTCTTTCTTCACAAGTGCCAAATGCCGCATCCGGTGGCTTGGGTCCATAATCACCAGCTCACAATATGCTGAGCTCTCTGTACTTTTCATGGTGGGGTGGTAGGTTTTGTGGCTACCTACACACTTCGAACTATGCCTAAGCAACACCTGCCACTCATGTGTGAGCTACGTTTGAACTATAGTGTATATTATTAGAAGCATTGCTGGAAAGTAGAATACTGCAGCTCACAATGTGGAGATTTGAATTGCTGGGGGCAGTCCACCCGTCCACCTAAAGATCCAGTCAAAGGAGTCAATACCTACACAAGTGCTTAATAAATAACCAGGTCAATATTCTGCTGGGGTCTTAATTAGCACCTCCCCGTGCTAACCAGATACTGTTGCTAGAGGTCTGGAGCTCAAATCAGATAGCACAAACATGCTATGCATGGAAAGCATTTTGCCTCTCACTGTCCACCGAGGAAAAAGCTGGAACACAAAAAGCTGCGAGACATGGACACATAACTGAATCCTTCACTGCCAACCCACTGACCAAAACCTGCAAAGCTTGCCAAAATAAACCGCTTGGGAAGAAGCTCAAGTGAGCAGCAGTGTAAGAAAGATGGGATACTTTAGTATCATCGGGATGAGCACAGTGTACGCTTCGCATGCATCACAGGGAAGTCTTCTTGCCATGAATGCAGTCGATGAAGGGCAATGCAGTCACTGCAAGCCTGTCTCAAGTGATGCACTTCATTGAGCTACCGTGACTGTCCTTCGCCGTCTCTCAGTGGTCTACGTGACAGGGGGACTAGAGGAGTACACATGCAAGGACTTGGAAAAGGAAGCGTAGATTGGTTGAGATTCAATACTTCAGTAGACGAGAAAGGGCCCAAGACAAAGACACCCACTGTCTAAAGCAAGACACAGGGCTGTGCCAAACCCAGAAATTGCCCAAATAGCCTAAGCTTTTACCTCCATAAAGTCTCTCTGCTGGGCTTGTATCAGTGGAAGACAGTCTTGCTCTTTCCACTGACGCCAACAACGATCGTGTGCTGCTTGCCAGGACCCTAATGGTTTTCCTCAGGAGCGGGAAATGGATCACACTACACACCTCTTTCACTCCTTTTTGGTCCTGCCAGTTTGACCAGGATCTATGGCTACAGGCAAACATAAATTGCCTCCACTGTCTCTAATCCCTCTCAAGCTTAAGAGCACCACAGTGTCACTCGATCGCGCATGGGCCACATGAAGCCTGTGCCTCAACCAAATACCGATATCAAGCAAGCACATTAAACTCCCAGAACTGCAGCTTCCAACAAGCATACAAGCATGCAATCATACCTTCACCTTGCATCCCACACCGCAAGATAGTTCATATTTGCTCCACTATCCTATCATCTGTTTTCTTATTTCACAATCTTAGAGTCAGTAAATACTTCACTGCCCTGCTCTCAGAGTGTTGGCCAAATTCAGATGCTTTCCAACTCTGAATTCCACCCGTGGGCCATCTTTGATGGCGATTGCTCCAAAACTTCCCAATGTCTCTCTCAGCTAGTTTTCCCTGGCAACATTGACGAACCTACTCCCTATGTGAGGTTTTGGTGTTAGCTATGGCCCAGCCGTATGGCGCTTTCGGGTAGACCAGGTGGGAAGACAACACTCTGATAGGATGGATACTTCACAGCTTCCCACTCAATCGGTAAGCTTAAACTCTGCTGTGAAATACGGACATTGATCAAATGCCATGGCGAGATGTACTCCCAAAACCAGAAACCTCACGATACATTGAACAGGACAGTAGTTCAGGAGCGTCTCTAAAAAGAGCCTGACTCGACAGCAGATCTTCTCAACAGTAAGTCCATCCAATCAGATTTTACCAAATGAGTTTTATTCTGAATTTGATCAAGATATACAAAGACGTCTACAAAACTCTATGACTCAAAGGTGGTTTGGCTTTCTGATGGTAAGCTCTGCCCGCAAGTGTAAAACGCTCTCATGGAAGTAGGGCGAATCTTCAGATATGAAATTCGGCCATGGCAGCCCGAAAAGGTTCCTATACCCAACAGCCTTCCCTCCAGTAAACACATAATTTCCTTTTGATTTTGTTACAAACTCCCAGGTTGGTTTCGTTCTGGCTGCAAATTCGTAGTCGACAGCAAAGCTCACTGATCCCTTCTCCTGCACAATACAAAAGCTTTTCAATTCAAAAAGCACTGAAAGTATCCACCATGCATAACAAGATGCAAGCTAGATGTTGCCCGTCTCCTGTAAAGATCTTACAGAGTCTGAAACATTCACAGTAGATTCTTGAAGCATGAAAGCCCAAGGACTTCTCCAGTTTCATAAGGGCACAATTTTGAGTATGATACCAAAATGGAGGCTAGAAGGTCTGATGCCATCCAGACCACCACTCACTTCAACCAAGGCAGAACTTAAAAGCAACAATGAGAGAACTATTCAAACCACCGGCCAATGTGCAGACATGAGAAATAATCTGATTTAATCATGCTTGCTAGAGGCACCCCCTGCAATCCAATACAACAGCAGCAAGAGCCCAATGCAACATGATCTGACTGTCACTTATGCCATATGTGCAGGTACATGCTAGTGCATTTATACTTTATACCAACACTTTATGACAACCAGGGGGAGACAGAATAAGCTCAATTGAGACTTTGTTTGGGCAATAACACCGCAGAGTTTGGGCCGGACAAGAGGGAACAGAAACTTTGTGAGGGGCTTACTCCCGCATTGGGACTTACCTGGGTATCAAGATTGGTTCAGGCTTTCCAGATTTCCTCTAGAAATCCCTTCACACAAGCATCAATATACCGTGTGTAAACTGCCCAGCAATTACACCCCAACAGGGCCCGGGCTTAAGGCTCAGCCTCAAGATTTTGAAAGTTGGTGAACAGAAACTATGTTCTGAATGGTCCTGAAGAGGGTGTCTCTCTGGTGAGAGAACCCAGGACAATGAATCAGAAAATGAAGATATTGTCTTCAGGTTGCCCGCACAACGGGGCATTTGCAATCAATCCCTTTCCTCTCTGCATCAAAGGTAGGCTTCCCGCCCTAAATTTAGATCTCAGTCTAGTGCCAAGAGTGGGTAAACCCTTGAGGTCATCCATGATGTCCTCCCCCATGTCACAGACTGGAAACAAGTTCAGGGGAGTTTTCTGCCTAACTTCATTTTCATCAGACAATTTCCTGGCAACAGACATGGCTTTGGACACTACAGCCTCGAAGTTAGATTTATCCAGCAGGGTCAAGACTTGCAGACTTAGATTCAGATCCTTGAGAATCTCTTCTACCCTCTTCCGCAAGGACATAACCTGTTTGACAGGGCGATCCTGCTTCCAAGGTCTATGGCCACAAGGCTACGGCAAGCTAAGTCTTATGAGCACATTCTCTCTCTTTGTCTCTCTCTCTGTCTCTCCTCTCTCATGTGGAGACCGAAGCATCTATTCTTTCTGTTGATAGGGGAAAAGGCCCTTATATATTGATAAGAAAGAGAGAAAGGGAGTGAGAGAGGGAGAGAGAATGTACTCATGAGACTTTTTTGCCGTAGCCTTCTAGCCATAGACCCCTCACCCATGGACATAGTGTGGATAGTAGGTTCGCATCTTAGTAAAAGAGCTTCTACCTTATTGCAGCTATTATTAGCTTGACATCTGGACTCGAGCCCTTCAGATTCCCTGTCAAAGTTGGCTAGAAGTTATCCTCCAAGGTAATAGTCCCTGCTAAAAAACAACCCTTCCTCAACTGGTAGATAAATTCAGAAGCTCTACTGCCTTACTAATGCACCAGACGCTGTAGCTTTGTAACAGAAAGCGAGAGAGGTAACTGTTTAAGAGCTGGTCAAATTTAAAAAAATTATGCTTGTACCTGACACTGAAAGGAAGGTTCCTGGGGCAAACTGACCTGCACGTGCAGGGGGACCGAGAGGGAGAGAGAAAGAGGTACAACTACTTTGATATGCTATAGTTACACTCACTTCATAGTCGGCAAGAGCAAGCAAAGGAGGTACTGACCTGCATCCCCAAAAAGAGACCAAAGCATTTGAATTGGCCCTGCTGATCTAAGTTGCAATGCGCAGACAAGAAGAAGCCCTGTCCACCCAAATGGAAAGCCTGGGAATAGACCCGCCCCTGAGGGTATAGGACACGACATTCGTCAATCTTGAGGTCAAGAAAGACGAGACATTGCTGGTAAGGTGTGTCAAACTCAACAACTTTGACTGGTCGGTACTTGTAGGCCCGTTCACTGTATCGTTTGTGCAAAGTTTCCTCCAGGGCTAGCTGCCGTTGCCGGTGGGGTGCTTCAGCCCTGAAGAACAAGGCCTCCAGTACCAATTTGGATGCCAGTTCATGTTCAAAGTCATTGCAGCTGAGCACTTTTCGGAGCTTCCGACTTGACATCATTGGAAAGCGAATCAGCCACACTAGTCTGGAGCCCAGAACTTCACGCCGGTCTTCCAGTTTGCTGTAGTGGTGGCGTGCCCACCTTATTGCAAAATCATATACGGCATCCTCATTTGCAACTTGCAAGTCATCACTTGAAAGTACCGCTTCAACTCCTGGCAAAGGCAAGCTCATCACATCTTCAACATACCTGTACCCATCCCAGCATCCTCTATTAATTAGCAACTGGAATACGCCCCACTATTAAATAATTCCTACTCTGGGGAATACTAGCATCCTAGCCCAGGAGTTCGTACAGCTGTCAAGCTCAATATAAGGAGGGTGGGTCAGTGGTGTCTACATACCCTCCCCAGAACTGTTTCTCAGAAAGGTTCCAACAACTTCATGAAAATTAATAATCTCTACAGCAGCGGGGACACACCAGGGCAGATAAAGAGAATGGAGTAAGAGACAGTAAGCTTGTGATGTGGCTGCCAACTGCCCTAACAGCATCGTTCTCTGTGTCCATGGGCACTATGACAATATAGATAACTTGGTGGCTTTGAACAATCATTACTCCTGCTAGTCTACCTCGGTGTTATAGTGCAGGTGGAAAAAATTACCTGTTAATGTCCTTGAACCGAGTTGCTAAGTAGGAACGTGCAGCATCAGTTAATGGTTGGACAGCCTCTGCAAGGAGTACACTAGACGGGAGATCAAGATATAGCAATGCTGACTCAGCAGTCATAGGCATGTTCCGCAGTAATCGGCTGCAATACCTCATGCACGAGGCCACCTCATACTTATCAGCTGCCATTAACACATCCAACACAGTGGCTGCTGTGCTGGCCTGAACCCTTCCACTGTACATAAACTGCAGCAAGTCCATCAATGATGTCTCCTCTGCAGACAGAGTGGGTACCCAAGTTCCCAATGAGTTCCCCTACAACAATGAATCCTACAAGTGGTGCTCCATATGTCAACAACATGCGAGGAAAACCTCAATTCTTGCCCGCAACCAAACATTTTCTGTTACGCATAATTGAAACCCACAACATTTAAAAATTGCAAGCCCAACGAGAGCATCTGAATATTTAGTCCCATCAAAGTAGAAAATGTGTTATTGCAAGATAAGTTGGCTCCTATGATCATTCCCTTGTTGCAATACAATTGGAGGTTGTGCACCTCTTCCCACGGAACATTGTATGGGATCTAGTGAACCTAGTGCATTGTGCTACTCCACAAACTGCTAAGGTCTCAGAAATACAACAAATCATGTAAAGAGACAAAATAACGCTTTCTGAGACACAATTGCATCATGAAGGAGCCTGACCAGAAGCAGTGATACGCAAGTTGACATCCCGTTGTTCCGACTCCCTCATCCCATTTGAGAAAAGCTTCGCCCATGAAACAAACATTGCAACGTACACGAAAAAGATCAAGACTGGTAAAGCATCTGTTCGTTTAAGCCATCCCAGCTTGTTGGGTTGTAAAATTCAAGTATATCACATTTACAGATTCTGCATTACAATCACTCATTGCACTCACATCTGGCCATTAATCTCCATGTCAATGCTATGGAAGGCCAGCATCTGCAGGCCATCAGCTTCAGGTAACCATCAGGTGGTAATGTTGCTGGTCCTCTTCCTCTTCCTCCCTTTCCCACCTTCCACGTCTCTTATGGACTTCGGGAACATGAAGAGATTACATTGGGGTGTGTAATTGCAGCTCTACTGATGAGATCTACATGAGTGGAGTGATACATGATACAGGCTAGAAATTCATGCTTATCCACATTTATGTCTACTAGGCCAGGACACAAGTAGATGAGTTGTTGCTGGAGAAAAGCAGAGCAAGCTTACCCTACCTTATAGAAGTAAGGACTTTTTGCAGCCAAAATTGCAGAGCTAATGTGTACTGTCTTAGTCCAAAGAACTGTGGCTGTCTCCGTGTTCCATGAGCCAATGAATGGCCCACCATCATCCGCTGCAATCAAAATCAGGTTACGTCAACATCGACTCCAATGTCTTGCCTTTGAAAGACACCTCAACATCTGTACCAAAACCTAAGAGTCTGTGGATGACGAGAGTGGAGCTCCTTGTTTCCCAAAACACTCTCCTGGTGCTAAGTATGCCTTGCTCTTGCTCTGCCTCAAGACTCTTAGTAACAAGCTCTAACTGTAACTCTCTCTACGACCACCTGTCCTTGAGTTCTCTCTCTGCTCTCTGTCCTAGACTCAGCCTGTAAGTACTCCTCGAGGTCTCACCCCCTTGCTCTAATGATTTCCAGGCTTAGCTATTCCTGATCTCTTTTCTTGCTCTTCAAGCTTACTCTTTGCTTTACTTGGGGGTCAATGGCCACAAGGCTACGGCAAACAACGTCTTATGAGTACATTCTTTGCTTTACTTGGCTGACTAGCCTTTCTTAGGCTTTTGCAATTCTGCCTTTGCTGAAGTCTCTATTATACTTTTACCGTATATGGCTTTGCTTAAGCAAATAACTGACTTCTGCCAATCTAGGCTGTGACATTCGCTACCCCTTCAAAATCAGTCATTGCCCTCAATGACAAAGTCCTGGGTATTTCTGTCTCTGTGTCTGCTCAGACTCCTAGATAGCATCAGTCAAAGGAAGCCCATGCTTTCAGAGGAGTGATATTTTTATCCTCTGCAAGGTTAATGTTTTTATCCTGCCATTAAGTTTGGAAGGTGGCAAAGACAAGGTGTTGAAGGTCACACAAAGCAACACCTCAGTTTTCACTAGTCATTTTTATTCACTGGAACATTCTCCCCTGCCACACTAACTTGTAAAGGTGCATCACCCTCGAGATCAAATCTGTAAACAACGTGTTAGCTTGCTATTGAGCTGATTTAGTTGACCCGACTTCTTTTCTGTATTTTCCAAAACAGTGTTCCACAAGTCTACAGAGCACAAGCGAAAGGCGCAAATTCCTGAAAACCACCTTCACTGAGCTAGATAAACCCTGGAGGGCTTGTAGCAGCAAGGTCTTTTCAGGGAGAGGAACAATTGGTCAACCAAATCTCGAAGAAGACAGCCATAAGTGTTCAACTACTTTCAGGTGCAGATTGCCCAAAACCCCTGAACTTAACAATCATTTCCAGCTGCAGAAGCTTAATCTTTCTAAGAGAAAAGTAGAACTTTGTAAGGTTGGTCCTCGAATTTTCATATAGCATAGACTAGAGGTTGTCACCTGGATGCCCTTAGTGGTTCAAGCTATGCAGCAAATCTTCGCCTTTTAGAGTAAAATAGCTGGGGTTTCTGAGCCCTGCAGTCCAAAATGCATTCTGACCAATGAAAGGGACTGTCTCGAGCTTTTATGTGGTGGGAGAATACGCGAGAGGGGGGTTACCAATTCAAGTTGCTATTCATCGGTTATAATTCAAGCCTGGTTTTATCAGCTTTCCATGGCAAGCTTTGAGGATGGTATTCTTGACAAGATTGTCCTTTACCATGATGCTAGGTCTGGAACAGGATAATTGTTTGGACAGTGTGTAGGTTTTGTCACAATTTCTTGCTGTTGAATGGTTTTGGGCATTGATTTTACAAGGAGCTACCACAGAATAAAGAAAAGGAAAGAAGAACAAAATATTACAAACTGCACCTTGCTTGTGGACACAGGTGAATGCATCATGTAATAGAGAAGGGAAGTACCTCCAGGGCTTGATAGCATGGCATTGCCTTCACCTGGTGATTCAACCATAGCCACAGCTTCTTCCTCAGTACAGTCATTTGGTGCCATATCATCAGTGTCATGTTGAGTGCCAAGCATGATCTGCTCTTCCTGTCCCTCGGTCTGCTGTCCTTCTGTGGAACCTAGCAGCTTGGAAACCCCCTCCAAAACTGGGCCCAGCCCGAAGAACAACCTCCTCTATTAGGGGATGAGAGAAACAGAAAACCCATTTAAAACTTCCTTCCTGTGAAGAAGCAGGTAAGGTACGATAACAACCGAGAAAGCTTGCGATAAAAGAGAAAGAGAAGTAGGTGTCAGATTTTCTGTCATCCAATCTTCCTTCCCTGCTTCTTTCTTGATGGTGTCGTGTGAAAATGGCTCTAAGGCAATGGCAAACCCTAAATGGCTTTCCAATATAAATAAGAGATGCTCATGACAAACATGCCATCTTGCATGCACCAAAAAGTCCACCACTATAGTGGTCTAAGACGGCTTAGAAGAAAGATTGGCTTCCAAATCAATCGATCAATCAAGTGCTGCTGTGACACAGCTGACATGCCAAAGAGCTTAAAACTGCGTTCACTTCACATGATGTTCTCACACTCTTTGCAAATACAGTTCCATTCAGGACACTTGTCAATGCAGAGACAAGGAAGTTCCAAATTGCTCTTCCAAGGTGTTGAGCTGCCTTAAGAAGTGTTAACAAACCTACCCTCAGCAAAAAGACCCAGGAACTTTCAACATCTAGATACACGCAAAGATGGTGCGGTGCGCAAGGCGAATGGTGGTACCAACACTCGTATGGCTGGCATTCAACGACAGGCGAACGTTCAAATCATACATATCTGAACCTTGCAGCCTCCTAACCTAACTTAACCTAAAATCGCCTTTGACAGCCTATAACTCTGGTGATTAGGTCTTCCAGCATATAACAATGATCTTAGCAGGTGCCATAAGGAAAGGAAATAGACTGACATGCCACAGACAATAAACAAGCAATAACTGTCACCCCGCTGCCTGTAGAGCATTGCAGTCCTGTGAGAGTGAAAGAGAACGAACCTGCCTCGGTACTGCGATCTCCCCGCCGCCGTTTCTTATGCCTTGCACTTGAGCTAACCCCATCTGGTTTGTCCGGTGGGCCAGCCAAGATATCAATACGCAGCACGCGATCTGAGAAATTGCTGTCATTGAACGCGAACGTAAAATTTGGGGGAGCTGATGCGCCCCCGCTATGGGCTCCTTCATGCTCCATGTAAGCCTGGACCAGTCGTTTTATCCTGCCCTTGCGGCTACCTCCGCTTATCCATCCGCATAATCGGTCTATACTGTTAAGCTGGGAAAAAATTGCAATACCGAGCGGCCTCAGACTCGAAAAATGCCAAGAGAAGCGAAATGCCCTTTGATACCTCACACTCTGATCCCTCCCACAAGGAATTGCACGCCAATCGCGGATCTGCTAACAAAACTTCGAGCACCTCAGAAGAACCTCAAGAAATAACCGGGGAGACGAGCACATACATACCCTGTCAACAGATGACAAGATACGTCATCCAGCAGGAAAACCTCCCAAAGTAGCAATTGACTTGAGGCGCAAGATAGCCACACTGATCCACACCGACATAGGTCCCTCTAGGGAGAGGGAAGATCTCGAGATACAGAAACGGACCACAAGAAATGCGACGTCAAGAAGGTAACGTTCTCTTCAAGTCACGTTGGACATCACCAAGGAGGGGCTCAACATCTTAGCCAAGAAGCCATCAACTAGCTTGAACGATCGCCACTGAGTCGATTAGGGCCGGAAGTACGAGAGTGTGCAATCAGTATCAAATTACGACCGATGCGCCATAAAGATCGGAACCGACAATTCCATCCTAAAGAGAAAGCATAAGGAAAATCTCGGAGAAGGACATGAATTGAGCTTCACCGTGAGGGAGAGATCACAGATCTGCACACACACAATGGCATCTAACTTCTAAGCAGTGAGACGGCACGGAGGGAGAGGAGCTCCGACACTACTCGGCCTCCACAACGAGCAGCCTCGTATCCACAACGAAGATAATTTAGTAACACCTTCCTCGCTCAGTGAGAACCCCGCCCTAATTAGTGACGCAAGTAAACTGGCAGGATTTGAAAATGTCACTGACACCAACTCACTTACCGTCAAGTAATTATCGCACGTGCCAGATTGGTCGGGTCACCTCCCGACTCTAATCGGTCGCCGGAAAAGGCATGCCTGCCACGTGTCAAGCAATGGAGTCGTCGACTCCAAGATGTCCTCAAACTCTTTTGGCGGGATACTTGACACTGCAACCGTAGCCGTTCGATCTACCAGCGACTCAATCGTAGCCGTTTGTAGGGACAAGTAAGGAAAGTGAGTGGGAGGTTTCGCCCAGTATCGCCATATCCGTAACTGTAACCAGTTCTGGCGAAACTCGGCCTTAGGCTTCACCCACGATCCACCACAAAACGTTTATATATCTATTTGATATCTATCCACTTGCATATCTATTTTATATCTATCCACAACCCTTAAATACCTCGCTTTCACATGAATATTGTCAGCAATAGTCGGTAGCTCAGTTGGATAGTTCACTAGGAGTACCCAGGTGATTCTGTGTTCAAATCCTGCCACCTTACTGGGTGGTGTGGTGTAATCTTCTCCGCCTTGTGCTCAGATACTTTCTCCTCTCACGATAGTCAAGGGGCCCAATTTGCAGGCGGTCCCTTGGGTTTATCTCCCTTTCCATCAAAGATAATAAGAGCGATAAAGCAAGGTGTAAACATGAGGGGCACATGCCTCACCTGCACCGCCCTCAGATCTAAGTGAGAGACTCATTGTGGCAAAGAATTTCTTCCTGACTGACACATATGTTGACAAAAGTAAGTAACATATTGTATAACCGGCCGCACATAGAGGCGGCATGGCGAGCACAGAGCCAATAATTGGGAAAACGGCATCCGAAAAGGGAAGGATGATTCGCATGTGCCAAGACCGGGTGGGTGCTTCCCAGCCCTACGTTGGAATCACAGTGCGGGGCCCTCCTCCTTGGCACTTGCACGAGAGATATCTGGATATATGCTCCAGGAAATGTTAAGCAATATGAGAGCTGAACTGGGTGGGAGAGAAGAGGGATTTCAATGTCATCAGCTAAATTTAGAGAAAACAGTTTCAAAAACAAGGAAGCTCATTAGGAAAATGGTTAGAGGGCACTCTACCCGGGTGAGGGAGGGTTATCCACTGTACTGGTTAAGGAAGCCCATATATGTTGTTGTATGTTACAGGTTAAGGACCTGGAACAATTACGCGGTGAGCATCAAGGGGTGTTTTCACACAGCTTTACCAATAGTGCATACTTTGAATTGGCATTTATGGCACCACTATGTTCCTTGAGGCATGCAAGCCACATCAGTAGCAAGAGACTGTGAAGAAGAGGGAGGGGGCAGGTGTGCATGTCTTCTGGGGTTTCGATGTAGACTTCAAACCACAAGGTTATATGGGTGTGTCAGCTTTGTTTTGATAACCTGAAAATTGAGAAATGCAAGTCCAGGACTTAGAACCTGAGAGTTCAACAATACAATGATTACGAGGCAGATTCCCCACCAGGACCCTACCGAGACCATGTGGATGAAAGAGCAACTAGCCGATCCTCAGGTTGTAGTGCAGCACTCCGCTGATTGGGCTTCTACAAGTTGGGCAGGTCTTGCGACGGCGCCGATGTTCATCGAGGCAAACGCTGCAGTAGTCGAAGTGCACTGTGGACACCATAACAGCAGGAGATCAATTCTTACATATCTTAAGGGAAGACTGCATCACAAAAGAATATCTTCCTGCAGACGTGACTGACAAACAGAGAAGCCACCCAGAAGGCTAATCATGAGAGAAGAAACAAAGACAAACTTCCAATTTAAGAGTGCCATTTAGAAAGGAGCAAGGGTTCTGATTCAGTTTTGTCAAATTGAATGAAAAGAGGATAAAAAACAAGACTTACTGCAAGGTAAGGGTAACACATCCCGAGGCTGCACACATAAAAGAAACAGAACATAGAGTTACCTGGATTATGGAGCAGAAAACATACACATATAGAAAAGTAAAGGAGAATATAACACTCCAAACCTACACTGCTCGTTTGGACTATGATATGCTTGCAAGTCACAAATATTTTCCACGTTTAAGCCAGTAGCTCACCCTTGCAAAGCAAATTCGGCATGTGGTTCGATCCTTCTCACTCTCCTGAGTACAGAACACGACATATCACATTAATTCAAATAAACTACTAGTAAAAGCTGCACCCGCCAGCACAGGAGTCTAATAGGCAAGGGAGAGATCCATGACAGTCACCCTAGCTCTGCCTCCATGAAGGAAAACAAGAATGTGGAGGGTGAAATCTTCAGGGTGATAGCCTTACGAGCTCTTCACGCAAAGCTGCCTGTTCCTGTCTGTAACGAGCAATCTGTGTCTTAAAAAGGATTCGTTCTTCTTCTGCAATTGCTTCCACCTCCCTTAGACGCTCTGTAGCGGCTGCTGCATGCTGGATTGCAGCCCGCCTGCAAAGCCAGTGAACATAATCAGTTGTGTTAAAGATATTCCACCCTACTTCCTTACACCATCTGAAGATGCAAAACAATAGAACCATTTGCTTAATGCAAAAGGTGTCAACCTAATCAAGCATTTCATGCTCCAGACTGGAACTGTATGCTGAAGCCTGCAGCAGGCCTAATCCTACACGCACAAAATAAATCAAGCAGTGATGCAATCAATTTGTGTATTGATCTCTCCACAGCTTCTACATATTGATGCTTCTAGCTTAGTCACACATTACGTCACGAGACGCACTAAAGGCTTCAGGTACTGAGAATCAATGGGATGCTTTCAAACTGGGTCATGTATGGTTATCCTGCAAAAGACATTAAATTAGTCACAGAAGTTTGAAAAGAACACTGCAAACAACACACCATTCATATGCCAACTGTTGAGGACTGACGTGATTCATCTTAAGGCATTGATGATACTCACATACCTTTCTCTTTCAACAGCCAAGGTCATGCCTCGATCCACAATCTCCAGAAGCTCTTGGGCACATCGCTGGACATTGAGTAGTTCTTGATAACTTTCATTCTCTGCTAGTTCTTTATGCACAAGGTACCTTGCTCTGCACACCAACATCTGGCGATGAATTAGCGCCTAATAAAATCTTGATGCTAGGTTGTTAAGACACAGCAAGCGGCAGATGCAATGTGACAAGGCTAAACCAATCACAGTGCACTAACTACCATCCACTTATGATTTTTACTTAAGTCACTAGAATTGGTACCACAGATCGTCCATACCCATCCTGCAGGACTCTCATCATATGATGACTACGACTTTCTTCAACGTCAGAAACTTCTTGCACTTCCTCGTTCCTTGCTTCCTCCAATGCTTTCAAGTTTTCAGCTTCCACCACACACAGAGCCTGTAACAAGCCTTTGCATTTGAGTAAATCTGTCATATAAGATGCCAGTCTCTATGCATAGGCCATTTGAGCGGAACTATGAATTTACATGGTATGGTTATGCCAAGGTTGATGGTTCTACTTGCACTTACTCTACTGGTTATGAAAGTATCATTCCAAGTTCCAAGCAGCCTCCTCGACCAACTGTGGATACCATTCTTGTTCTATTAACAGTCTTAAGAAACACAGCCTAGTTGGTATGCAGCTAGTACTGTGTGACCTCAGAAGATAAACAGTGTCCACACAGACATTTACTGGTAAGGAAAGCATCATTCAAATCTCCAGGTAGCCTCCCTGAGCACTGGTAAGGATACAATTCTTGCCAACTTGCTTTCACTATCTCATATGTGCACCAGACTGTTCTATTAATTTCTTAAATTACAGACAGCCTAGTTGGCAGCAGCTTAGTACTTTGTGTATGCACTGAGTGGACAAAAATGTTATCCATGGGATGACATTCGCTATTTACGGAGCAAGGGAGACTCCTTTCCAAATTTCATACAAAAAGCTGAGAATTTTGAGGAGTTGTTCAAAGTGCCAACCTCCAGAAAAAACCACTGCATCAAGATGGACGCAATCATTTGCACCAGCTGACGTTGGTAGTAAGACTTACCTCCATATAAAGAATTAATCCGGGATTTCCAGATATCCTCTAGAAATCCCTTCACACAAGCATCAATCTGCTGTGTGTGATTTGCCCAAAAACTAGGCCTCAGGAGGGCCTGGGCTTTTGGCTCAGCCTCGAGACTTTCAAAGTTGGTAAACAGGGGTACAGGCACAATTCCCTTCAGATTTGAAGAGAGCGTCTCTTTGGTGAGAGAACCCCGGACAGTGTATCAGAAAATGAATACTGTCTTCAGATTGCCCACACAAAGGGCAATTGCACTCTCCCTTTCCTCTCTGCTTCTGTTTGCTGTTCAAAGGTAGGCTTCCTGCCCTGAGTTTAAATTTCAGTCTAGTGCCGAGAGTGGGTAGACCCTTGAGGTCATCCAAGATGTCCTCCCCCATGTCACAGACTGGAAACAAGTTCAGGGAAGTTTTCTGCCTAACTTCAATTTCATCAGACAATCTCATGGCAACAGACATGGCTGAGGACACTACAGCATCTAAGTCAGATTTATCCAGCAGGGTCAAGACTTGCGGATCCAGGTCCAGGTCCATGAGGATCTCTTCTACTCTCTTCTGCCAGGACTTAGCCTGTTTGACAGGGCGGTCCTGTTTCCAAGATATAGAGTCGATTAACTTAGGATATCTGGTGTTGGGCATATGTTGCAGCTGACCCCACCATCTGACCTTGAATTCATCTCGTCGGGAGCTTAAGGACGGAATGCCAAACTCACCCCGAGTTGACCCCTCTGCAGTGGAAAAATTTAGTGGGCCCCAGAGCTTTGCCCTTGCCAGTTTGAACAACTTTCCGGATATGTGCATCCCAATTACAATTGGAGGAGAACTCAACGCCCAGGTAAGTGTAGGAAGGGAGGACCGGGATCTCTTGGCTACCCCACTGCCACTTAAGATCACTTCCTCCCTCTCCTCTGTCGTTGAATGCTACCACTGCACATTTGCTGACATTAGCCTCTAGCCCCCAAAGATCAAAGTATCTCTTCACGCAATCAATCAACTCCTGGAGATTGGTTGGAGTCTCCCCTATGCCTGCGAAGTCATCCGCAAACATAAGGGCTGGTATGGTGGTATCACCCACCCTTTACCCAAATCCCTCACTTTCCACATCCTCAAGGAGTTGATTGATGAAAACATTGAAGAGCAGAGGGGAGACAGTACATCCTTGAGCAAGTCCACTGCACTTGGTCACCTCTTGTCCTGTTATTCAAGGTCAAAAGCTGAAGCTCTTCTAGACAGTTAATTAACCGTCTGCCATTAAATTCAGCTCGTCCTCACCAAAAGGTCCAATGATATCGTCCTGATGGATCCCTTTGCCCACCCAGGCATTGAAGTCCCCCAATAGTACCACCTGACCTTTGGCAAGGAACGAAGCACAGTCCAGCTTTACATCTTCGAAGGCCTTGTCTGCGTCAGCACTAAGGGTCCCCTCTGTGGGCATGTAAACACAACCAACAAAGAGGTCCTTTGTACTCATGCCGCCCTTCAAATTCAGTTTTAGCCAGATACTATGCTCGTACCTCAAACCCTTGTTGATAATTTCACAATTGTCAAACAAGAAATCACGGACAAAGAATCCGACCCCTTTTTGACCACGTTTGGCAGAGGCTGCCTTGAGAGTACACATCTTACCTGCCCATTTATTATAACCAATGACATCTCCAACCAGTTTATCCGACGTTTCCCATGTTTCTTGCCCAGCACAGATATGAATATCATTAGTCCAAAGAACTTGTCCCACTTCAAGTTGTTTCCTTTGGTTGGTCAACCCTGAGAAGTTGAAAGTGGCCAGCCGCAAGCCAGCCCTTTGCGTGTGAATTGTTTGTCGTCTAGGTAGCTTGTGATTGCTCCTGGACGGCCAACCGTTCTGCAAAGGGGGGACAGTTACCCCATGTGTAGATTTTGCTCGTCTTGTGTAAACTTTGAGAATTGGTAAACCATTCAGGGTACCAAATCTTTCAGTTACACGACGCACACATAGGGGCAGATTGTCCGTCAGACTGCTTGGGGACAATTACCCCGTGTATAGATTTTGCTCGTCTTGTGTAGACTTTGAGGATTGGTAAACCATTTAGAGTACCAAATCCTTCAGTTACACGATGTTCAGGCTCTGCACACTTAGGGACAGATTGTCCATTTGACGGCTTGGGGACAATTACCCCGTGTATAGAATTTGTTCGTCTTGTGTAAACCTTGAGGATTGGTAAACCATTCAGAGTACCAAATCCTTCAGATTCAGGCGTTCAGGTTCCGTACACTTAGGGGCATCTTGTCCTTCTGGCTGTTTGGATTCAACCTCATCCAGAGCATCAAACCGATTAGAAACTCTCAAGTTGAAGTTGTTGCCCTTGGTTGTCTTCCTAGAGCGCCCCATTGAATCACCAATGTCTAAGACCGCTCTCCAGCCAGTCAAGGGACGAACTTCTTTGAGATCGAATTGATGTGGGACTCTATTAGAAGCACTTTTGGTCATTGCAACCTTCAACGTACCCCTGTTATCAAGTCTCGAGATGGTACCATTAGCCATGAAATCCAAGCCTAAGCTAGCATGTAGTTTTAAAGGACACATCGTCCATCCTGGGATTCACCCCAAAAACTCCACATGAAGCCCTAGATTTGGCATAAGTAACCAATTCCCAGGGATCACCCCGAGGAGTGTTGATGTTGATAGGAGCTAAAAATTTTATTGTTTTCGCAGGCCATAAGTTTAAGCACAGGAACCAACCCGAGCCCAAGTGCCGAGTATGCTAGACAGAGCATACGACTGCCCAATTTGGGCGGAGGGGCTGCCCCCAAGCGGTAGGAGTCCGCTTGTTACCATTCAGAGATCACACTCCAGGGAGTTGCAGGGAATGGCCCGTGTAGGCATATTCTAAAGAGGGAAAGGCCCCAAGCTTTCCAACTAAATCCAATGCACTACCTTACCTGAAGCAAAGCGCTTCAGGTCGAAACAAACAAGGACACGAGGTCACAAGGCCGGCATTTAGTCACAGAGACATTAATGTACTCCCGTTTCAAGTCCACCCAATGTGAAGAGAGAGAGAGAGAGAGAGAATGTACTCATAAGACGTTGTTTGCCGTAGCCTAGAGAGAGAGAGAGTGTGTGTACTTCATGTCATTCCCTGCAACCGTTGGCTTGTTATACCCTCGCGGCCATTGACCCTGCGGGAAACTAACCCTACCAGAGGCTTTTGTGGGATACGCATCCACCAGGGTTTCGAAGAGAGAGAGAGAGAGAGAGCACATCAAGTGCCTTTGCTTAGCTTCACTTCATGGATACACTGAGAATCATCAAGATTGATGCGCTCATGTTAATAAACCTAATGCAGGTAGAGAGAAAGAGAGTATTTCTGCAAACCTCATGTTGAGCCTTCACCCATAATTCGAGCTCTTGATCCCTGTTAAAACTCTGCAATGCGTGCACAAGCAGAAAGCCTGATAATGTACAAATCTGTCCTCACCTCAAAAGAAACCTTTGCTCCATCAACCTCAAAAACTTTGCCATCTTTAACTAGGACGCAACCAGCCATACAAAATTAGAGGAGCTTCCTTCTAATGCTACCTGTAGAAGGATTTCTCAAACTGGAAAACGTATGTGGGAAGAAGCATGGACATAAGTGAGGTCCCTATCAAGATTAAATAATTGCACCCTGTATCACGGGGTTGTGAAAGAGTTATTTTGTAACAACATTCTTTCTTGAGCCTCCTCGGCTTCTGGGATTGCTTATCTCTGTACACCCGGATGAAAAAAAAATACAGCATTCCCAGGCAGAACAAAGAAACCAAACTTCCAGAACCTCCAGGTTGCTAAGAACTAATGAGACGATGCTTGCAGATGAATCATAACCTTATGAGATACGCTCAAATAGAGAGGTTCAACAGAGCTCCTCTTAGACGGGCAGTTATACCATTATCAAACATGAAGCTGAACAAGGAGTTGATCAAAAAAATCCAGATCCCATGCTCTTACCTCTGCCTCCTCAGGAATTGCGGCCACTTCCGCCTCCTGGACTGCACCAAGAGAAATGCCTGCCCGTCTGCCTTCCAAAGACTCGGCCTGCATTGCCAGCCACTGCCCCTCGGCCAGCGACTGCTGCTCCTGCGTATCCAGCCACTTCTCCTCCTCGATTGTTGCTGATCTAACCTCAACTCCCTCCATCAATGCGGCATTACACGGGCCTGTAGTAACAAATTTCTCCATCAGACCTGATTAAGTGAACCCCTGCCACTAGAACCGCTACCATGGTCCATCAGCCTCCATGAGAAGATCATTGCTCAAACTTGCAGATGCTGGATTGGCTGACATCAGGAAGCACGCAGTCCATTCAGTACAAAGATATCAGAACATGAAATACCTTACCTCCTCCATCCGAAATTCAAAATCAGATTCCGCAACGCACTCATCACGCAGGCCTCCAACGGACGTATCAGTCCTCGCGCTTCCTCTCCAATTCCCTTTCCACATGCTCTCCGATCGGGAAGAGGGTGACCGGCTGTAGGAGGTCGGAGACCGACGCTTCCGGGAATCCGGGGTCCGGAAGTTCCCGCCCGCGATCTTCAAGCATCTTTTAAACATGCGTTCATACTTGTTGTTTTTTTTTTTTTTTTTTTGGGTACTTGTTAACCCTTAAAGGACGAGCTATTTTTTGGTGGGCCCACTAGAAAGGGTGCATCCTTATTTATGGACGAGGGTGTAACTTCTTACCCAATTATCCATGGGGATGAACCTATGTGCTACTAGATCCATGTCATGTCAAAAATATAGGCAAATTACCATTGCATTCGGGGAGATTATAACAAACTAAGGCAAGTAATAGAAGAGGCCCTGGAGTTTAATGCGCCATCAGCGGGGCTGCCTATGTGGCCCTCACCCCCATGGCGGCTCCTGCGTTGATCACGGTCGCCGCGACGCATCGCTCCCCATCCGCCCGCCCCGCCCACCCACCGCCCGCCGCCCGCCTCCATCGCCGCTTCAAACCCGTCATACATGAATCATGTCACACAGCCATGCATGTTGAACATGTTCTATGTCACACAGCCATCATCCCGGAGATGCACATCACTGATGTAACACAGGCATCCATCATCACCAAGATATGACACCTCCACATAGATGCATCGATCGTCACACATCGATTCAAAATTCAAATTTGAACTTCTAAATAAATATTTTAATCGATTGCACCGGATGATTTCTGTCATGTACCGGATGATTACTTTCGTACGGGCAATTGTCCACCTGTCTCCATCTTCCTCCTCCTCATCATCGTCCTCAAAATTCTCCGGTCACCATTGTAGCAGCGTTTGACACTCGTGCATGCAGTGTGAACCCGACTGCTGCTGAAACGACATGTCTGTACATGACAGAAGTGAAGAGTTTATCCCCCAAGCTGTCCCCCATCTTGTTTCGAATCTTCGAAATCAAGTGCAATCTGTGAACGCAGGTGCTTTCAATCACAATGTCTTACAATGGCGTTATCAATGGCATGGTATCCCTCCCGGTGAAGACAACGCTTCAGTGGCCTACATTCCATGGAGTCGTATGAATGATTTCATAACTGGGGAATCATCTCGCCCCGATGGGCCATGCACTTTCCGCAAACATCGCCAAAGAGGTTGTCCACATGGATCACTCCTCGCTCCACGCACAAATAGTGCCTTAAGTCTAACAAGGTAAAACTATGTGAACTCAAAGTAATACAGTACTATTTCGTGTCATCATTGGGGGCTCCTTGCTGTATGAGTCTTGGAGTCGCTCCATTGCAGTATGAGTAATGTACCATGGTTTCTTTCGTAGGTATCACTGCTCATATGGGCCAAAGGACAAGACGACTACCCTCTTGGAGATAACCTCCGCCATGGCAGCCAAGAAATGGAAACCATGACCTCCCAAGAAGAAGGGGAGAAAGCCAAGACTTGTGGGATCTGCCAACGAGCAAAACAAATGAGGACCACAAAAACGAAATATGGGGAGGGCATAAAGAGGGGATGTGTATGTCGGTTTGTAGTGAAGCAATGCTATGTTGACCCTGAAATTGCAGAGTTGGTATATTACGAGAAGAGACACGTCAGTGGAGCTAGAGAGATATATCATGGGCCTGCACATGAAACTGGACGTGTTGCATTAGCTCCCCACGTCAGTGAAGACATGAAAGCATGGGTAATGCACAACTTGCGGTTAGGGCTAAGCATCAACAAAATAATGGCGAAGCACACGCAGCGGGTAAAGGAGATGATGGATGCTGGATTGGAGGTCAACCGTGATACTTTCCTCCTTTCATGGGACATCCAGAATATTGCCAACAAATGTGATGAAGAAACATTCAAAAAACACTCAAATGATGCACGTAGTGTCCGCATGTGGGTGGAGGCCAACCCACATAGTGTTTTCTACTACCAAGAAGAATCGAACCACCCTGCATGGACTTCCAATGATAGAAAACTCGACCTCCCATTTGTGCTGGGCATACAAAACGAATGGCAGAAAAAACAGATGGTGAACCATGGACATTCGCGAATAGTGGCGTGCGATGCAACTTTCGGGACAAATGAAAAAAAAAAATGAACTTCATTCTGATGCAATGTGTATTACAAGACCTGCAAATGCACTTTACATCATAACATGTATATTCCATATGCATGAAAGAATTTGTAACATCTGTTTTACATTATTGTTGTTGCAATGTCCATTGTACACCATGATGGTGTTTGATGAGTGGCTGAATGGAATTCCAGTCGCATACATTATCATGGCTAGGTGCAAAATCAAAGATCTGCAACCTTGGATGGAGGCACTGAACGACCAAATGAAAGCCAGGAAAGTCGACTGGCGCCCCAATGCATTTATTGTCGATGATGCAGATGCAGAAATTGCAGCCATCAGGTACCTGCTACTTTACAAAACAATTGCTTGGTCATTGCTTGCATGTAAATGTGTTTTATACTACTTGAACCTGATAAGGAACAGATGTGTGTAGGGGGATTGTGCAATTTTCCTGTGCTTGTGGCATATGAGGCGAGCTTGGCAAAAGAATGTAGTCGGCAAGATCAAAGATGCAGCAGTACGTGCGGCTGTGTTACAGGACCTTGCACAAATCATGTATGACAGACGAGACACCTCCGGGGATGCAGGTGAGGCATGGGCAGTATACAAGATAATTTCATTGCGGGAGAAGTATCCTTCTGAGACTGATTTCTGCAACTACATGGAGACCAAGTGGCTTCCCAAAGCTAAAATGTGGATCACCGGAACACGGAACATTCCCCATGCCTCTCAAGATACTAATGCAGCCATTTGAAGCTTATCATGGGAACCTTAAAGCGCAACTGAAGTGTACCAAAAGTGTCCATACTAGTAGGCGGGTTGACTGGCTCATCTCAGAATTGACAGGTGATGTCCTTACCAGTGTTGGACCGGTATATGGGGGTGAGGCGGGGTATCAGCACAGGTAAGGGTATCGCAGCAGGGTACCAGACCAGGCGGGTATAAGCAACTGGCAATACCCTGGCCAGAACATATTGGGGGCAATATAGTATAACGCTAATACCTGGGCTCCTACCAGACCAGCCTGGTATCGCAAGGAACGTAGCTTTGTTGATACCAGTACCATGTCTTCCGCCGTCGCTTGCACCCTAGGTATCAATATGTGGAGTGTTAGGGGTTTAGGGTGCAGCAATGGAGAGTTGCGGCTCTTTGATTGAGACGATCTAAATGGCGATTTTGGGGGCTCTGATTTTGCCATTGGAGCATTGTCTCATTTATCAGCCTGTAATATGGCTCTTGTAAGGTGACCTCAAATCACCTAAGGTGTGATCCAACTCCTTGTTATTATGAATTGCGACACTCAGCCGCTGAAGTGATCACCTCAGCGGTATAATTTGGACAGATTTTTATTTTTCAGTTGAAAAATAAATAATAAATAATAAATAACTGTATTGATACCAGTATTGGTATTACCCCAGTATAAGATTTGAAATTTGAAATACTGATACCATACCATACCAAGCCAAACAAAAACAATATACATACCAGACTGGTACATAAAAAAGCTTAATACCTACCTTGATACCATTACCTGCCAGGTATGAATGCGGCCTCTTCACCGACAATACCATATCATGGCTGGTATGAAATGTTGATGATATCGGTCCAACATTGGTCCTTACCCATTATTGGTACATGTCTCATGCGAAGGCTTATGGATTTGTTCGAAACAAGCGGCAAGAGGGATTTGTAGTTCCATATTGCTTGCCAAACACATTCCTGATGAGAACGTGACTCTGCCCGATACACCCGGAGGCCCCGCAAAAGTTGAATGTCATTGACATTTGGGTGACACGTTCATAGTTCACAATCCCGACTCAAAGTGGGCTTGCTGTGATTGCCCTTGGGCCCTGAAAGGCAATATGTGTGCACACCAAGTCAAGGTTTTGAAGATGTTGCACCTTCATCTCGAAGATGGGCTCATTGCAAAATTCTGTGGATCTCTCATGGGCACATCAAAAGGTGGCCTTCAGAATTTGGTGACAGGTTCACAATCCCCCTCCCCTCCATGTGGTCTAACTCCTCCAAATTTGAAATCCCCTTCTATGTCTGTAAAAAACCCTCTTCATGGAAGTCCCTTGCATATTAACCTCATGGCCTCAATTTCTACAGAATGGCAGAGTATTCTTGAATTGACACAGAAAAATGACTTCCTCCAGCAACTTCAAAGACTTTTTGGAGAGGCATGGGCACAATCACAATGGCAGGCCCGCACCCGCAGATTGTAGGACAAGGAAGAGGCTATATACAGGGTGAAAGGCATGAAGGTACTGCCCTACACTTCCTGAAATTCAGTTTGTAAAAGTACAATCCTGATGCAGATCCACTGACAGCATGACTTCGACCATTTCACTGTGCAGGGACAATGATGCCACCTCTCAGCAGGGGAGATGGAAACTGTTGGATGCGTGCGCACATATATGCCTTGTCCTGGCATGTGAGCTCTCATATAGTTCCGTAATTTTGAAATTATGTGTTAGGTACTCTCCCTACAATCACAATTTGTATTGACTGATGCCTCTGCTGTTTTGAAGGGATTATACTCCCCGCTCTTCAATCCACATGCTATGGACTATGCTCTGGACGGCAGGGTTTACATGTTCAACGTCTTTGTTAGCAACATAATGTGGACCTCTTTCATCTCAATTCAGAGTTTGTTTTCAAACATGCACCGGCACTCCATCATAAACGTACATTATAATGTACAATTTCAGTCACCAAGTAAGCCTTTGTTTCACATTCGACCAGATTTCATGTCAGTTGAGGATCAGTTTGTAACGTGCATTAGCACTCCCCTATAAACTGAAACAAATTAATGGACATCTTCAGTCATCAAGTAAGATCCTCTTCCCTTATCATGCACAAGTCCGTGCACCCCATGCACAATAAGTATTGCTATGTATCCACAACGTGGTCATATTTGAACATGACACTTTTACATCAACACTAATTGGAAGTCAACACCATGTTTTCACCACACCGTAATTACCATAAAGGCCCTGGCAGTGTTCCTTGGTCACTCGGCATGACCGCAACTGAGGCTTTCCTAATGGACAAAACCGACATTGTGGAGGTTTCTGATATCGATGACGTATTTCAGAATCTCGCAGCCCTTAGGGTGAGCCCAGGTTTGTCTGCCGTGCTAAAAACCAGATGTGGAATGTCTTCAGTTGTGGATTGACGGAGTGTGTCCAAAATTACATCATGTTCGTGTGGAGGATTTGGTGTAACGACAAAGGGGGGAAGTAGGCAAGGCCAGTGACAATGCCTTTGTTACGTAATGTGGAATTGTAAGAGTGGACTCTGTGTTTGCTGCTCATGTGTTTCAAATTTCCAGAACCATGTTGACGTTATCCTCCTCATCATGAATGTCATTTCCTTACTCTTCCTGTTGTACTATACTTCGAGGAAGTGTTTTTGGTGGAGGCAACCTTTTGTGTAAGGGTTCATGTTTTCTTGGGCCCTTCTGAGTCTTGGAAAATGTGACATCGATGGACGTCCAATGCTTCCCCTCTGTAGAATGAGCATACGCAACTCCCCGCAATGTGTAACTTGCAGCACGATCTGTTATGCATGAATGTGCATGAGAATGATGAAAGGACACACAACGTATACATGTAAAAGGGCAGCATGTACAAAACGTCATTGAGATGTTGAACGATGCATCCGTCGGTGACTCCATGAGAGATTCAGGTTGAAGAAGCAGTGCCTTGCCTCATGATGGGGCTTCAGATTACTTGGGGTGCATGTATGCCATTTGGGTTCTTATGGCAGTGGGCATCCTTGATAGTGATGCGTACTCTTATCCTTGGTCATTCATATAGTGAACCCCTTATTGCATGGCACTTGAACATGAAGGAGAGGAGGAATTTAATCCTTGGGATTATGTGAATGAAAGGCAATGTGCATTAGACATGGGGGTTGGAGAGACATGTGTCTTGGAATACGTTGCGCGAACCTTCGAGTGGTATGGTCCACAAACACTTGCACGTCGGGTGAACATGCACAAGCGGTGGGCTGCTTTTTTTGAGAGGAACCATGTTGCATGGGAATTCATCGTAAGACCCCATGCACGCTGCCCTGTATGCATGTATCACTACACAAATCCTAACGGCAGCCATCGGGGACCTTACGATACATTGATCCACCATTGTGCAACATATCGCAGGTGTTGGAGGGTGGAGCGTAAAACTTTGGCATGTATTATATTTAATATCCTAACAGAAGATGACATTCGAGCGGTGTATCCATTTTTACCGTCAATGGACTATGCATATGAGTACGACTGGCTTGTCGATGGGTAGTCTTATATGCAAGTTCACAGGGTGCATACAATGTGAACTTGTGTGAGTGAGAATGCAATGCAAGAAAACAGTGTTGTGTTGTTTGCTTCAGTTAAGAATCACATGAAGAATTTTCACAATGATGCACATCATTGTAGGCATGTCAGGATAGTGTATAGAATAAAATTGAGCATTGCAATGACAAGACAAAACTTTTCATTTCAGTTTGCTGTGACAACTGTTCCGAGTTCTGGTCCTAGGCTGCGAAAGGTGGACAGCAGGTTGCATAGGGTCTTTAGGAACTCTAACATATGGTGGTCGTGCGTATGGGAGGCCATGTCCTCCTCCACCCTCCAATTCTGCCATAACCAAATTGCGAATGTTCCCTCTCTTTTTCAAAGCAGCCTCAACGGGGAACCATTGCAGGTTCAGCTGCAAACAAGTTCCCACACTGAGAAACTGTACCACAAAACTATAGTAGGGGAAGCACGTTGAAAGCAATGGCCATGAGCACTTCAACAAGCAAAGCATCTATATTACAGTATTGGAAGAGTGTGCTTACCGGGCATGCGCCACCTGGTTTTGGGTTGACAAATGTTTCCTCCAAGTACACATCAATGTAATGAGCAGTAAACATGCCACACTCCCAGTTGGAGACTTGCTGGGGCACAGGGGGGGTCACCCACCGCTTTGGGTGTGAGGCCTCTGTCCACTTTGGGTTTGGAGGGTATAATCCTCACAGTACAACCCACACTCTTGCAAACAAAGGCTTCAACATATTGTGTTTATGCAGGTTTTTAGTGCTATTGAAGTGAAGGTAGCGCTCGTGTTCCAAAATAAGAACACTCCAGTGGTTGCTACACAAAACATTCACACCTTCAGCTTAGTCTTCATCAGGATGTGCATGAAATAGAACCCATATGCACGAAAGTGGTAGGAACAGAGGCAGGTTAAATGGAGAAAACTCACTTAAATATAACAGGGACACAGCACTTTCGACACCAATACAGTCAAGGGTAGGGAACCTTGTGTCCACCCCAAGCCTATATGGAGCTGACTCCGTTTCCAAATTTCTTGCAATGGGTGCGAAGACACATCCAGGCGAAGATGTCTAGCACACGAATTTTACTGTACACATTATGTGGAAGGGACAATTTTTTGCAATCAACCCAAAAGTCCATCACACGGTCACTTGTCCAACCCCTTTCATCCACCAGATCATTTGCATCTTCTAGTCTAAGAGGGATATGAGGGGACAATGAATCTTGGAAGAACCAGACGTCCGTAGTCTTGCTCACCACTGCACCACAGCAAATCCTGAACAGACCCCACAGAGCATGTCAAGTGGCTGCATGGACAATGTAAGCATACACTGCAGTTTCAAACAGGGTTGAAGGTATACCATAAGATTTACTATAAAGAAGGGTGCACGGGCGTTGAACTCACATCACGTTTTCCATCGCCTCATGAATTCTGCGCATCCACGAACACAGTGCATTATGACAACAGCACAATCTGCATGACAGTTACATTTTATGGGCCAAAGAAACATGTGCATGTGCAACGAATGCAAATGCATACCTGGACAATGATTTTTTCTTACGGGCTGCAACTACTTGATTATCGGTGGATGGAAGTTGACATAGCGGAGGATTGTCTGCGCTGGCAAGTGGAGTGGTATGGGTGGCAATGAGATTGGCAAATGTAACAGAGCGAGAGCATTTAGGTACTTTGTGCACACTCCCATGCACATCACCATCAAATTGTGCCGTGGCATATGTGTTGTTCGGAGTATTCAGACCATCAAAAATCATCTTGAAACGACGAAGGGGGGAGGGCAAGGCCATAATGTGCCAATGTTGCGTATCATACTGTTCAAGCAGTTCACCATGAGGGGTTCTGGGCGACCCGACATTGGTTACTGCAGGCACAATTACACCCTCATCAGTGGGATCTCGGACAGAAATGGGGGGAGGACTCACAAAGTTATGTGATGAAGTGAAAGATCCCATAGGGAATACCTGACTGCAAGACAAGTCCATTTCAAGTTGAGTCAGGGTGCCTGTTTCCGGACATAGAAGGTCGGCACAGACTTCAGCAGATGGCACATTGTGTTCGGGGAGGTGGCTCAGAAGTCGTGATGCCTCATCATCAGACCGGCACACAATCGCTTTCCCACCGTTGGTTGTGGATGCAAGGTCATCAGTATTGCCCTCTGAGGGCATGCCTGCAGTCCTGGGACACAGAGGACCTGTTTCCACTGCCTGCTGCACCTCATGTTCTTCATTTTCTGACTGAGGCATGGATTTGGTGGCAAGCTCAGCAGCATTGCACAGTGTTGCGATATTTGCATTCGCGGGGATGTCTACAAGGTGTGCGGTTGTTGCTGTGATGGGTGATGTATGCGGTCGGTGGATGATAGCCCACTTGCCAACATCACCACCCGCTTTTGCAAAAAATGCTTCAGCCACCCCCTGCCTGGCCGTGATGAGAGCATCTACACTGTGTTCCAAATTTTTCAAAGCTTGCAACACCGGGGATTCACCATAGTCGAAGCTGCCTGCACACATCCAAAGCAGATGTTGCACATGAGGCTAGGTTAAGGATGGATTCAGCACATGACAACATGGTGGACAATATTATTTGCTAATTCAATGAAATCTTGCAGCGTGGACATTCGAAAGCATTGTAATGACATACCTGGTGGTCAAGGAAGCCACCCGATGTCCAAGTCCTCGCGATACCTCAACATTTCAGTAAATTCAAGGATGGCTTTATCAACCCCCATTCTTGGTTGTCCCCCTGCACACCACAAGACCTCAAAAGCTGTACAATTAACAATGGCAAGGTCACGGATAGTCCTGCATCTGACTTGCTGCATAAAAGCCTGCACCGACTGTATGGCGCGGTCTTGGTCGTCTTTATGTCTCTCCAGAAGGTCTACCACAGAGTCCAGCACCTCCCTTCGAGCCTGCTCGTATGGTGCCATGCAACCACATAGAAAGTATCCAATCTCAAGAAAATTATTGGCTGCATTTGTAATGGCCACGTGACCCTCGGGTGTGTCTAGAAGTTGGTGGAGGAGGTCGCGCAACACAGAGTTCCTTGGTGTGGACAGGGGAATTGTCTTCTGAACGTGACACATCCAAATGAGACGCAACACCCGCATGAACTGCGGTGTTTTCGGAGGTGGTGTTGTGTTTCGACTTCCTGCCAAAATGGCCATGAGCATGTGGGCTTCCTCCCGCGAATGTGTAAACATATTATTTGAGAGCTCTGGGATGTCACCCGCCTTGATAATTTTGAAAAGTGGGGACCAGCCCCATTTACTCTCATGTATTATGTTAGCATATTGAGCTACATGGTCAGGAGTAAAACCAGGACGTATTGAAAAGCACGCCAATGTCTTGCAAAGAAGTGCCTCCTCCTGCGGTGGTGCATCATGCTGCTACCACACCATGAAACAGATTTGTACTGACATTAGAACAGACCCCTCCCATAATGAAGGTCATGGACAGAAAAGCAATCCAAACAGGCACATTACAATGCATGAAAACAAAACCCATGCAAAACAATCTGTTCAAATTCAAATGCATATAAGACAATGGTGTTGCAGATCCTGAGTTGTAAATGACAATATTCTCACACCAATGTGCATGGTGAAGAGAACACCACGGGCTTCAGCTACATGCGTATACATGTGCCTCCAAGAGGAACAACCTTACAATATAGATGCTGGAATACAAATGCAGGAGAACATGACCATTCCACAGACTTAAATGCGTGCTCCCAGATGGAAAAACATGTATGACAGAAAAAAGAGGGCGGTCAGTGCAGGAGAGGATTAGAAGAGGTATTACCATGCGTCGGACGAACCATTGACCATACGCTTTACCCATCATACTATTAGCGAATTCCGTGCTCCCCACAAGTGGAGCAAGACTTTCTAAAAAGCAGGGATTGTCAGGTGAAGGGAACCCATTAGGCAACAAATTGTAGTCCATGAGGTAGCTGAGACCTGGGCGTGCAACAGGTGCAGGTTTGGGGGGCACGACAATGTCAGATTTCAGTATCAGAGAAGCTGCCACAAAGGCTTGTTTGGCCTCTTCTCTAGTCGTGGATTGAAGCAAAGCAGACTTGATCAACTGATCCAGAGTTGGTGCCTCTGTATGTGTCCTCGTTGGTGGGTCTGGCAACATGATAGTTTCCTCGTCCATTGCCAAGTCCCCCGCTTGAAGAGGTACATGGGAGTCCTTAGCTGGTAGCCGCAAATGCCTCCTCCGCTTCATTTCTGGCTGAAATTCGTCTTCACCCCCACTGTCATCCCGGCCCACCTTCGCCCGCGAGTTTTTGCGCGGCAGATGCCCATGGTCCTTCAGAACAGTCTCCATCAACGCCCTCTGACCGGCTTCAAACACAGGGTACATTTTTAGCTTAGCCCTACCCTTCCCAACATCAGCACACCCATTTATCCTGTGAATGTTTAATTTTTTTTTGTCTTTATACACCTGTTTACAGTAGATACATATGAACGGCTTCCTGTTATTATCCCCGGGTTCATCAATCCTTGCCCTCGTGTGAGCCTCGCCAATCAGTGCTTCCCACTCATCAGTATCATATTCCTCATGGTATACCCGCGCGCTTCGAGCATGGTGGATTTTTTCACCATTTCGGAAGTACAGGTAGACAGCGTAGACCACTCCTGCCCTGAAGAAGCCGACGTTCATGTTAAGGCACAAACTGAGAGTGCGAATGGGTACTAACATGGGCCCTCACAACGAAGTATAAGCCATTTCCATTCTGGTCGCCACCATCTCGCATAACCGAAAGAAGCCATGCATTTGGCACACGAAGAATGCATTGGAGGGAAGAGCAAGACATTGGCAACACAATGCCAATGGGAACACAATGCGACAATGTAAAAAAATCCACAAAACTCACATTAAGACAGACTTATGGAGGCCTTCTAGCTTCACCTGCAACACGAAATTGATATAGGCAGATCAACAGAAGATCCCGAGCATGAGAAAAGCAGTCGCGCAGCAAAGCAAATGAAAGGAAGGTGTTTCGGTATACGTACACTTCCTGCCGAATCGTGTTGCACAAGATCCAAGCGCTACTTACATGAAAAAAGAGGGCGAAGGGTGTGTAACCAAAGCAAATGAGAAACATGAAACAGGAAAGACTGACGCTGCTGAGAACCGCCTCCGAAAGCGCCTTCATGCAGGGCATATCTTTCACTGAACTTGCCACAACGTCTACACATGATGTTTCCAGAACACGCACTACGGCATCGATAGAGACGGTGGCACAATTCAAGCGACGTGGTTGAGGAGAGATGTTCCCTCGCATACGAAGCGTCGCCTTCAGCGTCTCTGTAAGCAGCTGACAATCACTTCCGCAAAGCACGATCACATCCTAATCTGTATGCAATTATGAACAATGCATGTATGAGCAGACATGCATACATGTAGGACGACGCATGCATGTATGACAACCTTCACATATGGATGCATGCATCGTGGTAATACAGTTGAAGTAAAACCGTTTCATGTATTACGTGGGTGACGGCCTCACAGGGGACGGAGGCCGGGCGGGGGAGACAGGAAGCCCAATCACGGCGACTGCAGGCCGCGGCGTTGCCGCCAAGGGGGGTGGGGGAGGGCCACGTAGGCAGCCCCGCCGATGGCACATTAAACTCCAGGGCCTCTTCTATTACTTGCCACAAACTAATATGCCCCAATTTGGGGTCAAGTGACACCACTTGCTTCGGCAACGCGTCCACCTCTTTTTTTGCCCCAATTTGTAAATATATTCAAAATTGCATGGAAAAAATTGTTTGACCACAAAATTGAAGTATCGAGTTGAATCTTTCTAGACAAAGGCCCTCTTATATGGCACCTAAACTACTGCCTCCCCAAAAAATCAGACCAAAATTCCAAAAATTGACTGCTTTGTATGTGAAATCTGGGGCGTAAATCACCCATCCACATGACACTCAACAAATCACAGATAATACTCCAAAACCTACTGTAGGTGGCTATTGCCCAGCCTAAGGAGAACGGCTTCTTTCCCATGTACACCCATGAGGTGACATTTGTTTTCCTCTGGTAAGTAAGTGCACAGTAACGTTTCATGGTGCCTTGTCCAAATTTTTTGGCATCATGACAAATTTTCCGCCCTAAATGTTATCTTGAAGATTGTCCATTTGGCTGCCACGTAGGCAAGTCAATGGTGCTCTAACACTGGATTTCCTGAAACCCTGGCACTTTGCAAAATTCTAGGGAGCAGAGCTTTTATGATTTTTTGGCGCTGTAATTCCCACATGTGCTCCTCTCTGACATCTACATTCCTCTTCAGGGTTCACTTCCATCCATTATCATCCATGGGAACTGGAGCGTGGCAAGTAATCTGACACGACTCGATTGGGGTCGCGTCGTCCTTTAGGGGTTAACAACTACTTGTTCATTTCCAATTTCCGTTGATTATTAATAAAATTTAATAGGGTCATTGTCCCCTGTTCAATTTTTTTTTTAAAAATTCCGATGAAGCCTGGGTGCAGATGTACACCTCACTTTGGAAACTCCCCTTAAGTCATAGTTACTCGTTTTTAGTGTGCGGGCCTAATTCCCAAACGAGGTTGGATAGCTGCTCACGCCAAGAGCACAAGGGCATATTCCCCGAATTACCGGGAAATTTTCGGAAAATTTTCACAGCGAAATGAAATTGACGAAATTAACAATTATGCGAAACTAACACATAAAGAACAAGTAGCCCCTATACCTGATGAACATGTTACCCTATAGGCGTGGCTTTTTCTCCATAAGAGGCGGGAGAGTGGGCGGTGAGGCTTCACCTCAACTTTAAGGTCCTTTCCTTTGCTTTAAAATTTAAAAAAAAAAAAAAAACAATTCTCCCATGGATAATTTCGCACTGCGAAATTCCGCCTTAGAAGCAATCACATTGTGGCTAAAAAGATGAATATGTCACTTTTCAAGCCCCCACCCAAATGTGGCCGTATCCCTTCAATCTCCATGTCATTTCGTACATTTATCATATCATTCTCCCCAAAGATCGTCTTCAGAATGTTCTCGCAAAATTTCTTCTAACAATGCATGAGGTCCAAGAGGTACCGTTGCAACAGGTCATGCAATGCCAAATGTCCTCCCATGAGACCAAGTTCCATGGGCAAAAATAGTAGAATATGTGGCAGAAGTTGTCCATGTTACTACGTTCTGCTTTCAAAAACTGCACAATCCTCTCCACAGTGAGGTGTATGACTTCAACATTTACTGCATAGTAGTTAGACTCACTTAGGAGTTGGTGGAAGGACTCCCGATAGTAAATATAATTCCACACAGCCCCAATGTGAAAGATAAAGATAAGATAAAGATTCTTTAACGTCCAGTGAATTTACAGAGCCTACTGCTCAACACACAGGCCATCGAGGGCCCAATGGACGGTCTGAAGGCACATGTTTAATGATTGATACCAGGATCACCTAGGTTATGCAGAGGCAAGGCACAAACACCCAACCACTGGGCTACCTGCTCAAGTGCAACCGCGTGCTAAGAATCGAGAGAGACGGCCAAGGATTACCGCGAGCTTCCCCCGTGTGAAAGAAAGTGAGTGAAGGGGGAGGGATTTCATGCACCTTCCAGTATGGCAAATCCACAGTCATAAAAACCATGTTTCGTTGTAGAGGGGCCGAGTCTCACCGTGACTGATAAGGAGGAATGGAGGGTCAACGTGGCGGTGCACCCAACAGGACGTAGGTTGCTTGTGAGACCTATGCCGACAGTCATGCAAGTACATATAAGGCAGTAGTAACCGGAGAATGGTGCAAGCACATTAAGCGACCAAAGATAGTGAAGCAAGCGAGTGAACCGGAAAACGACCAAACGTAGAGAGTTATTCTAGACTACCTTCAACCATAGAGATTTCCACTCACTCAAGTGGGTTGAGGGTCACGAGAGGGGGACCATTATGCCCCGATGAGCAACCACATTCCAAATTGGTCCGACGACTAGTTTGGGAGGGGGGTTGGTATAGCCCAGCACGCTCACGCTCGCGTGAACACAACTCACGGTCATGGGAGTTTTATGCAGTACATTTGCGCCAATTCAGGGAGGTGAAACCTTCAGTAGTGTAGCCAAAAAACCCTACACCTGTAGTGGCGGCAGTGAATTTCACATTGCGAAATACTTGGTGATATGGGCACAAACTAGGCAGCGGTGAATTTCGCACTGAGAAATACTTGGTGATATGGGCACAAACTAAGTAAGCGGTGGGTTTTGCATTGAGAAATCCCATCACCCAAAAATCCTACATCCAAAAGGAATGTGGCTGAGGCCTGATCCACAAAGGCCTCACAAAGTGCTCATGCCAACAACATCGTACGTCCTCACCAAATCAGAGCAAGAGCACTTCTTAAAGACGTTGGGAGCCATGAAAGTGCCAACCGGATTCTCGGGTGCTTTCCAAAAAAACGCCATGAACAAAAAATGGTCGGGATGAAGTGACATGATCTACATGTGCTGATGCAGCAGATTTTGCCAGTGTGTATCCGAAGTGCGATGGCGTCGGGTCCTCGAACGGCCATAATGCGTGTAAGTCGAGTGTTTAGGAAGATTTGTGCGAAGGTGTGGGATCCGAGGGACATTACATCGTTGCGTGAGGATGTGGCTATGACCCTTTGTTTGCTGGAGGAAGAATTCCCTCCATCATTCTTTGACGTCATGACGCACTTGCTAGTGCATCTTGTAGATGAGCTGCATGTGTGTGGGCCCGTAGCCAGCTGTTGGATGTACCCTATGGAGAGGTATATAAAGGATCTTGAGGGGTATGTACGCAACATGGCACAGCCTGAGGGGAGTATGGCGGAGGGGTACATCTGCGACGAAGCCCTGCCCAGCTTCATGATAGAATATATGTCTTCATTTGATGCAACACAACGACGGGTATGGGACGAGAACAAGGAAGAAGAAGAAGTTCTAGGCAAGGTCCTAGAAGGTGGTGGAACAAAGCGTACCATGAGCCCTCGCCTTCAGGATGTGACACATGATTATTTGCTAAACAACACAACAACCACAACACCATGGAGACAGTGGCCGGTGTAAACTTACATCCTTCCTGTGCTTTTCTTAATGGTCATAGTAAGTTGGAATTACCTATACTGACACAAGTCATTCCGGCCACTATGGGAATAGGATCGTGTACTAACAGGGTACACGACTACAGAGGGTATTTCTTAGTTGGTGTTGTTGCTTGTCAGTGATTATGAAGTAGGCTGCATCACTACAGTGTTCTTGAAAGGACATAATGTGCATGTGGCATGCATGTATAATACGGTGTTGGTCAGGGGGACTGAGTTGCTGCTTCTTTTTTGTTTCTGCCAAAAAGTACGTAGCCGAGAAGGACCGCCTGAAAGCCGAACGGGGTGCATTTGCAAGAGTATGGCGGAGGGGCGGTTGTAGGAGGGGATCCCCAGTGGAGTACCCCACAACAATGGAGGAGCTGCAGCCCTTTGCAGTGTGGGTCAGATTTGCGGTTGTAGCATACGCATCAGAGAACGAGGTTCCAGATCAGAGCATGGTGAGTCTCTCATTCCCCTCGGGGCTGATTGCCACTTCGTACCGTACAATGAAAGCATATGGCAATCATTATAGAGTGGATGATGCCAACACCAGCCTCCTCGTGACTTTTGACAGCAGAGTGGCATCGTTTTTGGAACAAGAGAGTAGGAGCTATGCACGAGATCAGAATCCAATTTCATGCCCTTTGCAATATGTAGGAGTCATCAGAAATCCTTAAACTAGACTATGGTGAGTACAGTTTCCTCCTTGCTGATTTCAGAAAAATGCTACCACCAGATGAGGAGCCATTCATCTTCCCATGGCAAGTAGAGCAAGTTTTCTTTTCAGATGGCACCCATGCGCCGGGATGGGTGGTTCTTCACAAGGACCCCCGGGGCAAACGAGTCGAGGCCGACGTGAATGATCTGGAGCTAGGGGAGAAGGCGGACCACGAGGGTCTAAGGGAACCACAAAATCTACCAGATACGGCCGAACCGGTCTCGAAGGAGAAGTTGCCTTTAATGAGGAAGACATTCCAGGGTTGAGAATAAGCGCAAGGCAAATTACAAATGTGGGCAGTGAAGGGAAAGATTCTTCTGATTCGGACAGTGAGCCCGGCTGAATCTCAGTCTCCATTAAGCTGGCAACTCGTAGACCAGAGCTGTCATAATGACTCTTACTGTCTAGTTGGGCAGAACCCATTTTGTACAGTCCTGCAAGTGCGAAAGGACGAGACAATTAATCGAATGGATAATGTCCAAGAATGTGGTCCGTACTGTCTTGTGAACAAAACTATATTTACTTGCCAATATTGTTTCCGACGTGTGAGGCGGAAGTGTTCGTGTTTCATGTACGGTACATAGACGTGAATATCTTCATGCCCTTTTTTGGCCCTCTGCATGCTTTCCAGCAACAAAGATCAATGGAATGGGGGGTTTCTCCAAAGGAGCAGGACCGGAAAGCACCTTTTTCTGCTTGCTTTGCTTTGATTCCACCTTGTTGCATTCTCCCACCTGCCAGCTGCAGCACTCTTCAAGCAATAAACATCACATATGTTGCAGCATGGTCTTCTTCACCAGTGATGCAGCTTTTTTGCTGCATGCAGTACTGCCACGTCCACATTAACGTTGATCCTTGCAGGAACTTGGCAAGACCCCCCAGAGCCATAAATCTAGCAACCACCACAAACACATCTAATTGATTGCAATGACGAGGGAATAGCTCACTTGCGGAGGAATGGAACCTCCAGCCAAATAAATGGCTCTGCCTCTTGCAGCACAAGTGTCATGTAAAAACAAGGTGAGTACAAAATGAGAAGTACTTACGAGGTCCCCATCCCAGGATGGGGCTCCCACTTCTGGGGAGGAACTGTGCAGGCCTGAGCAGCACCAAATTGGATATGTGATGAAGGGGACATTTCTTTGGCCGAACTTCCCCCTCATCAAAGCATCCATTCTGCAGAGAATGGCCAACATGAAAAGACACAATTTGACCTTCATGAAATTGCATGAATCCTAAGCATGAATCTTAAATGCAGGTTTATGTAGCCATGCAGCACGCGGTACTCCTACCCACGTTGGGCGAAAGACTGAAAAAAACATACCCCCCCTTAAGTCCAAAAATTGGAAAATGGGACGTCTGGTTCTAACAAATCAAGATAGCAGAATTATAGTATGTCCAACGCATATATGAAGGGTAGGAGGATAACTCAGACTAGCAGTTCTGAGAAAACCCACCTGGTCTTGCCAGTTTTGGATAGCTCCTCCAACACTGGGACTGGTCTCTCTCATCTGTCTTTGCCGAAGAACAAGTGTCATGGCAACAACCAATGGGCAACCAATTGCCTCGACAGTGATGCCAATCGTAGGTACGGACTTCAAACCTCATACCACTCTCGCAAACGTCATGATTACATGACTTCTTTGCGAGTTTCAACTTTCTTGAAGGTAGTTTCCAGTTTCTGGTTGTTCACAACTGCCCAAGTCAACATCGAAAGTGTCACATTGCAAATCCAGAATGTATCATCATGATATGAGTGTAGTTCACAACCTTAATGAACGCCTTCAGCCTTGACCTCTTTGCGATCTTCTTCTGTGATGCCTTCTTCATAACCTGTGAAATGGAAAAGCAGCTACACATGAAATATTTGCGCGGATAAGGGGTACTAATGCTCTTGGGAGCAAAGAGTGCCAAAAAGACAAACACCACCTTAAATGTACAAATTAAACGTCCGGTGCCACAGAAATGCCTAAACCTGAATTACACTCCATCCAGCGCACATCTAAAGGGTCGGATGATAACTCAAAATGACAGTTTGAGAAGAAATGAGACGAATACATGACTACCTTGCGAGTAGTTTCAACTTCTGGAGGTGGAGTTTCCAGTTTCTCTGGTGTCCCAACCGCCTTCAAGTTAACATCGAAATTAAGTCCCACTGCTCGAAAATGCAGAATGTCTCATGACACTATTTGCGTGGGGAAAATGGGGTTTGGCATGATATGATTGTAGTTCACAACCTCACACAAGAGTGTGGCCCACAAGAGAGGAGGGATTATGCACAACCCTCGAAGGCAACACGTAAATGACTGGGGTCTCGTTCCCACGCATCAGGGTTGAAGACTGCCCTTACGGGAGTCTTGTTTTGGAAAAAGGCCTGTTGACTTTGCCTTTACAACTCATCCCATGCGTGCGGGGCAAAATCGGTGTTCTAAAGCATCTTTGGCCAGAACTGACACAACACTTGAGCAAACAGCTCAGAAAACATCCCTTCGCTGCAGTGTTTTGGCAGTGTAGAAATGAGCACTGAGAAGCCACAGGGACTTCAGGGAGGATGTGGGGGGCTTGCGATAGGGTGGTATACTTGAATTTTTCAATTTGGGGCGCGGGGGGCGCCTTTCTTTCAGTTGTGGGTGACCATTCCTGCGTAAGGAGGTAACAAACGTCAGCACAGTAAACGTTTTCACACGAGAAGCAGGCTACAGTAATCTAGACATGAACTACACTTGTATGATCACACCTAATAGTTTGGTTCATGATAGAATCCTGTACTAGAACCCAAATTCATGAAAACAGATACCTGGCAATGAAATAGAACACATGGTCAAAATGAGAGGTTTGTCATTTGGGTGACTGGACTATCACAAAATCTAAGAAGAAGCCACTCCTAGAGATTGTGTGCTCTGTAAGCATTTTTTGGCATGTTCAGTCGGACGGTTCCTCCGTCCACAAATAAAAGGAGAAGAGAGATTTGCACATACCTTAAAACCTTGAGTCACTGAAAAAGGCCTCGTGACAGCAGCTCTGGTGTGGTGAGGGCAGCAGCCCCACGTAGAATCTGCCAGTGCTGCCCTCCTCTTATCTTCATTATAGAGCCATGGCTACACCCCACATTCATCTCTCAAACCCCCATCTCCTCTCTCTCCCTCTCCCAGTTTCTCTCTCTCATAGGTCTACAGAAAACAAAGTCTTATGAGTACGTCTTTCTCTCATAGGCTCATTGCACACCACGTGCCAGCATGGTTGCACTTATTTCCTTGATGAAATAGATTGTACTCATAAGACATTGTTTGCGTAGCCTTGTGGCATGGACCCCGCGCTCAGTGAGCAGGAAACAAAAGGGACGAAAACCTACCTCTGTCAGGGGCTGACGTTTGAGTAAGACTTACCTTCATATATAGAATTAATCTGGGTTTTCCCTCTATCCTCTAGATTCCCTTCACACAAGCGTCAATCTGCTGTGTGTGATTTGCCAAAAACTAGGCCTACAGGGAGGGCCTGGGCTTTGGCTCAGCCTCGAGACTTTCAAAGTTGGTAAACAGGGGTGGTACAGGCACAATCCCTTGATAGAGTTGAAGGAGAGCGTCTCTTTGGTGAGAGAAACCCCGGACAGTGTATCAGAAAATGAATACTGTCTTCAGATTGCCCACACAAGGGGGCAATTGCACTCTCCCTTTCCTCTCTGCTTCTGTTTGCTGTTCAAAAGGTAGGCTTCCGCCTGAGTTAAATTTCAGTCTAGTGCCGAGAGTGGGTAGACCCTTGAGGTCATCCAAGATGTCCTCCCCCATGTCACTGACTGGAAACAAGTTCAGGGAATGAAATAGAAAGGAAAAAGATGACATAAGCATCAGTATAGAGGTGCACACAATTGAAGGGTGACATTCATCACTGAATATGGCCACCTTCATGTGTGAGCGCTGTGATATGCAGTGAAGTGAAAATGGAGGGGCAGGAAAGGGAGTAGACGTAGTTGGTGGTTAGGTTTGTGACGCCATGCTTTGACATGCCTGTTGCAATGACCTGGGGCCAACTGATAAAGAGGTGACTCAGAAGCAAGAGGAGAAGGAATGAAATGAAATGAAATTGGTTTATACGTCCGAGGAGGAAAGAGAGAGAAGCTTAAAACATCCACCAAAGAAGAGGAAAAACTTCACTGCATATCAAAACCAGTAGTAGCTCAGAACAGAGGGAGCTATACTTTAGATCAGAGGGAGCTACTACTGTTCATTCGGAGACTAACCCACACTTGACAGAGGCAATTGGAGTGCCGGCTCCTTAACTTCATGAGGCACTCTGTCTTTGCGCACCCATGTACACTTTATTTTGTTATGGAATCCTTTTTTTTATTTCATGTTTGTTTGACACTCTTGGCCCATAAGCTCCTATGGATGTAATAAAGGTTTCTCTCTGTCTGTCTGTCTGTCTGTCTCTCTGCATAAGACAAACTTCTAGGATCATTCTTGGAGGTTTATCGATGCAAAAAATACGGCTGGTGAATGTGAATATGGTGAATGCAGATTAGAAACCTTTACATAAGTACTGACATAACATGAAAAAAAAAAGCAAATCTCCTACCCAGTGATCAATCCATCCAAAAGTCTGTACTAAGGATTGGTAGGAATGGTGACAGTTGGATTAAGAAAACATACCTATGAATAGTTTTTCCAGCACTTGGCAAGAAGTATTTATCGGAAGGACTTAGAAGCTACTTCTCAGCATGCTAGGTGTGTCTCCTCCACTTGAATAACCATCACCGTCACTGTCACTGCTGTCACAGGGCACAATGACACAAGCTAAGAAACTTGACAATTCAATTGGTATGAGCTGTTCCAGATTCTCAGTCCCTTCCTGAAAAGTGTAATGTCCCAATACACCCCTCTCTCGCTCTCTCTCTTCTCCCGCGGACGTTATAAAGCACCATTTTGATTTCATTTCCCCTCTTTAAAGTACCATTTCATTTCGTTTCATCTCTCTCTTCGCATGATGCCAAAATTTCTTTCATTGTTTGTACGCTGACAGGCTCTCGACTATGTTTCTATGGATGTCGACCAGAATCCACCAGTTTAGACTCAGATTTCTCATCCTCCTGCGCACTTTTCAGAAGTGGCTTGTTGTCCACTACAGCAGTTACTGGTGGCTCCAACATTACACCTTCTCCTGCACCCCCACGTCGTCGCAAGCCTGAACTGTACACCTAGGGATCCACAAAAATTCAACTTATTATTAATGCGAAAGGGCAATAGTTAGTGTACAAAGCCATGAACCTAAAATCCGAAAAAGACCTTATGCTAGTCAGAAAAGGTCCCTGCCACTCCCTCACCCTAAAGACCATTTGAAGCATAAGGTGAAGCGTCCTGTAAATAAGCATCTGCTAACCTTCGGTACGGATCAAGCTCAATGCCAGCGCTAACAGCTGGCCCTCTGCTTGAAATAACACTCCGTCTAGACCGTAATGTAATGTATCCCCAGTCTCATGACTTGACACATCTCTTGTTGTGTTTCCCAACTTCCATGCCCTCTGCAAGAATGCCACTATGCATTTGGCAGGTTAGCAAACCCCACTGCACTAACTGCAAGAAATATCACCATGTGAGATATAATGAAGATGCATATGCATACTTAATTTGTCTGTTGCTCCCCAATATGAAAACGAAATGGGGCGGACAGGGTGAAGCAATCCAGAAGAACAGGCCTGCTAGTCCCAAGGATCTCTCAGTGAAAGACTACAAAGAAAAACTTGAGTCAGGATGGGTGCTCTACCATCAGTCTGAGTACCCTTGGTGTCAGGAACGCAGCCACAACCTGGGAATCAGGTAATTGGCCACAAGCATTCTCAGCATTATGCATCGGAGGTTACAACAAAAATGGTTAGAATTGCAGCTTCGAGAGGATCTTCCATCGATAACTTGCAGTAGCTCCACGCTGTAAACCTTGTGAGCAAATCCGAAGTTACTTCACGAGTGAATCCAAATCCGCCCGCTAATGAATCCCCGCCAGGTATACTGATTGGCACCGCATGTAACACGAAACCTGCTCTCGTGTGCTTTGGGTCTAGGAGCTTCATGAGAGAGCTCATAAGAGGGTACTTAGAATGTTGTTGAAAAAATGAAAAATTTGGCGTTGGTGGGTCCAAAGGACCCTTATTGTGTTTTTTTGTTTGTTTTGTGAGGCCCTTACGGGGTCACTGGAGCAGGAGGTGGCGACTTCAAGTGCCCCACCTGCCCCTTGTTACTACTTCTCTTGGCTTCCCCAATTTCCACCGAGGCCTTGTGGGCTCCCGAGGAAGTAGTACCCGCCAAAAGAGACTTGAAGGACAGTTTGGCCGCGTTTCTTCTTTGGCTTTCCCTTGCCATCTCCCAATTCCCGGAGACCTTGTGGCTCCCCACGAATGAGATCCGGCAAGAGAGCCTTTAAGAAGCGCTTAGCTCCTGCCTTCTTTGACTTTGTCTTGACAGAACCGATCCATCCCCGGAGGCCTTGTGAGATCCCGGGAAATGTCGACCCGTTGTAAAGAGATAGTCCAAATGCATCTTTGCTTCCATTGCAATCTCGTAAGAGGTGTTCACCTCAAATTTCTTCCACAGCCTAGCATCCCTGGCAGCCTTGTGAGATGCGAGAGAAAAGAGTCCATTGCAAGAAAATTGAGAGAAATTAAGGAGAGGATGGTCCCCTAGGTCCATTTATAGTTTGATATCATCATCCACTAAATTCATCCATTCACAAACGAGCATAGGGTGGCCCTTTAATTTGGCGGGCTAAGAGAACACACCCCTGCAGACGTATTACCATCTGCTGCAGGCGCAAGTAAATTGAGAGAAATTAAGGAGAGGATGGTCCCTAGGTCCATTTATAGTTTGATATCATCATCCACTCCATTCATCCATTCACAAACGAGCATAGGGTGGCCCTTTAATTTGGCGGGCTAAGAGAACACACCCCTGCAGTCTTCTCGTGAAGGGGGCGTTCTTCTAATTTGCAGTCTCATGAGAACCGAGATTTCACCGGTCCATGATTCTGAGCTTACTGTTTTTTACGTGGACGCTTGAATCTTGCTCAAAGATGATTTGATTGCCTCGCAAGGGTTTAATTTTTTCAAACTTCGAATAGGGATGATGGAGGCTCAGGTATCGATTCAATGGAATTTTAAGCTTGTTCTCTGGTTTCGTTTGCTGCTAAGGTAATGTGATTGTGTACACACAAGCGCCTTAGTGTAGAGAAATGGTACAATCAAGTTGAAGTTGAAAAGATGCAAACGACTCATGCACTGAGAATGGTGGTCCTCTGGATATTTAAGCAGTTTATGTATTAAGACCCTCCTGCAAGTTATTTTATGAAGGGTTTGCCTGCCCCTTTTGCACACAAAGATGGCAGTGTGTGCCAACGGATAGAATCGTGTCGCCATAATTTCATGACCAGGCAACCACAGCTAGAATTGCATCAATCTCACGCCCACTGCTTCTTAGAAATCTCCAATCAAAGACATAATTTCTGAATTGTTAGCACAGAATACTTCTGAGCCAGAACACTCGAACTGAAATTGTGTGGCAAAAAATCTGATTGTCTGCAGAAACAGCTGGCATGTCGCTGAGCTGCCATCAGCAAACGAGGTTACAGGGAAAGGGCGTGATTACCCAAAGCACAAAGGCTGCCAGCAACCGACCCATACACCCATTCCCATTCGAAAATGGCGGACTGTCATACAATTAGTGAAGAGCAGTGCTGCCAGCTCGTGCCAAGTATGTACCAGCTTTCACACAAAGTAAGCTTCACCACCGTCCTTGCAAAGCAGTAAGTGCTGTGAATGTCGTGCAACGTCAACATCAGAGTAGGGATCAGCTCTAGCAGTGTTGTATGGATTCATTGCATCATGCCCATTCTGTAGCTCTTTTTGGTGAAGTCTTGCAGCCTCAACTGCTGACCCAAATTGAGAGACTTCCCTCAATGCAATGTAGTCTCGCTCACCACCACGCATGCCTCCTTGTGACATCAAACTCTGGGAGTCCTGCCTCTTCTGAGAAATTGCTGCTTAGAAAAAATCGTGCCACGACGTGGTCCCAGTGCTGTCTCTTTGAGGTGGATTCTCTTTTCCCAGCATGATATGCAGATATGGGGCCCTTCAATGTCAGTGAATGTCACTCGAGTATGCCAAGACCCCAAAACTGGTGAGTTTGATATGGTGGAGGGAAACCCAGAGAATGAATTTGGATGTTTCTCCCTGGCAGTACAGGAACGGGTCTCAAGTGTAGAGAATCCAGCTAATCCCCAGTCCCTCTTGAAAGAAATTTTCATTGCAAACTGTCAGCTTCTGAAACATCAGGATTTTGCCAACTACCATTGAAACAGCAGGTGACAACTCCTCTGCCATAAGGTGGTCTGTGATAGTACTGCTCCAGTGATCATCACCCTGGGCACGTCACATATTGTACAGTCTGACTTTCAACTCAACCTTTCTCAAATCGCTTAGAACATTATGATTCCCATGGACACTCATTCATGCGTGTTGCTTCTTTCACCAGTATTCGCCACAAGAACACACCCCATCTTGGAAGTGGTGAAAGCGGTTGGCATCCCGTACAACAATTTCTCGCCCAACAAGTTTTGAGATGAACTTGGTGGCGGTGTGACAGTCACCGCACACACAAAGGTTCTTGATGATGCGGAGAGGCGTCCCAGGCGGTGTGCTGATGAGCCCAAAAGCAATGGCCAGCTTCTCGCTGTGGTGGCAAAGGGAAAGTTCCTTTTGTTCTTCCTCCACGTCATGCAACACAAAGAGTGTCAGGCACATATCCGGCCTCCTTCATATGCCCAGATAATCTCTTCAGCTCAGCATGGATTTCCTCAATTTGTGGATGAAATGTGTCTTCTACAACAAATTTATGTACACTTTTGTCCACTTCAATGCAACTGCACCCTGGCTCCTTTCTTAAACCTCTGTCCTGCATCATTTTCCTCACCTTCGCTGCATTCCATGACACCACATCCCGTTTAGCCATATTGTCAAACACTCGACATGCATCCTTCATGCTACTGCATTTGGCATACATATCAACAAGGGTATTCTCCAGAATGACATCTGATACAATTCCAGCTTTGATAATGTCAGCATGCACCTTCTTGCCCTTTTCCAGAGCTGCCAGCCTGGCACATGCATTTGAGAACAGAAGTGAATGAAACCTTGTTGGGCGCCACCCCTTCCCATACCATTTGCTCATACATTGCAAGAGCTTCCATAGCAACCCCATGCTGAGCATATCCTGCAATCATCGCATTCCATGAAACCACATTTCGTTCAGCCATATTGTCAAACACTTGACGAGCATCCTTAATGTACCCGCACTTAGCATACATGTTGACAAGGGCCGTATCAAGAATAATATCTGATGCAATTCCAGCTTTGATGATGTCAGCATGAACTGTTCTTCCTTCCCAAGTCTCCTAGGCTCGCACATGCTTTCAGAACGCAAATGAATGTCACGTTGTTGGGCATCAATCCTTCCTCCATCATTTGCTGATAGATCTCAAGAGCCTCACTACCACGCCCATGGTTTGCATATCCTGCCATCAGTGTAGTCCATGTAGACACATCTCGTTCAGGCATATTGTCAAACACAAGCCGTGCATCCACAATGCTACCGCACTTGGCATACATGTTGAGAAGAGTGTTGGATAGAAAGATGTTTGGTTTGAATCCAGTCTTCATAATGTGGGCATGTACCTGCCTGCCCTCTTCTACGCCTTTTGTCTGGTGCACTCCTGCAAGAGGTAGATGTAAGTATTGGAGTCTGCCGCACATAACTCCTTGGTTCATAATGTGCAGAGCCTCGTTCAGATGTCCTGCCTTACATAATGTCCTCACCTCCCCACAAGTGCCAGAAGAGTTCCTGTGGACTCCCTCTCTCAATCCTCTTTCAAACGCAGTGGTCATGGTGGAGGTGCCTGATTCAAACACCTGTGTTACTGTTGCTTCCAGTTGACCATCTATCCATGCAGGTTTCCTGCAGCTGTCTATCAACAATGCCTGGCTGTTGTCTGTGCTTGGAAATCTGGTGCTGTGGAATTCATCTGCACCCACACTTCATCCCTGCCTCCTTCAGCTATCCCTGCCTCCACAAAATAAAGATTAGACCCTTTCCTTATGTGCCATTGGCAACCTGTAATTTACAGCATCCTCCCCCGACTAGACACTAGTTCCTATGCTGAATTGGTGGCAAGAAGGAATGGATCTTCTTAGATCCACGAAAAGCCCACAAAGGATCTTGGAAACACAGATACAAGACTACCTGGGACAGTAGCACGGAACACGGAGACTGTATGTTGATGGTGTGTGGGAGAAAGAGAGGGACAGTATCAACTTGCAAGCGAACACTAAAAGACACTCTTGAACACCAATTACAACTGGATACTAAACCTCCCAGGGTCGTCCGCGGAGTTTCAACCCGCAAGGGCATCGAAAAGTAGGCCAACATTGTCACACTGCTGGGGAACACTTAACAAACAATCCAACTACATTCCAGCCTCTAGCTCTAGTTTGCAAGAGATATGATGAATGCGGTTATTTAGTCACAGGGAAGTGAGCTGAGGAATTCTACGCCAGTGCCCACATACTAGAAAAGCTGGATACAGCAGAGCTCTATTATACCTCCAGCTTGCAACACAAGTGGATGTGTGCACTCCCAGTCAGATTTGTTAGAGAGAGAGCGAGACACCGTGGGTGGCATCATTACTTCGCGAGAAATTTCTCAATTCCAACTGTTATGTGCTAGCATATTTGTCCCACCACTGACTGGAATTTAAGAAAATATCCCAGCCAAAATTCCTCCTCATCCGAATTTCGACTCTTTGCATGTTCGCCTGTGTCGCAACTTCTTCACTGAATGTGACTATGCGCGACCGCGACCCACTCATTTTTCTCCACATCCAGGTGCCCATGAACCTTTCCTCCTCTACCGCTGTCCATTGCCCTTGGAAACCATTCCAAACTATTCTCACACAACATGGCTGACAGAAGCATGGGAGCCCAGAAATCGGATAGACCACCCCTTCCTGAATCTTCCACCCAGAGCCAGGCAGCTTCTCAACTCTCAACCCTCTCAAGAGAGAGCGAGAAGGTCCCCATGTAAAGAGCGCGATCCCTTCGTGATGGTCATGGTCGCTTATGGAGAATTCTTAACAATCGGTGTCCGGAATCTCAACATTACTCCACTTTCACTGTGGCAACTCAAGATCATGGATTTTTTCTTTCTTGATCGAATCCGTGATGCGTATGCCAGAAGCGAGATCAGTTTGGGGGCAGTAACTGTAGTAAGGGCCAAGAGTGACTGTTCAGTCATAGAAAGCTCCACGAGAAAGTCAGGTAGTGGTGAAAGGAGCTCAGTTTACTTTTTGGCTGAGCAAGGGAAACTACTTACGAATGTTGTCGCTCACATGATTTGGAATTCTGTGAACTAGTTTGAGCTGCATTCAAAAATTTTAATGTCCTGTTTAGCGGCGTCCATAGTTACAATGTCTGTGACTTGAAACCTCTGTTGCACTTCAAAGGACAGAGACTAATCATGCTAAATGCTTCTGATTGCGTTGAAGTAGTTGGGCAACCACTGTATTCTCTTCATGCGCATTTCCTCTTCGATATATCCACTGTGGCGTACAAGATCGTTACTGTGGGTCTCAATGGGATCACGCCTGTATCTCCAGACCATTTACAAGACAAATCACAACATTCAAACCACCAATACTTGTTGAATGTTTGGGTGAATTATACGCTGTGGTCCCTGTCACCGAAGTTGAACGTACACTCTTCAAGTTCAATCACGACGACGTCTGCGATTAGACACATTGTTACAGGGTTGCTAGGCATGTTACTGGTTTCTAACATACACTGTATGTGTGAATATTTTGTCAAAAATTTGTTGGGCTGTCAGGCTTTTGGCGATGGCAGTTTGCTTAAAAAGTAATTGTCAGTCCACTAATAGTCAATGAGCACTTCAATTTTTTAAAAGACCTTTATACAATGGTCTGAAATTTGCCAATTGACATATTTTGTACAAAACATGGAAGTCTAAAAATTGAACCAGACTTTAGCCACTCCTGTTTGGATACTGGCATCTAAACATTGGAGCTGCAGCAGAACTGAATAGCATGGATTTAACCTAATGCTACATTGGCTAGTGGGGCACATGCCACAGAATAATCATTTGAAGGGTTGATGGGAAAGCAGGAGCTGCATGGGGTACGCCATAGCTCATGGGTGGTGTGAGGCGCACACTGGAGTTGAGCCTCCTGCCCCTGCCACATGAGCTTGCTGCGTGGGGAGAAGCTTCCACATAGAAGTGACGATCAGGTATGCAATCCACCATAGTTTTGTCTCATTGTCACGATGGCCCACACACTTTGGTTTTTCTCACTTTTACAAGCAATTCTGAAACCTTGTTGTTGAACATTCCCAACAATGGAGGGCCCTGTGGTCCCAGCAAATCGAAAGAAGGTCTTTGACATTATCAACCACAATCAGGTAGTTCAGGTGGGCCTCCGACTCTCACCTGAAATCTTACGAACGAGCCCAAGACATGCTACTCAAGGTTGAAACATCCATGGGCACCCAAGGGGGTGAGATTCTCTCCCAAAAACTCAGCAGTTTTGCAATTCCTGAAGCAGATTCAAGCATAGTGGACCTGCATCACACTTCTCTATGGCAACCCAGCCAGCACTTCCCCGCCAACCCTGGGGGACAGTTCGCACTCAATTGGAGCACGGCCACCTCTCACTGGACCAACAAGCCTCACACTGGGGCAAATAGCAGAACTTGGGGAGATGTGGGCCATGACAACATTAATTAATACAAGACCAGAACATCATTTGTAACATCATTTATAGTCCCCTTTGATACCAGTCTGCAAATGAAAAATCATGCTTCTATTGATACCCAACGAATATGAAAATTCTTCACCAATGTCCTATGCTGCAATTGTCATTGCAAGGCATTAGTTAGATTTTCTGACCAAGTCCATCCTTAATGAAACTTACAGTTCAGAAGCTGATCAGCATAAAATCTGGTTGCTCAGCTCCTAGTCAACCCTATGCTCAGCAATGGATTGATCACAAACAGCAGCAGATGCTTCCCACAGTCTACTCGCAAGTTGTCTATCATATGAAAGCTTGGAAGACTTCATAGTGAACCCCTTCCCACCAAAGAAGTACTTGCCTGACACTTCCTGCTCACATGAAAAATGAAATTAGACCCATTAATTCCATCCTCTCACATGACTGCATAGCTGCTCAAAGCTCTCGGTGCATTACCACTGACCTCCCAGAAATTTTACTTCTCTTTGATTTGAGTGCTTAAGAGTCATAATGTTTTGAAGCATGGAAATACAGCAGCTCTCACTAGACTAGCCTTCAGGTCGAACGGTGTAAGGATACCCACCCAAGGAGCCAAAGCGGCATCAACAACTGATGCAGCTCCAACTGCTGGTGACTGTAAGAGACCGAGCAGCATGAGAAGCACAATGATCAGCTTCCAAAGCCAAACAGGTACTTCCCGCCAAATGTCAGTATTCACTGCCCCTGGATCTGCAGCACTGTTGACAAAAATGCAACATTAAGCACTCGATCTGTAGGGAAGCAACTAAAGTTGAGGAGTGGGTCTGAAGAGAAGACCATACACGACTGAGATGTGAGAAGAGTCGTCACTTGAGTGCAGCCGACGGTGAAGCTCATATGAGAAGAGGAGTAAACACACTGCACAACACCCCACCATCACTCATTTGAAAAACAATACAAAGACAAACACCTTCAGTACTATTGGTCATGTACACCTTCATCCCCCACCCACGGAAGTAGCAACAGAGTTACGGCAGCCTCAGTATGGTGCAGCCTTGCAGCCTCAACCTAAAACACGAGTGACAGCACTTCAGGAAAACAGCCAGGAAGGAGGCAACCTACTTTTGGAGCTCTCATAGATTTGCACTAGGCTATACGAATTGCCACAAGAGGTTGTCTGCATTGTGCCTTTGACCAAGTGTCCTTCATCTATCTGCAAGCTTTGCACTGCATCACAAAGAAGTCCCTTACAGAATCAGACCTCTTCAGCCAAACCTCTTGGAGCTGTTGAGTCTGGCAAGAACTGCGTCAAAGACTACTACAGAGAAATAGGATCATAAATGCGAAAACTTGGGAAGCAATTAAGAGAATCATTGGATTATGCGTACCAGAGTGATGGGTGAAGGAGACAACATTGACAATACGGGCCCAAGGGGCACTCTTCTGCAGCAATGGCAGCAGCTGCTGAGTCAAGCGCCCCAAGTAATTGCTCGCCATCATGCTGCCCCATGAATCCCACATGCACATGTTCATCCAACAATGCAATAGTAACAAACAACTCTGATGAAGCAAATACCCCTTCCACGTAGTTTAACAGTACGTGTAGCACACATACATAGGACTGTGGGGCACCTAGTCCAACTTGAGTAAAATCTGGAGAGGAAAATGAACCATAATTGAGGCCAAACAATAGCTTTAGTGCGTGAATAGGTGCTGAGGAATTGACCCAAGTGAACAGGTGAAAATGACCATTGCCGACAGATTCTGTAAATACACAGGCAGCAAACACACACCAGGTTTACAAGAAGTTGGGGGGAAGGATGCATACACACCAATCGAATCCATCAGAGTCCACCGCTGGGATGCAGCCAAAATCCCCGCATTGTTGACCAGTAGCTGTAGGTTACCTGGTGGATTCTCTCCTTCAAACAGCTCTCGAATGGTCTTTGCAAATGTCAGAATGGACGAACTGGAGCACAAATCCAGCTGTAGAGCCTGAAGGGACACACCCTGATGCAGTGTCTCTATTTCCGCTACCACCTGAAAGGCCAGGAAAACAGTTGTAGTTGTTGACCACTAGGGAATACTGCCACTATACAAGTTCCGTGAATATTCAAGCCTGAAAGTGGCCCACTTCCTATTTTACAGTTCCCCCGTTAATGAATCTATCTCTCGCTCCCAGTCCTTTGTGGTCCATCAAAATGGTGGCCCAGGGTAGAAAGAGAGGACCACATGTTGAGGGTAAAGGAAATGAGAAATGAAGAACATACCTCCTTCAAACGCTTAGCAGAGCGACCAGCTGTAATTCTCCCAAACCCAGAAGCCACATCCCCAAGTCAGTCGCATCATCTTTTTGTTACAATTACAACTTTGCAGAAACGTTTCGGAACAGAGGAGCGTTCACAGTAGCTTCTGACCTTCAATCCCAATGACCGGAAAACCCTATTCGAAAGTGTCATTCTTACAAGGTACTGTTGAGGTCCTGTTGATCTGCTAACAAAGACACCATGTAGACGAACAGTGAAGTTGTGAACCCACCTAAGATGACGTGGAAGCCTTGCAGAGCGAGTGCAGCAGCTGTGGCCTTCCCGATGCCTGACGTTGCCTACCCTCCCACTCATCCAGACAATGCTTTACATTTGTGTGTGTCCGTGTGTGCGTGAGTTCTCTTAAGCTGGATGCGCTTACATTGAATGCCTATGCCAGGCAATCGGCGACGATGTTAAGCATATCAAACGTGTGTGTGTGTGTGTGTGTGTGTGTGTGTGTGAGAGAGAGAGAGAGAGAGAGAGTCTCTTAAGCGGATTACTTCACAATACATCAAAAGCTGTGCAATGGACTTTTCCCGACGCAGTTGATGACGATGTAAGCATATCAAACGTGTGTGAAGACAGGGAGAGAGTACCCCAGTCACAATACATGCAGGCCTCCAATGGGATGGGGGCAAAGAGCGGGGGAAGCGTGAGGCCGAGCGGCGCAATCGGTCATAAAGAAGACGAAGGTAGCAGCAGAACAGCTGCGGGAGCCACAGCAGCGCCAGACGTCCTAGATTGCCTAACCTCATCACATTCCATGCCGCCTCCCCCATCTCCTTCACCCTAATTCACGAATTCTGTACACCTCTCAGTCCCGATCCTTACAACCTCGCGATTCACAAACCCAACTTCACAATCGAGAAAAACCCAAGACGAGGATGTGAAGCTAATCATCATTGTAAGCTCTATAGAACTTGCTATCACTGCAAGAGGACGCTCAGTGAAACCAATCACAAAGCTACTGCAGGGCATCATCACATTCTGATCATCCAGGTACAGCACTTGTGCATAGTGACTTAAAACACACTGTCAGGAGCTTCATCATCTTCCATTATATAATCAAGTGAAGGTAAGCTGGTCAATCCTGAATGGATAGCCAGCTTACAAGACCTGAATCACTAGAGCACCAGGCTGTCCTTATCACATGATTGTTGTATAATACAAGTATGGAGTAACCAAAGGTAGGTAGGCCTTTCATTTTTTAATAATTGGGACTTGAATGCACCTATGGCCCCGCCACTACTGCCCATGGGGTGAGCTCATGAACCCAACCCCCTTTCAGAGGGTCTAGATTCTGAATTTTTTCTAAGTTCTAGTTCTTTAACGGCGGCGGAACTTCTAGCGGACTGGCCAAACCCTCAACAGAATGACTCCAACTGGCGAGCGGACTGATCGGCAGAGTGTCGAGCGGACTAGTGATTGGCGAGCGGACTGACTTAGTCTGGTGGACTGGCGATTGGACTCACCAAACTGGTGATTGACGAGTGGACTAACCAACAACGGACTCCAAGTGGTGATTGCCCAACTCCGACCAGCAGACTGGTGAGCGGACTGGCGATTGGCAAGCAGACTGACTTAGTCTGGCGGACTGACGAGCGGACTAACCAACAAGGGACTCCAACTGGCGAGCGCCTAACTCCAACCTTCAGAAACTCCTCAAACAAAATATATATTTATAATTAACACACATTACCGCCACAATGTCACCTACCAGGATTTGAACAGCAAACCTCGCGTTCGTCACATGTTGCTATTTATCATCACACTAGCCGCTGCTTTATGCAAATCCTCGAAATAATTAATTACTAGGGCTTCGCGTTGCTCCGCACTACTAGCGACGAATTCTGAGAACTACGTTCAATTTTTCACAAAAAAAGGGTAGGTCATCCCCAGTGTGTTACATGTAGAGATCATGTGTTTTATTTTTTTCTGGAAGAAAAATGGCGGATCTCACAAATGGCGGATTTTCACAAGCCGCATCAATCAATATCAACATACCCAAATACCCTTACATTCACTATATGAACTTTCAAGCATCCACCGTGGGATTGGATCTTGGTGGGTTAATGCTAGCTTTAGACAATATTCATGTAAGTTCATCAAGGGCTCCATCCAAAGCCACACTATGAGAAACAAACAAACATGTCCAAATTTAAGATGTTGAACAAACTTGTGCACAGGGCTGCCCCTCTCATCAAGCTCATTAAAATTCGTATTCACTTCCATCTTCAAGCTTTGGAGAAGCTCCACCACCCAAACCCAGAATTAGGACAACACTCTGATTTCCATCCACTGTCACCAGAATCAGTCAAAAATCACCCCTTCAATCAAGTGCAATTGTGGGCTGACTTCCTACCTATGCCGAGTAGACCCCACTATCAGGAAATGGTGGATGGTCTGAGTAGCTACACAGATCAATGAATGAAGCAAGACACTAGCATCTTTCCAAGAAAACATCTTTTCACCAGTATTCACCACAAGAACAAATCTCATCTTCAAAGTGGTGGAAAGTAGTTAGCGTCCCATACAACAATTGCTCGGCCAACAATCTTTGAGATGAATTTGGTGGAGGTGCGGCAGTCTTCACACACTCGAAGATTCTGGATGAGTCGTGCTGATCAGCCCAAAACCAATGGCCAGCTTCTCACTGTGGTGGTTAAGAGAAAATTCCTTACCTCCACATCATGCAATAAAAATGGTGTGTCAGGCACATACCCTCCGCCTCCTTCATCTGCCCAGACAATCTTCTCAGCTCAGCATGTTTGGTAAATCCATCATGGTGAAGTCCACGTGATCAAAGAGCGTTCAGGCATTCTCAAATCTGGTGAGCATCCATGATGCTCCCGCACATACCTGGCATGTTCGCAAGGGTGGTGAGTAAGAAAAGATTTCGCAGGGATCCGCTTTGGATGATGTCAGTGTGCACCTCCTCACGACGTACCCACATTCCAATGCAGGGGCTTGGTATGTTGATAACGTCTAGATGGATGCAATGGATAGAAAGGATGGATACAATGGATGTAACACATCCAGTCTGCATTCCCGGGAAATGCATGATCAACCCGCGGTAATAGGTGACACCCGCGGAAATAGGCCCTGTATGCATGCTGACGTGGCGTGAGCCTGTGCTGGGCTCACAGGCTCACGCCTCCGGGCTCACGGAATAGCACCCCCCATAGGTGCCAGCCTTGAAATGAGAATACTATCGGGTGGTTCTGTATTTCATAAAGAGTTTGTGGATTTGCCATACGGCCTGGTTGTGTTTAGTAATTCGTAGTGTATAAGACGATGAGTGCATTGGCTCAGTAGGTGGGGCCAGGTATCTCGGGCTGGTGAAGTGTGTATGCACAGGGGGACGCATATAAAGAACGTTACAATTTGAGGTGGTTTCTTGTGAGTGCATAGATTTGTGTATACCAATTACCACAACTGTCTTTGTATGAAGTGAGTATGGGTGAGTGAAGATTAGGCTTACCTAGATCCATTACTCTTGATGTGCTCTTGACCACTACATTACTTGTTAAGCTCCAGCCAGCCCCCCTTCCCCACCCCAATCAAAGAGAGAGATCGAGTGCGAAGGCTAACAAGTAGGAGGTTTTTTTCCGTATTACTTTCTCGCTGGTTTTTTGAAAAGCTCTCATAAGCAATTTACAGACCTCCAATCCATGAAAATTTGGCCCCCCATAGCCGATATAGCGCATGGGGGACTAACTAGCGAGGAGGTGGTTTTCTAACCCCATAGGGGTTACCCCCCACCATGGTATAGTGGCATGGATGGGTAATATTTTTTTTCAGCAGCATCTGTAGGGGCTACGCAACCATTGGAGGCCATATAAAGCCCAACCAATAGCCAAAATGGCTAAAGATGGGATGGCCCAAGCTCAAGCACGACCCACCACACCTTTGCCCCGCTATCGTATACGCTGTTCAGGGCGAGCACTAAACCGCCTCTCTTTCACTGAATCCGTGCACGATATTCAGTCCCTGAGCTCGTCCCTGAACCGAGTCGTCTCGACCATGGACATGTCAGAGCGTGCCTCCCAGCCTCTCGCTTCCCTTCCAGCCGAAGACAAGAGCTGCGACACGGGGATGACGAAGGCAAGCAGTAGGTGGGGAACGTGATAAGGAGCATTGAGAACGTCATTGGGAACTATGGGAACATAGGGTACAGGGGCGTAACGAGGGGCAAGGGTGTGACTACGAGCAGCCGACCCCTTCAAACACCTTTCCAGAGTCCTGAGCCAACCCCTCCAAAATAGGCATAGAGGGGCCATTTCAGTGAGAAGGGTGGGGATGCTCTTAGCTCACGAAACATTTTTGGGCTACTATTAGGACTTAGCATGTAGGGAAGGTGAAATTATGATAGATTTTAGTGTCTTCAATTGATTTTTTGGTCCAGTAAGGTAGGCCCAAGGCCATCATGTGGGTATAAAGTAATCATATCGTGAGTGAATAGGCTTTTTGGCTCAGACATCGTCATATATGATAGAGCCAAAAGTCTTAGTTTGAGTTAAGGACTTTAGGGTTGAAGTGGAAAAGATAATCGTTCTTCACCGACCTGTCCGATTGACCACCTAGAGGTGGCTTGGATTGGATGGATGAATATTGGCGCAATATTTCATCCAAGGATGAAAAATCAGTCCAAACCCCAAGGATTGAACTCAAGACCTTGGGCTGAAACAAAGTATTTAGGACCTTAAAGGGAGGTTTTCCGACCTTTTGGGGTGGCCTCCAACAGGTTCACGCACAACGATACACTTTTCTTGCGAGATTTAGGGATTGTTCGTATATGTAGGTGCTGATCTATGGCTAATTAGAAAAATTTCCCACATTATGCATATTTTCTGAATTTAGATATTTTCTACTTAAAAAATAATTTAAATTGGGATTCTAAGGAAATTAGCGACAAAATAGAAACAGCCACATTATAATTTGCGATTTTAATTTTAATTTTCAAAATAAAAATATTTATTTATTTAAATATTTTATTTTAAAAATAGTAATAGATAATATTAAATAGCCTTAGAGAATAAGAGAATATAATATGCTATTGGTAGAGTATTTTTCTTTGGTATGATAGCGTTGCTCTCCCATCGGGATAATGGGATAAAATGATAGCCTCTAATACGTATGTGTGCCTTGGAAAGGGTGAACGTGAAGTGACCTAGACCTAAGCGACTTGCCCCCACGCCTTGGAAAAAGCTCCAAAATTACGTCCCCCACATTGGAAATGACATCCGGACAAGCCCCAACGAACTCCTATGTAAACTACCCGTGTTAACCGAAATTAAAAAAGACTTGGAAGGTAATTAGATAGGGCTAGTTTAGGATGTCAAACACTTTGTCATGCGAGTAAAGATTTTGAACTCTGCACTTACAGGTAGAAAGTTAGAAAAAGATATCTCCCTTTGGCCGCTGACCCTTTGCTGAATAGTGAAGCATTTTTCCGAGTGGGCGGTTCTTGAGCCTAACCCACCTCGTCGGTTAAAGGTTGCTTTGACCCCCCGTGTTAATGTTGCCCAACTTCCAGATACCATTTCAATTGCAAACTAATGCATCAGATGTTTTAATATCTGCTATTCTTTGCCAAATAGTTGACGGAAATGAGCGAGTTATTGCTAATGTTTCTAGGAAGCTAGACAAGCATGAATGCAAAAACTCCATACTGACAAAGAGGTCGGGCTGGCTCTTGTTTTTGGTGTTAAGCATTTCAAATAGTATTTATATGGCAACAAATTCACTGTTGAGACGGATTATCTGTCTTTCAAAACCATGCTTAGGGCATGTGAATTGTATGGTAGACTTGCTAGAGCCATATTCCTGTAGGAATTCCAACTTGACATTCAATATAAAAAAAGGGAAAAAAAATGAGATACTACTCTTCTCACCTTGATTTTTGCTTATCGGACTTCTGTGCATTCAGCTACTACCAAATACTCACCTTTTGAGCTTCTGTATGGCCAGGAAGCTCGTACTCCACTCCATGATACTCCATTGCCGGCTCCCATTGCAGAGCCTTCTGATTGGCAGCAATTTGTTGATGCCATGCTTTCAAAGAGACTTAAGTTTGAAACTAAGGCCTGAACTAACATTGTTCGGGCACAAGCTGTGCAAGGCTCGCAATCACAACAGAAAGGTTCAGTACTCTGAAGAATTCTCAATGGGCCACACTGTCTGTGTTCGGTTGCAGCTGGGCAAGATTGTCTCCAAGTCCTCGAAATGCATTGAGAGGCCATATCTTATCTCTGAGAAGGTGCGCGGCAGGAAGCTTGTGTTACTTCCACAACACAATTCAGCTCCCTTAGACCAACCTGTGCATGTGCCTAGTCCATTGTAAACTGGTCTTTGATCTCACCTGCTTGAATATTAAAGACAGGAGAATTTCTCTAACCCCTGTGCGTGCATGAGTGCAAGTGATTCTAAGTTGGACTGTTGCAGTTCTCCTTCTTCTTTGTGGTCCAAGTTGTAGCCATGCTTGATTTGTCTTGGATTTTCAATAATGGTCTTCTTATGGACCAATTCCATTCGGTGCTTGAGGAGGTGGAACAATTCTTAGAGGATTAGCTTCGGTTAAGTTTCTGCATCACAATTGTAACATGATTGGGGTTTTTCCCCAATGAGTTTTGCCCTTAGAGTATCTCTACCAGGGGTCCCTAAATGCTACGGCAACAGCAAAGGAGCCCCTGGCCCTGGTATCCGCACCCCCGGCCCCGTACTTTGGTGCAGGATATGGGGCCACCAAGCCTGGCCGGTACCTACTGGAGAGACTAAAGAGCACAACTGCGTGCATTTATGGCATGAGGGTAAGGCCGTGTCTGCCAAGTGGGCCCTCCGTAGCAAGGCACGTCAGCAAAAATGATATGTGCAGGGTAGTTTGATGGGGTTGCCGGTGGGGGAGGGGAGTGTTGGAAGCCACGGTCCTTTACCGTTGCAGTGTTGTTTGGTGCACTCCGTGGAGATGCTCTAAGCCCAAATTATAGGTGCAAGGTTTTCTTGCTACGGGTTTGGATGTACTGAGCAAGGGCATGGTGAAGAGGCATTTGAACTCGTTGGGCAAATGCCACAAGAAGGTGTAGAGCCCGACAAGGTCACTCTCACTTGCATCCTCAAAAGGTGTGCCAGCCGAAGGGTGTTTCCCACACAGACATTTGACTCAAAGCCAGCTTCAATGATGTGGGCATGGACCATCATGCCTTCTAGTTGCATTTGCCGAAAGAGCTGAAATGCCTCTTCCGTGAGCATTCCATGAAATCACATCTCGCCTAACTGGAACATGTAGAATGAGAAACCAACCTGTTCACATCATTCATTACCGTCAAAAGACCCATCATGAGCCCGTCACAATCTAGCACCATCGATCGGACAGAGTAATGCCACTCTTCCTCCTCTGAGTGCAGCCTCCCAATGACAGCCATCCATGCAAGCAACCGGTGGTTGCCATCCCATACGTGAAACATCTTCCTTGAGAATCCCTGGGTCGAAGGTTTCCTGGAGAGAAGAAGTTCGAAGGATTCGTTCACATGTCTCCAAATGGGATCCCAGGAGTCCACGATTGACTCGTCCACAAGGAGCTCATTGCCTCTGGAACCCTTTGTAGAAACGTAAAAGACTGCGGATCCATCATACCCATGAACAAACTCAGCCTCCAGCTTCAGGATGTCCTTGATGAGGGGTGGACAAACGACGGGCATGGAAACCAACCTACACAGGGGATCTTCAACCTCCCACCCGGGGCAAGCATACTTTGCACCACAAGCTGAGAGTTTACCTTCTGACCCCCCAGCATCTCAGCGGCTTTGCTTTCATAGAACTCATCGTCCACATCAGCAATGATCTCCTTCCCCTCCCCCGAAGGGTTCTCATCCGCCACCATTGGCATCTTCCCCTACACGGTTGTTCATTCAAACTGATATAAGAGAGAGGCAAGAACAGATGGTGTTTTGAGTATGGCAGGTAGGCCCGATGTGGCCCAATTTCACATGAGAAAACAAGCATTGTGCCGGTCAAAAATAGTGTGCGTTGCCGCACACTGTTTGAGCTTCCAATAATGGGTGATTTGAACATGGCACACTGGCCATGAGTGGTCTATTTACAAATCTAAAATCAGGCAGAGAGTGGGGAACAGACAGTGTGCATTGCTACACACTGCTTGAGCTTCCAAACAGGGGTGTTTTCAACATGACATTAGGCCCTATGTGACACATTTCCACATAAAAAAAACATGCAGAGAGGGGACCACACACTGTTCGTTCTTCCAACTATGGGTGTTTTGAGCATCCATACTGGCCGTGTTTCGCCCAATTTCACATCAAAAAACAAGCAGAGATAGGGCCCAAAACATTTGAGTTTCCAATTAGGGGTGGTTTGAACATGGCATAGTGGCCCTATTATGACGATTTTTAAATCAAAAACAGGCAGTGAAGGGGGCACAAACAGTGGCCCCTGTGTGCACGATTTCCAAATGCAAAAAAAAATGACAAGGGGGGCTCAAACAGTGTGCGTCAATGCACACTGTTTGAGCTACCACGTAAATGTGGATTGAACCTGCCAGAGATGCCATTTCTGGCCGTTATGAAAAAGAAAAACAAGGCAAAAAACATGGCAAAATGGGGGCTCAAACAGTGTGCGTTGCCGCACACTGTTTGAGCTTCCAAAGAGGGGTGGCATGAACATTACAGAGAGGCCCCTGTGTGCACGATTTTCACATGAAAAAAACAATGACAAGGGGGGCTCAAACAGTGTGCGTCAACGCACACTGTTTGAGCTGCCACGTAAGTGTGGATTGAGCCTGGCAGAGATGCCATTTGTGGCCGTTTTGAACAAGAAAAACAAGGCAAAAAGCAAGGCAAAATGGGGGTTCAAACAGTGTGCGTTGCCGCACACTGTTTGAGCTTCCAAAGAGGGATGGAATGAATCTTACAGAGGGGCCCCTGTGTGCACGATTTTCACGTGAAAAAAACAATGACAAGGGGGGCTCAAACAGTGTGCGTCAACGCACACTGTTTGAGCTGCCATGTAAGTGTGGATTGAGCCTGACAGAGATGCCATTTGTGGCCATTTTGAACAAGAAAAACAAGGCAAAAAACAAGGCAAAATGGGGGCTCAAATAGTGTGCGGCAACGCACACTGTTTGAGCTTCCAAGTGGGGGTAGAATGAACGTTACAGAGAGGCCCATGTGTGCACGATTTTCACATGAAAAAAACAATGACAAGGGGGGCTCAAACAGTGTGCGTCAACACACACTGTTTGATTTGCCTCGTAAGTGTGGATTGAGCCTGACAGAGATGCCATTTGTGGCCGTTTTGAACAAGAAAAACAAGGCAAAAAAACAAGGCAAAATGGGGGTCCAAACAGTGTGCGTTGCCGCACACTGTTTGAGCTTCCAAAGAGGGGTGGAATGAACCTTACAGAGAGGCCCCTGTATGCACGATTTTCACATGAAAAAAACAATGAGAAAGGGGGCTCAAACAGTGTGCGTCAACGCACACTGTCTGAGCTTCCAATAAGGGGTGATTTGAACTTAGCATAGTGGCTATGAGTGGCCGATTTTCAAATCAAAAAATAGGCACCGAAGGGGGCACACAGTTTGAGCTTCCCAATAGGGGTGGAATGAACCTTATAGAGAGGCCCCTGTATGCACGATTTTGAAATGAAACAAACAATGAGAAAGGGGGCTGAAATAGTCTGCGTTCCCGCACAATGTTTCAGCTTCCAATAAAGGGTGGATTGAACATGCCAGAGTGGCCCTTTGTGCAAGATTTCCACACCAGAAAACAAGGCAAAGGGGGGCTCAAACAGTCTGCGTTGACGCACACTGTTTGAGCTGCCACTTAAGTGTGGATTCGGCCTGTCAGAGATGCCATATGTGGCCGACTTTTACATGAATTACACAATGAGAAGGGGGGCTCAAACAGTGTGCGTTGACGCACACTGTTTGAGCTGCCAGCTAATTGTGGTTGTACCTCAAAAGACATGCCCTATGTGGCCGATTTTAACATGAAACAAACAATGAGAAGGGGGGCTCAAACAGTGTGCGTTGACGCACACTGTTTGAACTGCCACTTAAGTGTGGATTCAGCCTGTCCAAGATGCCATTTCTGATTGATTTTTACATGAATTAAACAACGAGAAGGGCGGCTCAAACAGTGTGCGTTGACGCACACTGTTTGAGCTGCCAACATATTGTGGTTGAACCTCAAAAGAGATGCCCTATGTGGCCGATTTTAACTTGAAACACACAATGAGAAGGGGGGCTCAAGCAGTGTGCGTTGACGCACACTGTTTGAGCTGCCAGCTAATTGTGGTTGTACCTCAAAAGACATGCCCTATGTGGCCGATTTTAACATGAAACAAACAAAAAGAAGGGGGGCTCAAACCGTGTGCGTTGTTGCACGCTGTTTGAGCTGCCAGGTAATTGTGGTTGAACCTCAAAACAAATGCCCTAAGATTGCAAATTTGGACATGAAACAAACAATGAGAAGGGGGGCTCAAATAGTGTGTGTCGACGCACACTATTTGAGCTTCCAGGTAAGTGTGGATTCAACCTGCCTGAGTGGCCCTGTGTGCACGATTTTCACATCAAAAACCAAGGCAAAAGGGGGGCTAAAACAGTGTGCGTTGACGCACACTGTTTGAGCTGCCAGGTAAGTTTGGATTGAATCTGACAGAGATGCCCTTTGTGGCCGATTTTAACATGAAAACATAATGTCAAGTGGGGGCTCAAACAGTGTGTGTTGCCGCACACTGTCTGAGCTTCCAAGTGGGGGTGGAATGAACCTTACAGAGAGGCCCCTGTGTGCACGATTTTCATATGAAAAAAACAATGAGAAGGGGGGCTCAAACAGTGTGCGTTACCGCACACTGTTTGAGCTTCCAAATAGTGGAGGATTGAACCAGACAGACATGCCCGTTTTGGGGCCGATTTTTGTATCTAAAAACAAGCAAAAAGTTGGGGCTCAAGTGGCCGGCGTTGCCGCACACTGTTCGTGCTTCTTAATACGGGTAGATTGAACCAGAGGAAGATGCCGTATGTAGGCGATTTTCATATAAAAAAGACAAGCACAAGTGGGGTCTGAAACTGTGTGCGTTGCCGCACACTGATTGACATTCCAGTCAGTGGTGAATTGAACCAGACAGAAAGGCCCAAAGTGGCCGATTTTCACATAAAAAATGAAGCACAAATGTGGGTCTCTAACAGTGTGCGTTGCCGCACTCTGTTTGAGCTTCCAAGTAGGTTTGGACATCACTTGTACCTTTTTCTTGGGTGCTCCAGAAGACTCCCCAATCGCCGGAGACCCTTTGCGCTTCGGACTGCTCTCTACGCCGAGCATGTTCTGGAGCATTTCCCCCATCCTCTTTTCGACTATCTGGTTCTTCGTGTTGTCAGCATCAACATCATCTTCGGCGTCCGTCTCTCCCTCGGATGCAGTCTCCTCCTCACCAGTTCTTGGTAGTATGGCGGGCTGCTGTTCTTCTCCAGAACCTGCTCTTCCATCGCCAGACTTTCCTCTTTGCCCTCTTCTTCCTCCTTTTCCTCTTCGTCTACTCTTTCATCCTCATTCAATATCTGGCTCTATTCCTGTCTCTAGTGCTCGTGAAGTATAACGACTTCCTTCTCTTCCTCCTCCGCTGGAAACAAGGGCTCCCCACGCTGCCTCTAGAGCTCTCCAGTTTGACGTTTGCAACAAGGGTTGCTATGGCATGTAACCAAAATAAAAATTGGACATTGTTAACCGTATTTGGATGCGGGTGTTATCATTGTGTGCGAACGGAATTCATCCATTTCGGCGTCTTTGTATTATCCAAGAAATAAAGTGGTAGATAAAAAGTACATCCGTTGCATGTACTTGTGATATATGTCAGATGTACTTCGCCGCCTGCCAATACATGGCAGCCTTCTTGCATTGCCGTAGAAATCTAATGCTAGTTCAATTTCGAGCAGTACTTGCAGATCCGCAATAATTGTTATGCTTCACATATGTATCCACGTGTGTTGTACTGCCTACCCTACGGTTTGCATTTTGCCGTCACCGTCGGAATGGGGTCATTCGGTATAAAGGGTTGTGTCGGCAATGGTCATGTATTGCACACATTCGTGCGAGGTGTCTCTCGGAGTGTCAGTGTTTGTGTTGTGCTCTTCTGGCACAGCACAACCTCATTACATTCGGGGTCTTCCTGTTTACTGCTCTCCAGGGTTGTTGCCGTCTTTCCATAATGGATGGTTTCATGTCATGTTCAGGGTTTGTTTTTCATCCAAATACAACACGACTTCTTGTGGCTTCTTGTTTTTTAAAACAGTTTTCTGGTTGGTGTCTCTCAGTGTGGCTGTCTGCGAAGTTTGGTGCATGTCATTCCTACATCATTTGCATGCATCGCCCGCAGTCTTTGGGTCAGTGCTACCCTTATTGACCTCAGTTTGTTTGTGGTGGATCCCCTTTCGAGAATTACAAGCTATCAGTTCGGGGATTCCGTTGTGAATCGCAACTTTCGGTCAGTGTAGGAAAACATGTCCAGGGAGCGAGATAGACTCCCTCGATTTCATTCCAATGCAGGTAGTCTTCCACTGACTGCCACTGTAGACGATGATGGGTTTGCAGTTGTTCATGAGGATGAGCTGGTTACAGTGTTCCCGTTGGAATTGGGTTCTCTGCTTGTTCAAAAAGAGGTGTATGACGAGGATGGGAATTTGGATTCTGGGCACTTGGAGAAACCATTGGTTGGCGAGTGCGGAAGGAAGTGGAGAGTCATTCCAGGCACATACCGGGTCCTTGGAAAAGAGAGAAGACAATCAGCACGATCAGTAGTTACCCCTGGCACTGCAGCATCGGTCGTGCAGCAGAAGGGCACAGTTCGTGTGAAACAAGAGGTGAGCACATCCACTACATTCGTGACTCTTTCAGACTCGTCCTCGGAGGATGTTTATGAGATTCCTCCGCCAATGCAGATTCCATTCTTGGATGATGACAAATTGCAAGAGATAACGAGTGTCATTCCGAAATTGAAAGCCCTCGCAGGGGTGCCTGGGTTCAAGAGCGAGCTGCATTTTGTTGATTGGGAGTCCATTTGTGTGCAGCGGGTTCAATACGTGCCAGCAGAGTTTGATGGGGACATCTTGTTTGAGCTCAACCCTCCCACGTCTTCCAGTGGACTAGCTGGGCTTCTGCAGGGCATAGACAAGAAACATGACGGATACCCTTGGTGCAGGACAAAAACGTCGAACATCCACAACGACATTGGATTGAAATTTTGAAGGTCGGTTTGCGTTGGGCATTGCAAGTGCGTGAATATTTCCTGCCCTCGGCTGAGAAACAGCGCTAAACCAAACAAAAGTGAGTGGGAAGGTGTGCCCCTGAATCCTTTCACCCCAGGGCTTGCCCTTCCCAAGACCAATACTTTTGTGTGCAGGTTCTGCAAACTTTCCTCGTCCTGTGTTTTTGTGTGCCACGCTCGTATGTATCAGGTGGCACACCGATGCAAGACAATGACTCGTGCCTGCATTCATATGGGTACACACGAGCATCCTGTGTCCAAAGGAAGTTGCAGGGATAGCGTGGACATTGCTAGAAATCTGCTGAAGCAGAAGTTCCACAATGCCCCTTGTGCAACACCTTCTGCTATAGCGCTTGCAGCTAGCAAGACATTCTTGGAAAAACACATACTAGGTGAAGGGGATGCGACACAACCAATGCTGGATGCAGATTCGCTTGATACAGTGATGGACCATTTCTCCGTGTTGAGCTCTCCCAATATTCGAAACCAGGTGAATGCACTCAGAATGGGCACAGACACTGCTGGATTCATGGACAACATTATGGATCTCAAACGGAGGAGTCGCTATGAATTCATTCAAAACAGTATCTTCCCTGGCCAGGGCTCATCCAATGTGTATTTGTTCAAGATGTCCACAGTGGGCGAAGGCAGTGGTATGAGCATAGTCCGCCGAATGCAACCTGGAGGAGATTTGGCTAAATGTTGGTTAATGTTTGATCACTGCAAACGGGTGAAGGGTTGGACAACCATGGCGTGCCATGTGTACGATCCAGCGTACCAGCGTGTGCTCTCCATAACAATTTGTGATATACAGTCGGAGGACACTGAATCCTAGATGCTCATGTGGAATTCGCTCCTGGCCGTCATGCAGCGCAATGGAATACAGAACACAAATTTTGCAGGCTTCATGGCTGATAGTGCATAGGCAAATTTCAATGCAGTGTGGCGCGTGTTTGGTTCGGGGGATCCTAAGGTCCCAATGGAAAATAGGAAGCGCACATGCCTCTTCCATTGGAGTCAATCTCTGGCACGTCATACAAAGCGTTGCATTCGCCCTGACCTTCAGTTGGAGCACAGAAGGCTTTGCCTCAAGTACAAAAATGCCACCTCAATGGGAGAAGCTGAGAGCACTTACCAAGCAATCCGGGCTTGGTGGTTCTCCTCTGGTGCTGCTACTGGTATCCACCTGAAGGAGTTGGAGGACTGGTTGGTTTTCTGGCACTTCAGGTATAGACAGTGGGGAGCTTTCATGACGACGGTAAGCCTCTTCAATCCCAAAAACACAAATTTAACTTTGCATCGTGCCTGTTCATTTGGGGTTGTTGGATTCTCACTTGCAGAACCTCTTCCATTTCCTTTCGTTCCTTACATTTCCTTGCAATGCCTTCTGCAGGACATGTCCTTGGAGGACTTGGCCGACATGCCATCCTATAATTTGGCGGAGACTGTTCACAACGCCTGGATGCAGCAGCCTAACAAAGCATGACGTGACTTATATGTGGCCATTGCTGATGACATGGTGCGGGCACTTACACAACAAACCAGGTACCGCAATTTTCTGATGGGACGGGGCGGAGGCAAGGGCGCTGCTCCGTTGCACCATGTAACTGTCCCGCCATGCTCTGCCTAGACATACTACTAGTCACACGGTCTTGTCACCCTCGTTGACCCATCAAACAACAGGGATTGAAAACTAACCCCTTAATAGTCATCACAGCTTGTACAAGAGGCGACATTCACAATGTCAACATGCATGCATTGCACGACAACTTCAAGACACCTACCACTGCTATCCACCAATGGTTTATAGCTATATATCTTACTTACTGCCATCCGATCCCTCACAGCCATCATTACTAACAAGCGCAAACTTGAATATAACCACACTTAAATGTAGGCGGACTAGCGCCTTCCATTCTTATAGGGCCCACCCTCGAGAGGGGGAAGTAGTCGCAAGGCGAAGTGACTCTTAGTTACGCTGGCTTTGGCCGGAGTCTTCTTCTTCTTTTCCTATGCATCTCCAAACCCACCTTCAATTAATTGTGCGAATACACATAAAACCATATCCAAAACTCATTATAGTTCATCTATATATGTCTTCACACCCAGAGGATATACCCCTCACCCCTGCTATCCTTCAACAAATAACAACATGTTCAAATAACCCAGTCAACTCCTCATCAACAATCCTTCTTGTAGGAGATCACTTCAATTGAGATCTTACTATGCTGGGTAGATTGCATAGTTGTATACAGTCCCCCCCTTCTATTAAAGACCTTGAATGGATCACTTTTGTCCAAACTATTGGATTTCAGTACATCACCACAAACCAACCCTTTTCTAAACAAGGTGGACAAGACTACACTTGGCATAGCCTTATTGACGGCTACTACCTCAAAATACCCGGAACCACTGATGTACAACTCTAGGCAGTGGTCTGTTTGACGGATAATGCTCGGCCCGATCTAAATTAATCTGGTTTGTTGGAAAACAAAACGTCTTCGTACAACTCTACGGTAACGCTTTGCACTTTCTCACAAATGATTCCTGGCTACATGACAATTTAGATATGCACTCACTGACCAATAATCTCCTTCAAAACATTGTTCCAGATTCCTAAAAATTGAACACCGAACACGTGGAGGAAAATCAAATCAACAGATGAATCTTACTACTGCGTTATGTTGTGAACAAAATGTGGATTTACACCGGTTCTCAACCACTAGCAGGGATGCGAATCAAAGAGACTTTGTAACCAAATTTGGAATTGGTTTGATTTAGGGGGCAATAGCTGCAAGGCGAAGCGGCTCTTAGTTACGCCGGCTTTGGCCGGAGTCATCTCTCTTGGTTTGATTTCATTCCCTTAGTACAAAATTAAAATACAAATATGTTTGCCTTCGGGCTGGGGCTCACTGCAATGCCTTCGTGGCTCTGTATGGGGGTTTATTTCGAGGCTGAGTTCTTGGGGCTGACCCGTCTTTCCTTGGAAACTAAGACTAAAAACTAAAAAATATTTTTTTTTATTAAATTTTTTTGGACCATTTCTCGATTTGTGCGTGTCATCCTTGCGCAGGGCCATGCTAATCTTCTCTGTATCGTTCCAATTTTATCATATGTCTCCGAAGAGACACTAAATGGTATCAAAGTTGTACCTTTTAACCCCTAAATGCCACCAACAGTTGGTAGCTACTGAGTTGGATAGTGCACTGAGTGCCACCCAAATGATTCTGGGGTCAAATTCAACTACCTTGATGGTTGTGGTATGTTCTTCTCCCCCCTCCCTTGGGCGGTGTCTTATGCGGAAGCCTTCACGGCGAGGTTACTCGGAAAGAGGTTATTATTTCCTCTCACTATAATTAGGGGGCCTGATTTGTGAGCTATTGTTTCCCTTTAAAAAATTAAAAAATAAACCCCTATATATATTAATAAAAAAACAAAATGTTAAATGGTGTCAAAGTTGTACCTTTTTCATACAAATCTCTACATTTCATTTCCTTAGTACAAAATTAAATTACAAATCTCTTTGCCTTCAGACTGGGCCTCTATGTAATGCCTCCATGGCTATGTAAGGGGGTTTATTTCGAGGCCGAGATCCTGCGGCTGGCCCGTCTTTCCTTCGAAACAAAAAAGTAAAGAGAGAAGACTCTGGCCGAGACCGAGGCAACTAAGAGCCACTTTGCCTTGCGGCCAACAAAGTAAAGAAATAAAACAAAAAAAACAAAATGCTAAATGGTGTCAAAGTTATACCTTTTAACCCCTAAATGCCCCAACCGATTAATTTTTTCACCTGCAATAAGTCTATATGGTGGTTATGGTTCATCTTGATGTAGATGGTTCCTGAAATGACAAGAAACAAGAGTGATTCCAGTTGTAGGGCATGGGGAACTGATGGATGTTGAGGCAGAGAAGACCATGGGTCCTATGATGATTGACACGTAAGTTAAGCGTTGTTAGTTGTTACCACGTCGTGAGGCTAAGCATCGTGCGGCAAAAATCTAGGTTTGCGCCGGCAGCCATTATTGGTCATTGGTACTATCCCTCAAATTTGGAGGGGTTATGGACGACCTGACCTGTCCTTGTAGGAAGCAACAGTGTGATCCATCACAAGCCTCCATCTTTCTTGGCCACTGCGCCCTTGCTCGGATCAGCAGCCGCTGCAAGTCGCTGAATTGTTGACTGTTGGAATGCATTGAGGTTCATGACTTCTCCCCAGTTTCGGTCTCTCTTTTGCGATCTTTATTTCTGCCTTCGGATGTGAAGTGAAGTAAGCAGAATGATGCTTACGAAGAGCTAAGATTGTGGGTTTCAGATTTGAAGTTTGGGGTTACTATCGTACGAATGGGGGAAGAGAATGTGAGGGCGGATCGATACACCCCATGCGCAGTGTGCTCACATGCATGTTTCATTGCACATGGGAAGCGGAAGACGAAGCCCAAGGCCAGCTTGTTTCCTTGTTTCCTCAAGACACTGCCAGATCGCGCTCTGCACTCAACCAAGAATTGCTTCCTGGTAAGTTTTCTTGTTAATTTCAGATCCTCTCTCTCTCTCTCTCTCGCTACTTAGAGTAGACTAGACTGGCGGCGCACTCTCGGCGTCTCATAGTTGGAGCACCGCCAGGGGTACATTCTTCCTTGATCTCTCTATTGAATCATTAGCTGTGTTGGGCTGCCCCTAGTGGGCCAACAATGCAGCACTCAAACGTCTGCATTTCAGTACGATGTCTTTACTACTAGGCCTTCATACCCCACCGATCGCTTGTGCACGGACAGTGATTGGCCAACGACACTGTGGGCCGATTTTGAGCTAGCGTCAGAGGGCTGTGCCCTTGAACCACTACATTATGATGAATTCACGTTGCTTTCTGTGAAGCTGCCTAATCCAAACCCACAGCCAAGCAATCTTTGGCCTTTTGCATCTGATAGAAAGTCAGAGTGCACAGGTTAGCCTTACCTGTCTAATTCTCATTTCCATGTCTGACGACCTAGATATTTGTAGTTGCCCTGGGGCTGTGTAAGGCCTCCCTGGAATGTCTTGAGGGGGAGTCTATTGCTACTGTACCGATTAGCAGTTGTTTTCCTTGTGTCTTCGTGCTGATGTGTTACCTTGTGGAGGGAGGGAGGCGAGACTTCTAATCTATATATGCATAATATGAGTGATCTCCTTCTTCAGTAAGTCAATTATTTTATTTTTAATCTTTTACTACCATCTATTGGTAAGTTCTCCTATTCCTGTTTCAAAAAAATTGATTGAACTTCCTAGATATGTACATGACTCTACTTTCGAATACTCAAACCACATTACTTTGTGCAACACCTGGGTCATGAATGGGCTTTTATTATGAAAACTGAGTGAACTTCAAGATGTCTACATGATGTTCATTGACAGCAAAATTTTCATAGGAAGATGATGGTAGGGGTGAATAGCCATGTAGCACAGGAAATCAATGAGGCTAAGCAAAGCTGCTATGAATCTTTCACAGAACTGCATGTCCATTAATTATGCACTTCACTACAATGACTATTGAACACATTCGGTGTTAAACTACAATGGCCACTGCTCTCAAACCTGAGCTGAACACTGTCCTCAGGCCTGAGTACTTGCCAGGCCAGCATGTACAAGTCATCCTCCTCTTTAGTGCAACCACCATTGTATGCACCTAGTCTTGTTACAAACCTCCATGACCCACCATGTTCGTCATTACTTCTACCATCCTTCGCCAGTAACTATCTGGACCTTAACCCGTACCAAACACTGCATGTATTGACATGTGGAGTATTATGCCTGGACAAGGAAGAAACAATCTTCTGGTTGAGCCCAGCTGGCTTATGTTGGTGATTGAAGGTGCACACTGGTTGAACAGATGATTGCACTCTGCCACTCTGCTCCTAAGTACTGTACCTTTGCAAAGTAGCGGTTCTGATATGTTTGGGTGGAGGGTTCTGAGTTTGGAGGGGTGGTCGCTTCCTCTAATGAAGTAGTGCAGCTCCGGAAAACCAGTATTTGCTTAGTCTTTGGGTAAAGGGTTAAGACTTTTGGTTTAATGCCTCCTTGGTCATACAATTGCCAGAACTCGGTACTGACTTGCGGCATGGGTATGGTTCAAGAGCTAAAATGTATGCCATTCAAGGACAGTGGTGAGTCTATCAGGTTTGAAGAATCATTCCTCACTTGGGTTGTCTCTGGCAGAAATTGCCAATTTCCTTTGTGAGATCACACAGCTCCAAAATCAAAGAGATTGCAACCCTAGAAGGAGCGAGCGGTTGCGAATGGCGTGTGAAAATAAAAAATGGGTCTATCTGTGGTGGGTGGAGGATATTTGCTAGAGACCACTGGCTGGAGAAGGGAGAGCAGCTTATGTTTACTCTGATCTCAGATGAACGCTTCATTGTGCAAGTGTTTGACAAGTCTGGTTGTGAGAAAGCAAGCTCTTATGAAGCAACCATCACTCGCATCTTTAGTGAGGGAAGCAAATGTGGAAAGCGAAAGGCTAGAGACGATGCACATGCACCACCAATTGCAGGAGATAAGGTGTTGTGTGAGGAGAGCCAAATGGGAGTTTCGAATCCTCCAAACAGAGGTTCCGTGGGACAGCATTTGGGTGCTGACTTTGGAGGTGGGATTGGTCACAATAGCGGACCCAGGTTATCGAAAGTCCAACGGATGCTGAAGTATCCACAAGGACAGAGGGTTCATGAGATTCTCAAGGACAAGGACAAGGTTAGTCATAATGATGAAGTGAGTACTGATGGTGAGAGTTCAGAGGAGGATGGTGACAGTGAGAGCAAAAGTAGCTCAGATGGTGATGTTGGGACTAGCTCCTCCAACAGTGATAGTGAAACAACCTTAGACAGTGAGGATGGAATCAGTATGAAGAGTGAAGATACAAGCGGAAGGGATGATGTTGTGGAGGAGGGCCATAGTCTTCATGGGATGGCCATTGAAAACGCAAAGGCTGGGAAGGTTGCAAATGTTAGGGGTGCAGAAGGTAAGGTTTGGAAGAGAACAACATTGGCTGCATACATGGAGCATAGCAACCAGAAAAAGAGAACAAGCCTGCGATCACAAGGTATAAAGACTGCCAACATGCCGGAAACTGACGGTGGCGCTGAAGGTCATGTTCAGATTCTTGAAGGCACGCAGGATAAGGGGGAGCCTAGTCCTAGGAAGAAGGGAAAAGTACCAGACAATGTGGGGCTCGAGGCAAGTTGCCATGTGGGTGGCAAACATATTGGAGATTATAGCCAAGGGAAGACACTAAGGGGGATACGAAAGTCCAGGGAGACAGCTGACATGCAAAAAATGATTGACAGTCCGAAGCACAACTTACTTAGTGTACCAGAGGTTATAGTGAAAGAGGAGCCAGGCTCTCGAAGCAATGGAGAGATTGCAAATCATCCTAGGATGTTGCAATCAACAAGCACTCTTCTCCCTCAGGAGCACCTGGTCAATGTAGAGAAGGCCCTTAATGCTGCGCGCGTTTGCGTATTGAAGTGTGAAAAACCAAGTGTTGTAGTAGTCATGAGGCCCTCCCATATCAGCAAAAACTGCCTTGTTGTAAGTATTCTCCAAGGATTTCCCATCTTTCTTTCTTTGGCTTAAATGGAAGCTTGTCACCATGAGGTTAACTTGTCACCTTAGCCCTTTTTGTTCTTCAAATCTTTTAACAGTTTCTTGTTTATCAGTCATCACTAATTAAGTAGATGTCCCACCCTAATAGCTAGGGGCTGCCATCCTCTGAAGCATCATGTTACTTATATACTCCATATTCTTTGGGCTTAAAATTGTTATATTGGCAAGTTTACCACGGCTCGAACAATCTTTGAACACTTTGTCTATTATCAAGTCATGGCCACAAGGCTACGGCAAACAACGTCTTATGAGTACATTCTATTATCAAGTCATGTAATAATTAGGGTTTTCACATCAACAGATAGGGGTTACAATGTTAGGACACAAGGATCTTACAAAAGTGTCATAGCCGTTAACATGTGCTGTTTTGGTTCTCTCCAAGATGAATTTCAAGATCTGTATTGGCGATCAATTTGTAGGGAATATTGACGATGTGATGTTTGTGAATTTTTTTGCAGCGTGTACCAAGACAATTCTCAAGAGAGCATTTGCCAAAGACATCTGCGCAAGTCACTTTATTGAGCCCAGAAGGCCAATCGTGGGCTGGTTACTGGAATCCAAACAGTTGGTCTATAGGCGGTCAAGGTTGGAGAGACTTTGCTCATGTACATTCCCTCAAGGAATGTGATGCATGTGTGTTTGAAGTCATTGGTTCTTCCCTATCAGTCGTCACAGTCACGGTTCATATTTTCCCAGCAGTCAAAACTGCCGATGGCGTGCATCGCAGTCAATTTAGACCATCAACTTCGGCCATGGAAGCTGTGTCCAAGAGAACAAGGTCTACTACTGGAGCCGACGTCTTAGAACCTGTGACTGTTCCATCCTCTTCCATGCATCAAGGCACGCAGTCAATGGCCCCACAACATGCGGGAAAAGGGGAAAAGGGACGAAGACAGAAAAACTTGAAGAGGGAGAGGGAGAGGAAAGAGAAGGCCATCGACCCACACAAAGAATCTGAATACAAGGCAAAAGCTATACACTTGAGCACAAGACATGAAGCCATGCCAGCTACAATCTTGAATAAGAAGGAAGCCAAGCGACAAATGCGCAATATCCTTGGCAAAAGCAGTCACGGTGAGAAAGTTCTGAAAGCGCAGACAAAGAGAAATTGTAAGTATTATCCTGTTGTCCGCCTATTGGATCGCCGAAAAGGGTTGAAGGAGGCGATGTTTTTGGTGGAGCTGGAGGGGAAAGTGACAGAAGTTGATAAGAAGGGGGTTGTTAAACAAGATGACAATGGGAACTGGTGGGTCCCCTATAGTCATTTCTCCTCGGATTTCCTTAGTTGCTTCATCAACTAGTCATGCTCGGATTGGTTGATGCATAATTTAGGGTGCTCATACTCGGTAGTCGCTAATAGTCATTTTCATAAGAACGGTATTGTCAAACAAGTTGAAAGTGGCAACTGGTGGTGGGTCCATGAAAGTCATTTTTCCTAGTATCTTTTCAGCTGATTAGAGGGTGCTCTTACTTATTGCCTTGGCAGTCTCCGATAGTTAACTTGGCTTGGCCCAAGCTCTTACAACAACAGATTATATATTAGAGAGAGCCATTACCCATTGTATAGGCAATCCCCATCATTCAATCCACATCAACTGATTAGAGGGTGCTAATACTCATTGCATTGGCCGACAATTCTGGAATCTACCCATGCTGGATCAATAACTCATTGGTGTTACTCTTTGCATCGGCTACCGGTTTTTAAGTCATTCAAGCTAGACCGATAGCTTATTAGCTTCATCCAACCTTCCAGTGAAATGTTTGCGACGAACTAACAGTATGAGAGGAAAGCATGGTGGTGAAACAATTGGTGGTGATGTATACTTGGCCAATCTCACTCTCACTAGTACAAAGAGGGGTCTCAGAACAGCATTTCCATTTTAGTGGTATCTTGTGCCGAATGACGAAGAGGGATCTAATTGCCCCTTCATTTGATTATTATCGAATGCCTTTCGGTGAAATTGGTTTCTTATTTAGTGCAGCAGGTGCACCATTCTAACCCTTAGGCACAAGAGCTTTGCAGCTCCTTACAAGGCCTGCGAAACAATGTTGTGGGGTTTTTGTCCAAGTGTCTAACAATGCGCGAATGCATTCTTGTGGCTTTGGGGATCTATTTTCTTCTGGGTTTGCCAACTACATATTGCAAACACAGTCCTTCTCACTCATCCACTATATTTGTGGCCATTGCATTTTATTGGCTCCTCCCCAAGGAGAGACCATGTACATTGTTTTCTCTTCATGTACCTTCCCCGGTCAATACATAATACCAAGATATACCTTCCCCAATAAATAGCCATTTTCCAGTATACTATAGATTCTCATCCTACTGTTACCCATTCATTCGTGACTTGGTGAATGCTATACTTTCATTATAGTCTGTTTCCTTCAGATTTATCCCTTCATATTCAGTTCTCTTTAGATTTATCCCTTCAGTTCTATTATATTTAGTTCCCTTCAGACTTTCTGTGAGGTTTGTCATAATGACTTCCATTATGTTCAGTGCTCTTCAGATTTATCCCTCCAATTCCACATTCCTTGCACTTAATCTATTATTGTTATTATTTTCTATCGAGTTGAAAATATAAAATATTTTGATTCTAAATTTCACATCTATTTGTCAATGCTAACGGTTCCGATTTTATGTTTTAAATCTTTATAGGTTTTATTTCAATAAAATCAAAATCGCCAGTGCTAGCTTTCTAGTTTTGTAATTAGGGTGGAACCATTACGCGACTAGGCACTTGTTCAGCTAATATGGGAAGGAAAGGTGTAAACCAGGAATGCTGAGGCCTTTAGTTGAATGGGCATGGTTAACCAATTCATTGCTTTCCACAAATTTTGTCTATGTATCAATAATAACATGCCATTGTGACCTAACAATATTATGGGCAATGTGTGCAAAGACGTGACATGTTGTGTATTAGGTGAAGTCCTACAACGAGGGCTTTACGCGATTCAAGATTCCATAGCCCCGAGGGCGTGGGAGTCTTGAATCACGTAAGGCCCGAGTTACAGGACTTTACCTCACATAAAAACTGAATGCATATCCAGAATATCCAGAATATGAGGTTACAAGGTCCATAATTACTAGTCTTTTTATGATTACGGGCCCAAGCCCATAGGCTCAACGGCATAACAGGATAAACGGGAATTATGCTTTTTAAAGCCCCACAAAGTACACTAAGATTTTCCGATGAGGTTCTTACGTATTAGGAGCCACGTTACCTTGGATAGTTATCTAGGATAATCTGCCGAAGAGCCAACGGGAGGCGGGAGCCGCGGCAGATTATCTTAGGTGACGTGGCGACCAATGGCCGTTGCCGTACGTAATTTGTGTTGGCGAGGAATGCTCTCGTAATGGAATGATCCAGGGTTCAACATCTCGTAGCACGTGAACAACCTATAGGAATTTTTTATTTGATCTACTTACATAGACATGGCAGGATACCGAAGATTGAGGACTAACTTGTGCTGGTAGAAGCGGCTAGCGTCAGATCACGAGCAATGATGAGGGCAACTTGTAATGATAGAAGACCCGGTAGATTATGACGGCAGATTATGGGATATAATCTGATCCCCAAAAATGCCAGAATTTCGAGCCACAACAAATTACGTTGAACTAGAGCGATAGCTGCGTACAAAGCTCAATACAACTGATAGGGAATTCATAAAGAGCCATTTGTTGAAGCCTCCACAATATGCTTATAAAGAAAGCTCAATTTTGTTGCTTGTTGCCATAGAATAGTGAGATTCTCTTCATTATGCAGCTCTTTCTCCCTTTCTGGATTTTACTGTCTCAAGTGTCGTGCACCTAAGCGTCGTGCACCTAAGCATCGTGCCACAACATATATCGTTGTTCACCATACATTCTAAGCACACAATCCTAGAAAGCTATGCCATAATGATAATGAAAGTGAACACAATGGAAACACTCCACTCTTGAATCCACTCAATCATATAGACCAAGTCAAGCCAAGGGCACCCTTGCTAAGGGAATCCACCCTACAAAGCCCTCAACACACTCCCTCTCAATACCTAGAGCTATGGAGGTGAGAAAGGCTCATGGAGGCTCAACTACAAGAAGATGAGCCCTCCTCAACACTCACAAGGGGAAAAACCCATCCCCATGTCCTAAGTGAGGTTTGACAGCTCACTTGGCATGTGAGACCAAATGAAGTTCCAACACAAAAAATACAAATATAAATATCCAAAATGTCATAGTTACTAGAAGTAGGTAATTCTAGTTAACCGTGACTAAAACCATGACAGCTGTCGTGCACCTAAGCATCGTGCCACAACATACATCGCTGTTCACCATACATTCTAAGCACACAATCCTAGAAAGCTATGCCACAATCGCCCCCCTAGCTGGTGATTAGGTCCCTCTAACACCGGATAGCTGACAAGTATCCATCTCAATAAGATCATCGTTTGGTCTTCAATCGCACATCTCCCAATTTTCTAAAGTATATGGATCAAGAGGTCGGGTGCAACGAGAGTCCCATCGTTAGTCGCCTGCTTGCAATCCATGATCTTCAATTGAGTATCCATGGCGTTGAGCTCCCATCAGCTAGACCTTGGATCACTTGTCAACTACACCATTGTCATGCCCACTACCTATGGCCAAGGCATCATGGACACAACCATTCTCCACTAAGAACCTCCTTAAGTGGCGGTGTCAAGCATCCCATGTGTCACCCCCTTGAGAATTTGTCACACACCAACATGGTTGCGGCACCACCAGCATACCCACATAGCATGCAACGCAACCCTGCAGGTACCACTGCAAGGTTGGGATCTATCATTCCATCCACATGTGGAAGGTGACATGGTGCGCAATTGCGCACATGGTCCTTCCATACCATGCCATCTCGACCCTCCAGAATCAACACTCCTGAATGCAACACCTCCCGGACCCTTAGAATCACACGTCCTGCAGTGACATCCAAAGTCATAGGCGTTGTCTGCTGCAGATACACATAGTCCCCAGGGTGGAAACGCCGAACACCTTGCCAATATCCCCTCCACATATAGTGGCGTACCTCAATGTGTCTCAGTATTGGGCAATAGCAAGGTTTTCAAAAGCCATAGGCATGACTCTCTTGAACAACTCTGTCTGCTGGGCACATGCTTGTGTCCACACATCCGGATCATCAAGGTTGAGGACTATTGCAGTCTCTCTGTGAATAGATGCAGACAAATCTGGTTCTCGGCCAAAGAGAAGGAAATAAGGTGAGAACGAGGCAAGTGATGCTTGTTTGCTAAACATGTAGCCCATGGCCAACCAAGGTAGCTGAAGGTCCCAATCTCCTAAGTGTCCCTTCTTCAAGCCATACTTGCGCAAGCCTCGCTTGACTATTTGTACAACCCTCTCTGCTAGGCCATCAGCCTCGGGATGATCCCGAGAAGTAGTGCGGTGATCTATCAAGGCTTGCTCACACAAAGCCTGAAACTCCCCCAATAACTCTCTCCCCTGGTCCGTGACTACCTCGGCTGGAGCACCAAATTGGCTAAGCACTCGATCTAAGAATGCATACGCAGCCCCCTCACTTGCCTTGTCAGGCAATGCCACCAGTTCAATCCACTTGGAAAAATGTTCCACCATCACCAGCACATACTTGTTATGTCATGGTTTTAGTCATGGTTATCTAGAATTACCTACTTCTAGTTAACTAGATATTTACATTTATATTTTGTGTGTTGGGACTTCATTTGGTCTCACATGCCAAGTGAGGTATCGAGTCTCACTTGAGACATGGAGATAGGTTTTCCCCTTGTGAGTGTTGAGGAGGCTCATCTTCTTGTAGTTGAACCTCCATGAGCTTCTCTCACCTCCATAGCTCTAGGTATTGAGAGGGAGTGTGTTGAGGGCTTTGTAGGGTGGATTCCTTTAGCAAAGGTGCCCTTGGCTTGACTTGGTTTATGTGATAGAGTGGATTTCACTTGGAAGGACTAGGGCTTGTTCTTCATGTGATTGCTTCATGCTTTGAGAGCTTTCATTGTCTTCTACTTCTCTTATTTCTCATCTCTTATCACTACAAGAAGATCACCTTATGCTTGTGAGTGCGGAGTGTAAGGATTAGTTTTGCACTCATATTTTAAAGAGGTTGAGAGCTAGGAGAATTTAGCTCTTGTATCACAAGGCTTGCAAGGGGTTGCAAGGAAAGGTGCTCCAGTATTGCATGCACCAAGGAGTTGGAGAGCTTGAGAAGAAAGCTCTCGAGTCACAAGATTTTGCAAAGATTGTAAGGAGGAAGTCTTGTGTGTGTGGAAGCATGGATTCTAGGGTTTGAGAATCCTTTGTATGCATTATGGAGTCGATGGTGTGTGCCATGGCTTGTGGAGAGTGACTAAAGGCTTGTTAGTGCTCATTTCACTATCAAGCTAGGGTTAAGCAAAAGCAAGTTCAAAGTGTGGATGTTGTGGAAGAGAAGCCAATGAGCTATATATGCTTGGGCTTGAAGACAACAAGGGCAAGCACTTGGAGAGCACTAAGAAGCTCAAGAGGTTTTGAAAGGGAGCATGTGAAGAAATCTTCCAATCATGGTGGTGTGGAGCCAAGCTTAGGGTGCCATTGGAAGGGCTTGGAGAACATGTGGTGGGAAATCCTTGAAGGGAAATCATCATTCAATGTATGCATAGCTTCATCCTAACTATGTAATGTGACAAGAGGGGGAGGCAATACTTGGCTATTCATGCTCTTGGTAGTGCGAGCTTTGTGGTGGATAGTTGACCAAGCAAGTGGTGCATGTGTGGAGCATGCTCGCTTGAGTTTGTAAGTTCAAGTTTGAGAAGGGGAGCTCGTGAACTAGCAAGAGGTGAAGGCCTTTGAGATCCACTTGTGTGTGAAGTGGAGAGGTGTTGATTCATGTTATGATGAAGGAGAGCAACACATAGGCCAAGAGGTCATGAAACATGCATTCAAATGACCACGGGGAGCACATGGATGATGGATTGGTGCAAGACCCCAAATGAGGCATATGGCGTGAGAGTGGGATCCAAGGCGGATTGCTTGGGAGCATTATTGTAAGTGACAAGCATTGCTCCTACACATTGAGATAATTTGTGTTGATTTGGAGCAATTGTCAAGTGATGAGGAGACAAATGCATGATTGCTCGGCAATGGAGATATGGTAGTTTGCAATCAAATCCAAGGACTAGAAGGGGGATTGATTTGGTGGACAATGACTTGCAAGTTGAGTTGGACCACTCTTGGCTGCACATTGGGGTGGAAGAGAGCAAGAAGATGCATCTTATGACCACCTAGAGACCATATTTTTGCTTGAGTAGAAGCATAGAAGTCAAGGACTTGCATTCTAGCTCTTCATTACAAACCCTAGTAGTGTATGCTCAGACTATACCTCTGTTAGTATACCAAACATGAGCTTGTCCATTTTACTATACCTCTATTGAGGTATCACCATATGTGAACCCTAATCAGCTCAGACTATACCTCTGTTAGTATACCAAACATGAGCTTGTTCCTTTTACTATACCTCTGTTGAGGTATCACCATATGTGAACCTTAATCAGCTCAGACTATACCTCTGTTAGTATACCAAACATGAGCTTGTCCCTTTTACTATACCTCTGTTGAGGTATCACCATATGTGGACCCTAATCAGCTCAAACTATACCTCTGTTAGTATACCAAACAGAACCCTCATTTTCAGACTATACCTCTGTAAAGGTATCATCAACATAAGGGACCCTAGCAACCTCAGACTATACCTCTGTTAAGCTATCAACAGTGAAAGGACTTTGTGAAATTTAAGGGCCTTTGGAGGATTGTTTGGAAGATATTTGAGGGCCCTTGGAGGAGTATTTGGAGGATCTTTGGGGTCCTTGGAGGAGTGTTTGAGGATCTTTGGGGTCCTTGGAGGACCCTTCGAGGAGCTTTGGTGGACAATGTTGAAGAGCTCTTGAAGGATTGATTGAGGGATATTGAAGGATATTTGCCACGGCCATACAAGCGAGTGGATAGAGACAAGAGGGAGAGTGGTGGGATGAGAGCATTCTGGGGTTAGGAATTGCTTTAGTTTCTCTTCTCCTTAGTCTTTCACCCTCTCTGTAGGCCAAAACCTTTCCGTAGATGGAGGCAAGAGTCAGTCCGGGTTTGGGCTGGGGTGTCCTTGCAGGAGCGACACTGTGGAGTGTTTTTGGTGTGGGGGAGTTATTGTCTTGATTTTCTTGTGTTTGGATCCCCTCCACACCTGCATGCTTGACTGTGCGCCATGTTAGCTTTGTGTGGGCGCTTGTTTTCATAGGAGGTTGGTCCGGATTTGATCACCGTTGGCTATGGCTGAGCAGCGCAGAGTATGGAGTACACTTCCCTTGATGGTCTCCCTGCCTAACGAGACGGTACAGGCAGCGAGTGGGGGCAAACAGGTGAGGACCACGAGGTGCAGGCCGCATCCATGGCACACGTGGGAGGTGTTCGAGGTTCAAAAAGAGTTGGCAGCCAAGGTGGCCGTGATGGATGAGGTTGGGGATTTTTCTCGGGTTGAGGAGGTCCTCAAGGATGGGATGATGGGGCAGGATGAGACATTATCACTGACAGAGGAGGCAGTGGTCACTGCTCAAGAGGTTGCAGCATAGCAACCACGGGACGCGTCTTCTACCTCTAAGCCTGCTGGACTCAAGGTTGCAGTCACGGATGACAACTGGGAGCCTGATGTTGGACCTATAGTCACCGGAGGAGAAAGACGACGTATACGGCGGTTCTTGAGGGCTTATAGGAACTGCTTTGCCTTCAGTTTGAAGGACTTAGGAGCACTGAAGGGTCAAGAGATTTGCATTGAATTGGCTACTGACACGCCAAGCAATTGAGATCCATTGCTTGCCCCAACACCTGACGATGTGATGCCTCAGAAAGAGATGGCACCGCCGTGGTACCAGTGGTGAAACCCATTGCCCGCTCACGCTCGTCAGCATTGGGCTCCACTAACTGTTGCAACTGGCTATCCCACAAGAGGCCAGGTCCACCATCCCGGAAAGCATGAGATCCTGGAAAGCTGAGCAGTGTAGGCAAGGTTTGGTGGCCGCTGCACCCCATCAAATGCACGCTTGAGCAATGCATATGGCATCAAGTTGGTCCACCATAGTCGTGGGCGATGAGCCCGTGACCCCACTGCAGCTGCATCCAGCAACACTGCTGACCCAAGCCAAGACCGCACTTGATGTACACTGGCCATCACCTTGGCCCGAGAATCACCCATCAATGGCACATTCTCCAAGATATATGCCAGAGAGTCTGTCTGCTGAAGCTGTAAATAGCGCAGGACCCTCAATATCTCCCAAAACAGACGTGACCTTGAGTCTTGTAACCCATTGTTATACCCAGCTTATGAAAGCCCTTGGCAGGGCCAACCTACCACTACTAAGTGAATAGGGCCAACCCGCTCCAAATCATGCGCCCCCAGCAAGGTCTCATCCCTCTCCACATATAGGTAACGTCGAACTCGTACACCTGCCTGCAGCACTGCAGCCGATCCAGTGCTAATCCCGCCAAACAAGTCCAGAAGACATATGCCTTCATCCGGGCACTGCCACACAAGAGGTGTGGTATCCAATGGCAACAACTGAGGTGGTCCTGGTGCAATCGCCGCATTCTCCTCCTCTCCTTACGGTACAAAGGCCTCTACCCAGGCTTGTTGCACCCGTCTATCAGCAGCCTGCTGCAAATCCTTGCTCGTACCTCACAATGGAGTGTGAGCAACCATGGAAGGCAACTCCGCCATACCATGCATGTCATCCTGCTCTGGTAGAGGTGGCACATTCTCTACATGGGCATTGCCCTCCAGCAACTCTCCAGGCCAACAACTGCAGCTGTGAAGGCTGCTAGTGTTGGCATCTTGCCCCGTTGGGTAGCAGCAACACCCCCAATGAACGTCACAGGGAGCTGTACACGACGACCATCCTCTGACTACCATCCAGGCCTGTAGGATGCTGACTCCTCCCAAAAATCCAGGGTGAAGCCCATGGGATACAACACTGCCCCACCAACGAGAACATCGTAAGAGACCGCGTCTGTCACAATGGCCTTGGCTCGCATCACTGAGCCATCATGTCTATATCTGGAAGGGACAAGGCTCCATATCCACCTCCATGAGGCCCAAACCTGCAATAGCGGCTTTGCCCAACATTAGTGGCTGAGCTCCCGAGTCCAACAAGACCCGTTGTGGCCGGTACCTCTTGTCTGCCGGTCCACTCAAAGAGAAAATGTCATCCTGGTTGTCTAACAAGACAACTCCAGGTGTCACCATGGCGCGCTCAAAGGCTGGCCTAACTGGCAGCTCCGTCAACCTGGCAGCTGCAGCTTGCCATGGCCCAGCCGTGGCAGTCTTGACCCTCAGATCCGAGGATCCCTCTGCCACTACACCTTCCACTAACTCCGTAGAAGATGAAGTGACCTCCCCATTCTCACAGAGTGTTGCTGCTAGTCTGAACACTGTAGCTGGTCTTACCCCCGGCGTCGTAATCATGGTTGCCGAGAACAGTGGGGCCTCTCACACAGAGGTGGCCGCCCCCAACAACACACTGGCTGCACTAGCCTTGGCAGCATGTGTCAGTGCTGCACGTGTAGCTCTTCTCAATGGCACAATAACCTCCGCCTCGGTATCCATGGGGCGAGAATTAGGTGCCATGGATGTCGTCGACACTGTTTCCGCCAAGATGAATGGTTGAGGAAACCTAGCCTAACCGGTTGCCTCCCCACGTTGTGAATCCAACTTCACCTCTGCACCTCGTGGCTCAAGAACTCGTGCTGCTCCTCGAGTGACGGCTGCAGCAGACTCCACCTGCACTAGTGGTAGTGCTGCCCCACACATAAATCCCATGCCTCCCACGTCTCCTCCGTCAGGATGACGCTGCTGAGGAGGAACAGGAGGTGGACCCTCAGGTCTGGGAGCTGGTACCACCTGAGCTGTGGCCATGGCAGCGAGCCTTTGCTCTAGCTACTGAAGCCGGTTGGCCATACCTTGGTCAACGCCCTGACCTCCACGTCCTTGGCCATATTGTGCTTGCCCTCGTCTTGCACCTCGTCCTCTCTGAGGTGCTCCACCTCGCCCTCGGCCACCATTGTTCCCTTGGAACTGGCCTTGCCGCAAATCAGGGTGCAAGTCATAACACTGGGCATCTCCATGCCCATACTTGCCACAATGCCCTCACTGCAGGCTGTGCTTGTGCCGGCCCTTTGCCACTTTCTGGGCAATCTTTCTTGACATGGGGTCCTCCACATGTCCAACATACCACCCCTGGTTGCTGTTGGCCTGCAAAAGAAGCTATTGGCCTCTGCACCTGAGGTCCCCTGTAAGCTCCATGGAATTTGGGTTGGGCAACCTTGCCCCCCTGACCACGCTGTTGGGCAGTCCCTTGTACCTGTTGGCTAGTAGCTGCGCCTTGTGCAGGCATGTCCTTGCCAAATCCAATGGTAACAACTCGCTCTTCCACCATGTTGAGCTCAATCCGCTTAGTCAGCAGAAACACATATGCTAATGTGGGTTGGGCCGCTTGTAACAGGGTTGCATCCCGCACCCTTCTCCTGAGCTCCTTGTCCAAAATTCCATACCAGAATTGGACCGCCTGAGCTTCAGTAACCCCTTGGGTCACACTTATCAAGCGCCTCATACGAGTGTAGGCCTCTCGCAAGCTCTCACTGGATTTGCGCTGGAAGTCTTGCAAACTTCGCAGCTTCTCTGTCCGTACACATGGTAGTTCCTCCGCAACTCCTGGAAGAACTCCACCACCGGGTTGAATCTAGGCACATATGTTGTAGTCATGGCAGGAGGAGTAGTAGCACCTTTTGAACTGGTACCACCTGCAGAAGTGTCGGCACTACTTGTTCCACTACTAGTGCTTGTAGTTGGAGATGTTTGTGTAGCTGCTGGTGTCACCGCTGCCCTTGTGCCTCTAGTGATTGAGACATAGTAAGGTGACCAATACTCTCGCCACTCCTCAATCTCCACCGCATGTCCCCGCCTAAATTCATGGTAATCATCCATGGGCGGCTCCTCAAGGTGCTGGAATAGCCCCTTCCACGCCATAAAGGGCGTAAACAGTTGTGGATTACGCATTTGCTGCAAATCAAACTAACTGTCAAACTCTTGTATAAAGTCATCAAGCTCGATGGTGCCCACAGCTCCAGAGTACCTACGTGGCCCCTTGGTAGCTCCATACATCTCCTCCATCGTGTCCCACAACAATGGCACGGAAATGACTTGCACCCTCGGTGAGAATCCTCCTGACTCCGAGTCTGAACCTTCCTCAGAAGACACTGAAGGTGAAAGTGGCCTAAACCGCACACCTCATCTTGTGTACCCACTAGTATTGCTGGTGCTCGTACCGGCACTCCCCTCAGCAGCTGGTGGCACCTCCGTGATGAAAACTCACAACCCAACCGGTTGTCAACCTGTCTCTAATCCCCACTTTCTATAAGGTAACCGGGTAGAGAACCTGTTGCGGCTACTGGTTCAAGCAGGAATAATAGGTTTCTAACGTAGACCTGTACCTGCACCTGCATCCACCGCAAGCACTCCTATGGTCTGCTGGTCATCAACCCAGCCTCACCATAGAAGAAACACCGGTGGTCTTGCTGGTCATCACTCCAGCCTCACCACCGACAGCATACTCTAGGATTGGCCTTGGAAACCCTATAGATACAGTGACATGGAGAGGTCCTTAATTCAGATGAGAACTCAGGACCTTTGGGAGGCTGGTTTGGTGGAGCTATCTGGGAGAGAGTATGCTTCAGCCACAGTGATGCCAGCCAAGAAAGACGTCTATGGCAATTGGACGGAGAGACGTATGTGCGGTGATTACCGGCCTGTAAATTGTCAGACCAAGTCCGATAGGTATGCCATGCCGACACCAGAGGAGATCTTTGATGCCATTGGGCATGCCAAGGTCTTTAGCACTTTGGATTTACGATCCGGATATCACCAGTTGCCGATCAAAGAGGCGGATAAGCAGAATACGACATTCTGGGGGATCAATGAGCACGGGAAGGATTGCCTATACCAGTGGCGGTTCTTACCATTTGGGCTTAAGAATGCTCCGGCAGAGTTTCAGAGAGTCATGGACAGGATTCTAGCAGGGGTGGAGTTTGCTCGGTGCTACATAGATGACATCATCATCTTTAGTGCTATGGTGGAGGGGCATGAGAGACACGTTCAGGTGATATTTGAGCGCTTGAGGGCGCACGGATTGAAGTTACATCCGGAGAAGTGCAAGTTTTTCCACAACCAAATTGAGTATCTGGGTCACATGATATATCCTGGAGGATTGGAGGTACAGCAGACTAAGATAGAGTCCATTGCACAGATTCCACGTCCCACGGATGTGAGCCGAGTTCGAGCTTTCATGGGGTTAGCAAACTATTATAGACGGTTTGTTAAGGGATTTAGTGCCATTGCAAAGGCTCTAACCAAACTGACCAAGGTGGACCAGGAGTGGTAGTGGGAAGATGAGCAAGAACAAGCTTTTCAAGAGCTCAAGGCGAGGTTGACCTCGGCGCCCATCTTGAGACAACCTATCAGGGGGCGTCTTTTTCAGCTGCATACAGATTGGAGCATGTTGGGGCTTGGAGCGGTGCTCACACAGGTGGATGATGAGGGAAGCGAGTTCGTAGTGGCTTATGCTAGCCGCCGGAACAACGTTGCAGAGTCTAAGTATAGCTCATATGAGGGAGAATGCTTAGCTGCAGTGTGGGCCGTGGCACACTTCAGGTGCTATCTATACGGCAATCTCTTCACCCTTGTCACGGATCATCAACCACTCAAGTGGTTGATAGAGTCAGACAAGCTTACGGGGAAGCTTGCACGGTGGGCACTCATCCTTCAAGAGTATGACTTTCAGGTTGTGCATCGACCGGGTTTGGTCAATCGGGATGTAGATGGGTTGAGTCGTAATCCATGCATGAGCCAGCAGGTAATACTGGAGCTCGGTGGCATGGTGAGACGGACGAGGAGATGGTGCCCGGATGGCATGCATCTGCATTTCTGTGTATCTTGGCAGCGGAAGGCCAGGTTGGACCTACAACAGGGATGACTGTAGACCGAGTGTCTGAGGACCCTGAGGCCAGCAATGAGCAAGGTGGCGCCAAAGATATACATGAGGATTCAGCTGTGTTGGACTACCTCCGCATTGGAGACATGACAACCACTGTGACTGCCAAGGAGAGGGATCGGATCCTACATCGAGCCAAGAGGTTTAAGTGGGAGGGGACACACCTGCTCCGAGTGTGGGAGGATGGTCGAGTGAGGATTGTGCCTCACCCAACACAGTGGGCACGGTTAGTGCGGCATGCCCATGAGGAGTTGGGGCATTTTGGGGTGCGACGCACTCATAATCTACTGTAGGGGAAGTATTGGTGGCGTGGTATGCACACAGAGGTGCAACAATTTAAGGCTAGGTGCATGGTGTGTGACAGGGTGCGTGCTTCATTCAACGCCCCTACTCCACAATTGCACCCTCCTCCGATCATGGGATTGGGCTACAGGTGGAGTCTTGACTTCGCAGGGCCGTTGCCACTGACCATGCGCCACAACAAGTACGTGTTGGTGATGGTGGAGCACTTCTCCAAGTGAATCGAGTTGGTTCTATTGCCTGATTAGGCTAGTGAAAGAGCTGCGTATGCATTCTTGGATTGTGTACTTAGCCAATTCGGTGCTCCAGCTAAGGTACTCATGGACCAAGGGAGAGAGTTCTTGGGGGAGTTTCAAGCGTTGTGTGAGAAGGCCTTGGTAGACCACCGCACCACTTCTCGAGATCATCCTGAGGCCGATGGCTTGGCAGAGAGGGTTGTTCAGACAGTGAAGAGGGGTTTGCGCAAGTATGGCTTGCAGAAGAGACATCTAGGAGATTGGGACCTTCAGTTACCTTGGTTAGCCATGGGCTACAGGTTCAGCAAGCAAGCATCACTTGCCTCCTTCTCACCATTTTCTTCTCTTTGGCCGAGAGCCGGATTTGCCTACATCCATTCGTAGAGAAGCTGCTACAGTTCTCAACCTTGACGATCCGGACATGTGGTGTCGCGGCCCTTTGCCTTGAGGGCAGGGGGTCGGGACACATGAGGGGCTGCCCCTGTGGTGGGGGCAGCAGCGGCGATAGGTATGGGGGGCTGAAGCACCCTTGAGTGCCCAAGGCACTCAAGGAGGCGGAGGCACTCACTAGGTGGAGCCCCGCACACCGGGTTGCGGTGGGGGTGGCTCCACAAGGGGTGGTGGTAGCTTAGCGGGACTTAGTGGGGGTGGCATAGGACTCACCATGGGGTGGAGACCTCGAGGTGGGAGTCGTGGGGAGTCTTGGGACTCATCACGGTCCATTGGGGCCGCGGTGAGTGGGCCAAGACTCACCGCGACTCACCACTGGGAATCGAGGGTCTCCGTGGTGGTTCGCCATAAAATGGCATGGCTGGTTGTGAAACCCCCGCGGACAGCTACAGAAGTATATATAGGGAGTAGTAACCCCGAGAACGGTGCAAGCCCGTTGGTGTCCAAAAACTAGTGAGTAAGCAAGCGAGCCGGAAAGCGACCAAAGAGTGGGGAGCTGTTCCGGACTGCCATCTACCAAAGGGAATTCCACTAGGCCCAAATAGGTGGAGGGACTTTCGGGAGAGCGAAGGGGGACCGTTATGTCCCGGTGAGCAGTCGAAGCTCCGAGTTGGCCCGGCGGCCAGGTTGGGAGTCAGGCGCGCGCATCAAAGCGAGTAACTATGACTTGAAGGGGAGCTTACCGAAGTGAGGCCCGGCGACACTTGGTATCAGAGCTTAGAGTTCAGTACGCGATCGTCCTTGGGATTGGCCTCATCATGGGGTCGGGCAAACCAAAGCGAAAGCGGAACGGCCCAAAAGATGATGACCCTGGTGAGCCCGATGGGGGCGACGTGTCACCGAGGCGGCCGTTTGAGGAAGCGATGAATGTTTTCGAAAACGAGGCCGCTCAGGAGCGGGAGGAATCCTTGAGAGCTCCGACAAACCAAGAGATGCCTCCCATGCCGGTAGCCTTTTGGGAAGGGTTGTTGGCGCAGTTTGGCGGGACGTTGAAAGACGTGTTGAAGGCGGCTAATGCCACTTCCACTAAGGCAAAGTTTAAGGTGAAGCCTAAGAAACCCGGCACCTTCGAGGGCGTTCGAAATCGGAAGGCACTCAACACCTGGCTCCTGGAGCTAGAGCAGTACTTTCGGGCGGCCAAGTTGAGTGACGAGGATCGGGTGGAAGTGGCTCCCACCTATTTGAGGGGCTATGCTCAACAATAGTGGCAGAAACGCCTTCACGACCGAGGCCCAAGCCCGGAAACCTTGAACTGGAGTGGGTTCAAGGAATTGATGAAGAGACAGTTTGTGCCCCTCAACGCATCTTGGCTTGCCCGGAACAAGATGAGGAATTTGAAGCAAACAGATGACATTCGGGGGTATGTCCAGGCTTTCAATGTGCTGTTGCTCGAAGTCGCGGACATGGCCGAACCAGAAATGGTCTTCAAATTTGTGGCGGGACTGGCCCCATGGGCCAGGCGGAAGTTGGAGGAGAAGCCACCCAAGACTTTGAATGAGGCTATTGAGAGGGCTGAATGTTTCTCAGATGTCCCTAGGGGTGAAAGACAAGGCCGTACGGAGCTGAACCACAAGAAGATTCGGCGGGAAGGTGACTCCTCCCGACCGGAAAAGAAGTGGGATAGGCCACGCGGCGAAAATGGCACGTGGAAATCAAAGGGAGGTCCTTCACACGTCAAGGCGGCACCCGGTGCTTCAAAAGGAAAAGCGGGTGGAGCGGCTTATGGCGGACAGAAGGCAACCTTTGATGGAGTGTGTTTCAATTGCGGGGAGCCCGGGCACATGGCCAAGAAGTGCACAAAACCTCGACAATTGAACATGACTCGGGCAACCACGGAGCTGTCGGAAGATACCATCAGTCGCTTGGTGGAAGCGGTGGTCGCCAGGACTTGCAAGGTAGGCAAATTTTCTTGTGAGTTGTATCAAGAAACTGGCGCCTTACAAAAAGGGAGTCAGTTATTGTTCGTGGATGGGATAATATCCGGAACTAATGTGTCGTTGTTGGTGCACAGGAGCGTCGCACTCCTTCATGACACCGGCAACGGCACAAAAGCTGGGACTCCCGACAAGTGACGTGGGGGCCTTATTGTGGTGCGTTCTGCCAAAGGAGAACCACAGTTGGCGACAAGGTTGACGATTGATGTTCCTCTTCAACTGGGGAGTTGGGAGGGACGTGAGAACTTCACCATCTGCGAGATCGATGGAGTGGATCTCATTTTGGGGATGACCTTTTTGAGCAAATCCGGAGCGGTCATAGATGGCCGCAAGAGAGTAGTCACGCTGCCATGTGGGAATGGTGGCGAGGTTTTACGAGTGTCAGAAACGCCCAAGTCCGTGGGAGGGCGAATAAACCTTCTGTCAGCAAGGGAGTGGGCCGTGGAGGAGACACACGAACCCCAGTTTTTGCTTTACATTAGAGAAGTGAAGGGAGAAGGTGATGGGGAGCCGAGCCCAGATTGGATCAAGGGGATTTTGGAGAAATACCAGGATGTGATGCCGGAGGATTTACCAAGCGGCTTGCCACCGCGAAGAGGAGTTGACCACAAGATCGAGGTGATACCGGGATCAAAACCGCCTGCCAAGGTGCCCTACCGGTTGAGCCACAGAGAGTTGGTCGAGCTGAAGACTCAGCTCAAGGATCTAATGTCAAAGGGATACATCCGGCCGAGTAAGTCACCTTACGGAGCCCCGGTGCTATTTGCAGACAAGAAGGATGGGACGCTGCGGATGTGTGTCGATTACATGGCTTTGAATAAGGTGACTATTAAAAACCGGTACCCTTTGCCAAGGATCAACGACCTTTTCGACGGTTGGCAGGAGCGAAGTATTTCAGCCGGATCGACTTGCGCTCCGGCTATCATCAAATTCGGGTGGCGGAAGGAGATGAGGAGAAGACCGCGTGCAGGACAAGGTATGGTTCATATGAGTTCTTGGTGATGCTTTTTGGGCTCACTAATGCACCGGCGACCTTTAGCACGCTGATGAACAGCCTTTTTCAGGAGTGGTTGGATGACTTTGTGATCGTGTACATCGACGACATCTTGGTGTACTCGAAAACAAAGGAGGAGCACCTGGAGCACCTCAAAAGGGTGTTCCAAAAGTTGCGGGAAGGGAAGCTGTACGCCAAAGCTTCAAAATGCGAATTCGGGGTCACGAAAGTGGAGTTCTTGGGGCATGTGATTACACAGGAGGGATCAAAATGGATGACAGAAAGGTGAGGGCGATCTTGGACTGGGAGCCTCCGACTTCGGTCCCGGGAGTGCGATCCTTCCTAGGACTCGCCTCCTATTACCGGAAGTATGTGAGAAATTTCGCCAAGATCGCGGGGCCGCTGTCGGACCTTCTGTGTAAATCTAAAGTCTGGGCATGGAACACCTTTTGTGGCCAAGCTTTTGCTGAATTGAAGCAGCGGATGGCGGAAGCTCCAGTCTTGAAAATCCCGGAGTTCGATCGTCCATTTGAGATTCATACAGATGCGTCGGACTTCGCGATTGGGGGTGTACTTATGCAAGATGGACGTCCAGTGGCTTACGAAAGTAAGAAACTGAATGAAGTGGAGCGACGGTGGCCGACGCACGAAAAAGAGATGAAGGCGATGGTGCATTGCCTTGAGCTTTGGCGCCACTATGTTGGTTCCAACCCAGTGAAGGTGTTCACGGACAATGTCACAGTGAAGTATTTTGCCACGCAGCCCAAGTTGTCCCCAAAACAACTTAGGTGGCAAGATACTTTGGCGGTGTTCGACGTGGATATCCAGTACAAACCGGGACGGGACAATGTGGTGGCCGATGCATTAAGTAGAAAGCAGCAGCTCTTGTTGGTGTACAAGGGCGAGTCGGCACTCCAAAGGAAGATCCGGAAGGCTTGCCGGAAGGATGAGCTGGCGAAGTCCGTGATGCAGGACTTGAGGATGGGGGTTAAATCGCAGTTCCACTTGCAAAATGGACTGCTCCGGTATAAGCAAAAACGTCTCTATGTGCCAAAGGGAGGGATCAGAGATAGCCTCTTGAGAGAATGTCATGATAGCCCGCTTGCGGGCCACGGCGGAGCCAAGCGCACTGCGGCACTCTTGAAGAAAGGTATTTCTGGCCCAAACTGAGGGAGGAGGCAGAGGAGTATGTCAAGACATGCACCACATGCCAACAAAACCGGAGCGAGTACAAAAAGCAAGCGGGGCTATTACAACCCTTGCCGATTCCAGAGGGGACTTGGGAAAGCGTCTCGATGGATTTCATGACTGCTATGCCGCTGTCAAAAGGATTCGATGCAATCATGGTGGTGGTGGATAGGTTCAGTAAAATGGGCCATTTCATCCCCACCAAGGAGACGGCAACGGCGCAGGAGACAGGGCGACTTTACTTCACCCACGTCTTAAAGCATCATGGAGTCCCGAAGGATATTGTCTCGGACCGCGATCCAAAGTTTACGAGTAAATTCTGGAGAGCACTTTGGAAGAAGATGGGGACGAGGCTGAAGATGAGCACCGCCTTCCGACCTACGACCGACGGCCAAACGGAAAGAGTGAATTCCGTAGTGAAGCAATTCTTGCGGAATTACGTGTCGGCAGACCAATCAGACTGGATGGAACACTTAGACGCGGCAGAGTTCTGTTATAATAACACAGAACACTCCGCAACGGGAGTTTCCCCTTTCGTATTGGTCTATGGAAAAGCACCTCTGGTGCCGACAAGTTGGGCCGCCCAGGACGTTGAGGAACCGGAAGTAGCGGCGGTACTGGAAGAACGCGAGCGTTTGTTGAAGCTCGCAAAGTACAATATTGCCAAAGCTAGGAAACGGTATGAAAGGCAGGCGAATCGGAAGCGGAGGGAAGTGAAGTTTGAGGCAGGCACAGAGGTCTGGTTGAACATCAAGAATTTCCGACTACCTCCGGAAGTGAGTCCGAAGTTCGTACCTCCGTATGCGGGACCCTTTCGCATTCGGAAGGTTATGAATGAGGATGTATATGAATTGGAGCTGCCGGCAAACAGCAAAGTGCACCCAGTATTCCATGTCTCCCTTTTGAAGCCTTACTTCAAAGATGAAGCGCGTCCGAATCGACATCAAGTGTTGCGTCCGCCACCTATGCTGTTGGATCATGAAAATGAACCTGAGTACGAGGTGGAGGCAATACTTAAGTCGAGGAGGTTCAGGAACCGAGAAACGGAGTATCTCGTCAAATGGAAGGGCTATCATCACGTGGAGGCATCTTGGGTGCGTGCCTCAGAAATGGGAAACGCATCCGAGGCAGTTGCAGCTTCCGAAGAGCGACCTCAAAAGCGGAAGAAGCGTTGATGGGGACATCAACCTTGGAGCGTGGGGGAGGAAATGCATGCTTAGCCCGGCTTAGCTAGCTTAGGAATCCGATTGCAAAAACTTGTATTGTACAAAACGTGCTATAAATGAAATGGATTCCAAATGTTGTGCGTCCTATTTTGTTTGGAATGGTGATGCATGGTATGGTTGGCTAGTGTGTAGAATGCATGCTAGCTTATAAAAGTGGGAGAGGTAAATTGGGTTAATCGTGTGTTTGCGTAGTGCCAAAATCGGGGCAAGGAAACTTGCGCCTTCTTTGGGAGTTCACGTGCTAGTGCGCACCTGGCGCGTGCGCGTACTATAATTGCGCTACCGAGGGGATTGCCTTGTAGTGCGGGCTAACGCGGAAGCTACGTGCTTCCGTTCACGTACTATAATCGTGTAGCCTCGGGACGAAGTCGTAGTGCGGCTTCGGCGTGTTCCCGTACCTCAGGCCAGCATTCCAAGGCGGACCCAATTGTAGTGATTGGGGCGCACGGTTGGTTCAAGGTTATCTTCCTAGTCAAAGAGGGTTCCAGGGAACCCTTGCTCAAGATGATGCCAAAAGCGGCATCATGAGCGGTCGCAAGCAATGTTGTTGCAGTAAGGCGATTCGATCCTCGAGGAGGATCGTTCCTTGGCCTTGAAGTAGGCCAAGAAGAGTGCACTGGGAGGAGCTTGAGAGGCTCCACCCTTGGCCGGGACTTGGAGGAAGTCGGCCGAACTAGCTAGTGGAGAGTAGAGTCAAGTGTGGGGTTTGGTTCTTTGCCATGGGACGCCATGGTACGGAAACAAACTCCTTGATGTGGGACGCCACAACTTGGATGTTCGTTTCTACAAAATGACAAGTTGATGAGGACATCGACTCCCTGTTGGTAGGGGTGTGTGTTGCGGCCCTTTGCCTTGAGGGCAATTGGTCGGGACACATGAGGGGCTGCCCCTGTGGTGGGGGCAGCAGCGGCGATAGGTATGGGGGGCTGAAGCACCCTTGAGTGCCCAAGGCACTCAAGGAGGCGGAGGCACTCACTAGGTGGAGCCCCGCACACCGGGTTGCGGTGGGGGTGGCTCCACAGGGGTGGTGGTAGCTTAGCGGGACTTAGTGGGGGTGGCATAGGACTCACCATGGGGTGGAGACCTCGAGGTGGGAGTCGTGGGGAGTCTTGGGACTCATCACGGTCCATTGGGGCCGCGGTGAGTGGGCCAAGACTCACCGCGACTCACCACTGGGAATCGAGGGTCTCCGTGGTGGTTCGCCATAAAATGGCATGGCTGGTTGTGAAACCCCCGCGGACAGCTACAGAAGTATATATAGGGAGTAGTAACCCCGAGAACGGTGCAAGCCCGTTGGTGTCCAAAAACTAGTGAGTAAGCAAGCGAGCCGGAAAGTGACCAAAGAGTGGGGAGCTGTTCCGGACTGCCATCTACCAAAGGGAATTCCACTAGGCCCAAATAGGTGGAGGGACTTTCGGGAGAGCGAAGGGGGACCGTTATGTCCCGGTGAGCAGCCGAAGCTCCGAGTTGGCCCGGCGGCCAGGTTGGGAGTCAGGCGCGCGCATCAAAGCGAGTAACTATGACTTGAAGGGGAGCTTACCGAAGTGAGGTGCGCGACATGTGGGCACGTGCATGTGATCAGCGTGCAGAGTTGTTCAAGAAAGTCATGCCCATGGCTTTTGAGAACCTTGCCATTGCACAACATCGTGATACGTTGAGGTATGCTACCATACGTGGTGGGGGCTATCGTCCTGGGGTTCGGAGATTTAACCCTGGTGACTATGTTTATCTGCAGCAGACTGCTCCTACAACCTTGGATGTGAGTGCATGACGTACTATTTTGAGGGTTTCGAGAGGTGTTGCCCTCAGGAGTTCTGATCTTGGAGGGTCGGGATGGCATGATTTGGAAGGACCATGTGCGTAATTGCGCGCCATGTCACCTTTGTTGATGGAAGGGTTGACCCAAATCTGGCAATGGTACCTGCAAGTTTGAGGTGCATGTTGTGTGGGTCTGCTAGAGGGACAGCCACCATGCTGGTTTGTGATCAATGCTCTAGAGGTTGGCATATGGGATGCTTGACTCCACCTCTTGAGATGGTTCCTGATGGGGATTGGTTATGTCCGCATTGCATTGGATAGTGGGAGTGGATACAACCATGGAAGGCTAACAAGAAATGCAAGGCCAAGCTACTAGGAGACCAACACACGAGATCCTGACTCAAGTTCACAGATTGCAAGACGACGACTAACGATGGGGTTGCTTTTGTACCCGGCCTCTTGGTCTATAGAGTTTGAGTACAATAGGGACAGTGATAGAGGACTTAGTACGGCTGTGGTTATTACATCTTGTAGCTATCTGGAGTTAGAGGGACCTAACCACCTGTTAGGGGGGCGATTGTGGTATAGCTTTCTAGGATTGTGTGCTTAGATTGTGTGGTGGACAACGATGTATGTTGTGGCACGATGCTTAGGTGCACGACAGCTGTCATGGTTTTAGTCATGGTTATCTAGAATTACCTACTTCTAGTTAACTAGGACATTTTAGATATTTATATTTATATTTTGTGTGATACAATTGTGGAGTAGGTGCATTGAAACAAGCCCGCACTGTCGCGCACCTCACTTCGGTAAGCTCCCCTTCAAGTCATAGTTACTCGCTTTGATGCGCACGCCTGACTCCCAACCTGGCCGCCGGGCCAACTTGGAGCTTCGGCTACTCACCGGGACATAACGGTCCCCCTTCGCTCTCCCACTAAACCCTCCACCTATTTGGGCCTAGTGGAATTCCCTTTGGTAGATGGCAGTCCGGAACAGCTCCCCACTCTTTGGTCGCTTTCCGGCTCGCTCGCTTGTTCACTAGTTTTTGGTCACCAACGGGCTTGCACCGTTCTTGGGGTCACTACTCCCCTTATATATACTTCTATAGCTGTCCGCGGGGGTTTCACAACCAGCCATGCCATTTTATGGCGAACCACCACGAAAACCCTCGACTCCCGATGATGAGTCGCGGTGAGTCTTGGCCCACTCACCACGGCCCCTATGGACCGTGATGAGTCCCAAGACTCCCCACGACTCCCACCACGAGGTCTCCGCCCCCATGGTGAGTCCTATGCCACCCCCACTAAGTCCCGCTAAGCTACCACCACCCCTTGTGGAGCCACCCCCACCGCAACCCGGTGTGCGGGGCTCCACCTAGTGAGCGCCTCTGCCTCCTTGAGTGCCTTGGGCACTCAAGGGTGCTTCAGCCCCCCCATACCTATCGCTGCCGCTGCCCCCACCACAGGGGCAGCCCCTCATGTGCCCCGACCCCCTGCCCTCAAGGCAAAGGGCCGCGACACACACCCCTACCAACAGGGAGTCGATGTCCTCATCGACTTGTCATTTTGTAGAAACGAACATCCAAGTTGTGGCGTCCCACATCAAGGAGTTTGTTTCCGTACCATGGCGTCCCATGGCAAAGAACCAAACCCCACACTTGACTCTACTCTCCACTAGCTAGTTCGGCCGACTTCCTCCAAGTCCCGGCCAAGGGTGGAGCCTCTCCAGCTCCTCCCAGTGCACTCTTCTTGGCCTACTTCAAGGCCAAGGAACGATCCTCCCCGAGGATCGAATCGCCTTACTACAACAACATTGCTTGCGACCGCTCATGATGCCGCTTTTGGCATCACCTTGAGCAAGGGTTCCCTGGAACCCTCTTTGACTAGGAAGATAACCTTGAACCAACCGTGCGCCCCAATCACTACAATTGGGTCCGCCTTGGAATGCTCGCCTGAGGTATGGGAACACGCCGAAGCCGCACTACGACTTCATCCCGAGGCTACACGATTATAGTACGTGAACGGAAGCACGTAGCTTCCGCGTTAGCCCGCACTACAAGGCAACCCCCTCGGTAGCGGAGTTATAGAACGCGCACGCGCCAGATGCGCACTAGCACGTGAACTCCCAAAGAAGGCGCAAGTTTCCTTGCCCCTTTGATGGGGGTCACCTGATTTCGGCACTACGCAAACACACGATTAACCCAATTTACCTCTCCCACTTTTATAAGCTAGCATGCATTCTACACACTAGCCAACCATACCATGCATCACCATTCCAAACAAAATAGGACGCACAACATTTGGAATCCATTTCATTTATAGCACGTTTTGTACAATACAAGTTTTCGCAATCGGATTCCTAAGCTAGCTAAGCCGGGCTAAGCATGCATTTCCTCTCCCACGCTCCAAGGTTGATGTCCCCATCAACGCTTCTTCCGCTTTTGAGGTCGCCCTTCGAAAGCTGCAACCGCCTCGGATGCGTTTCCCATTTCTGAGGCACGCACCCAAGATGCCTCCACATGATGATAGCCCTTCCATTTGACGAGATACTCCGTTTCTCGGTTCCTGAACCTCCTCGACTTAAGTATTGCCTCCACCTCGTACTCAGGTTCATTTTGATGATCCAACAGCATAGGTGGCGGACGCAACACTTGATGCCGATTTGGATACGCTTCATCTTTGAAGTAAGGCTTCAAAAGGGAGACATGGAATACTGGGTGCACCTTGCTGTTTGCCAGCAGCTCCAATTCATACACATCCTCATTCATAACCTTCCGAATGCGAAAGGGTCCCGCATACGGAGGTACGAACTTCAGACTCACTTCCGGAGGTAGTCGGAAATTCTTGATGTTCAACCAGACCTCTGTGCCTGCCTCAAACTTCACTTCCCTCCGCTTTCAATTCGCCTGCCTTTCATACCGTTTCCTAGCTTTGGCAATGTTGTACTTTGCGAGCTTCAACAAACGCTCGCGTTCTTCCAGTACCGCCGCTACTGCCGGTTCCTCAACGTCCTGGGCGGCCCAACTTGTCGGCACCAGAGGTGCTTTTCCATAGACCAATACGAAAGGGGAAACTCCTGTTGCGGAGTATTCTGTGTTATTATAACAGAACTCTGCCGCGTCTAAGTGTTCCACCCAGTCTGTTTGGTCTGCCGACACGTAATTCCGCAAGATCTGCTTCACTACGGAATTCACTCTTTCTGTTTGGCCGTCGGTCGTAGGTCGGAAGGCGGTGCTCATCTTCAGCCTCGTCCCCATCTTCTTCCAAAGTGCCCTCCAAAATTTACTCGTAAACTTTGGATCGCGGTCCGAGACAATATCCTTCGGGACTCCATGATGCTTTAAGACGTGGGCGAAGTAAAGTCGCCATGTCTCCTGCGCCGTTGCCGTCTCCTTGGTGGGGATGAAATGGCCCATTTTACTGAACCTATCCACCACCACCATGATTGCATCGAATCCTTTTGACAGCGGCATAGCAGTCATGAAATCCATCGAGACGCTTTCCCAAGTCCCCTCTGGAATCGGCAAGGGTTGTAGCAGCCCCGCTTGCTTTTTGTACTCGCTCCGGTTTTGTTGGCATGTGGTGCATGTCTTGACATACTCCTCTGCCTCCTCCCTCAGTTTGGGCCAGAAATACTCTTTCTTCAAGAGTGCCGCAGTGCGCTTGGCTCCGCCGTGGCCCGCAAGTGGGCTATCATGGCATTCTCTCAAGAGGCTATCTCTGATCCCTCCCTTCGGCACATAGAGACGCTTTTGCTTATACCAGAGCACTCCATTTTGCAAGTGGAACTGCAATTTAACCCCCATCCGTCTCGCCCTTGTACACCAACAAGAGCTGCTGCTTCCTACTTAAAGCATCGGCCACCACGTTGTCTCGTCCCGGTTTGTACTGGATATCCACGTCGAACACCAACAAAGTATCTTGTCACCTAAGTTGTTTTGGGGACAACTTGGGCTGCGTGGCAAAATACTTCACCGTGACATTGTCCGTGAACACCTTCACTGGGTTGGAACCAACATAGTGGCGCCAAAGCTCAAGACAGTGCACCACCGCCTTCATCTCTTTTTTGTGCGTCGGCCACCGTCGCTCCACTTCATTCAGTTTCTTACTTTCGTAAGCCACTGGACGTCCATCTTGCATCAGAACACCCCCAATCGCGAAGTCCGACGCATCTGTATGTATCTCGAACGGACGATCGAACTCCGGGATTTTCAAGACTGGAGCTTCCGCCATCCGCTGCTTCAATTCAGCAAAAGCTTGGCCACACAAGGTGTTCTATACCCAGACTTTGGATATACACAGAAGGTCTGACAACGGCCCCGCGATCTTGGCGAAATTTCTCACATCCGGTAATAGGAGGCGAGTCCTAGGAAGGATCGCACTCCCGGGACCGAAGTCGGAGGCTCCCAGTCCAAGATCGCCCTCACCTTTCTGTCATCCATTTTGATCCCATCCTGTGTAATCACATGCCCCAGGAACTCCACTTTTGTGACCCCGAATTCGCACTTTGAAACTTTGGCATACAGCTTCCCTTCCCGCAATTTCTGGAACACCCTTTTGAGGTGCTCCAGGTGCTCCTCTTTTGTTTTCGAATACACCAAGATGTCGTCGATGTACACGATCACAAAGTCATCCAACCATTCCTGGAAAAGGCTGTTCATCAGCGTGCTAAAGGTCGCGGGTGCATTGGTGAGCCCAAAAGGCACCACCAAGAACTCATATGAACCATACCTTGTTCTGCACGCGGTCTTCTCCTCATCTCCTTCCGCCACTCGAATTTGATGATAGCCGGAGCGCAGATCGATCCGGCTGAAATACTTCGCTCCTGCCAACCGATCGAAAAGGTCGTCAATCCTTGGCGAAGGATACCGGTTTTTGATAGTCACCTTATTCAAAGCCCTGTAATCGACACACATCCGCAGCGTCCCATCCTTCTTGTCTGCGAATAGCACCGGGGCTCCGTAAGGTGACTTACTCGGCCGGATGTACCCCTTTGACATTAGATCTTTGAGCTGAGTCTTCAGCTCGACCAACTCTCTGTGGCTCAACCGGTAGGGCGCCTTGGCAGGCGGTTCCGATCCCGGTATCACCTCAATCTTGTGGTCAACTCCTCTTCGCGGTGGCAAGCCGCTTGGCAAATCCACCGGCATCACATCATGGTATTTCTCCAAAATCCCCTTGATCCAATCTGGGCTCGGCTCTCCATCGCCTTCTCCCTTCACTTCTCTAATGTAGAGCAAAAACTGGGGCTCGTGTGCCTCCTCCACGGCCCACTCCCTTGCTGATATAAGGTTTATTCGCCCTCCCACGAGTTTGGGCATTTCCGACACTCGTAAGACCTCGCCACCACTCCCACATGGCAGCGTGACTACTCTTTTGCGGCCATCTATGACCGCTCCGGATTTGCTCAAAAAGGTCATCCCCAAAATGAGATCCACTCCATCGATCTCGCAGGCGGTGAAGTCCTCACGTCCCTCCCAACTCCCCAGTTGAAGAGGAACATCGAACGCCAACCTCGTCGCTAATTGCGGTTCTCCTTTGGCAGAACGCACCTCAATAGAGGCCCCTACGTCAGTTGTCGGGAATCCCAACTTTTGTGCCGTTGCCGGTGTCATGAAGGAGTGCGACGCTCCTGTGTCCACCAACAATGACACGTTAGTTCCGGATATTATCCCATCCACGAACAATAAGTGACTCCCTCTACGCAATGCGCCAGTTTCCTGATACAACTCACAAGAATATTTGCCTACCTTGCAAGTCCTGGCGACCACTGCTTCCACCAAGCGACTGATGGTATCTTCCGACAGCTCTGTGGTCGCCCGAGTCATGTTCAATTGTCGGGGCTTCGTGCACTTCTTGGCCATGTGCCCGGGCTCCCCACAATTGAAATACACTCCATCAAAGGTTGCCTTTTGTCCGCCATAGGCCGCTCCACCCGCTTTTCCTTTCGAAGCACCGGGTGCCGCCTTGACTTGTGATGGCCCTCCCTTCGATTTCCACGTGCCATTGTCGCCGCGTGGCCTATCCCACTTCTTTTCCGGTCGGAAGGAGTCACCTTCCCGCCGGGTCTTCTTGTGGTTCAGCTCCGTACGGCCTTGTCTTTCACCCCTAGGGACATCTGAGAAACATTCAGCCCTCTCAATTGCCTCGTTCAAAGTCTTAGGTGGCTTCTCCTCCAACTTCCGCCTGGCCCATGGGGCCAGTCCCGCCACAAAGTTGAAGACCATTTCCGGTTCTGCCATGTTCGCGACTTCGAGCAAAAGCACATTGAAAGCCTGGACATATCCCCGAATGTCGTCTATTTGCTTCAAATTCCTTATCTTGTCCCGGGCAAGCCAGGATGCGTTGAGGGGCACAAATTGTCTCTTCATCAATTCCTTGAACCCACTCCAGTTCAAGGTTTCCAAGCTTGGACCTCGGTCGTGAAGGCGTTTCTGCCACCATTGTTGAGCATAGCCCCTCAAATAGGTGGGAGCCACTTCCACCCGATCCTCGTCACTCAACTTGGCCGCCCGGAAGTACTGCTCTAGCTCCAAGAGCCAGGTGTTGAGCGCCTTCCGATTTTGGACGCCCTCGAAGGTGCCGGGTTCCTTAGGCTTCACCTTAAACTTTGCCTTAGTGGAAGTGGCATTAGCCGCCCTCAACACGTCTTTCAGCGTCCCGCCAAACTGCGCCAACAACCCTTCCCAAAAGGCTGCTGGCATGGGAGACATCTGTTGGTCGGTCGGAGCTCTCACGGATTCCTCCCGCTCTTGAGCGGCCTCGTTTTCGGAAACGTGCATCGCTCCCTCAAACGGCCGCCTCGGTGACACGTCGGGCTCACCAGGATCATCTTCTTTTGGGCTGTTCCGCATTCGCTTTGGCTTGCCCGACCCCATGATGAGGCCAATCCCAAGGACAATCACGTACTGAACTCTAAGCTCTGATACCAGGTGTCGCGCACCTCACTTTGGTAAGCTCCCCTTCAAGTCATAATTACTCGCTTTGATGCGCGCGCCTGACTCCCAACCTGGCCGCCGGGCCAACTTGGAGCTTCGGCTACTCACCGGGACATAACGGTCCCCCTTCGCTCTCCCACTAAACCCTCCACCTATTTGGGCCTAGTGGAATTCCCTTTGGTAGATGGCAGTCCGGAACAGCTCCCCACTCTTTGGTCGCTTTCCGGCTCGCTCGCTTGCTCACTAGTTTTTGGTCACCAACGGGCTTGCACCGTTCTTGGGGTCACTACTCCCCTTATATATACTTCTGTAGCTGTCCGCGGGGGTTTCACAACCAGCCATGCCATTTTATGGCGAACCACCACGAAAACCCTCGACTCCCGGTGATGAGTCGCGGTGAGTCTTGGCCCACTCACCACGGCCCCTATGGACCGTGATGAGTCCCAAGACTCCCCACGATTCCCACCATGAGGTCTCCGCCCCCATGGTGAGTCCTATGCCACGCCCACTAAGTCCCGCTAAGCTACCACCACCCCTTGTGGACCCCCACCCGCAACCCGGTGTGCGAGGCTCCACCTAGTGAGCGCCTCCGCCTCCTTGAGTGCCTTGGGCACTCAAGGGTGCTTCAGCCCCCCCATACCTATCGCTGCCGCTGCCCCCACCACAAGGGCAGCCCCTCATGTGTCCCAACCCTCTGCCCTCAAGGCAAAGGGCCGCGACACGCACTCTATCACACACCATGCACCTTCCCACTAATTGTTGTACATCCGTGTGCATGCCCCGCCACCAGTATTGTCCTTGCAGCAAACTATGAGTGCGCCGCACCCCAAAATGTCCCAACTCCTCATGGGCATGGCGCAGTGACCTGATGTTTAGCTCCCTCCAATAGATGACGCCACTCCTCAAAAACATCAATAATCGCTAGAAGTTCTTTGTCATGGATTTCATAATTGATCTCCGTAGCGGAAAATTTGCGAGAACGAAAACCAACAGGGTGAAGTCGGCCATCTGTACCGTATTGTGAGAGTACCGCGTCAAGTGCAAAGTCCGATGCATCTGCTTCTAAGAAGAATGGTTTAGATGGGTCTGCATGTACCAGTATTGGAGCCGTTGTAAATGCCTGCTTCAGCCTTTCAAATGCTTGGTCAGCCTTCTCGTCCCATACAAATTTGTCCTTCTATGTGAGTCGTGTCAATGGTGCAGCAATTTTGGAGTAGTCATTGATGAAGATTCTATAGAAATTTGCAAAACCCAGAAAACATTCTCGGACCGAAGTTGGTTTAATCCACTCGATGATGGTTTGTATTTTCTTCTGATCCATAAAGACGCCTTTGTCGGAAATATTGTAGCCCAGAAATTTGACCTCAAATTGATGGAAAAGACATTTCTCCAACTTGGCATATAGTCCTCTTTCTCTTAATTTATCAACGACAAGATATACATGGCGGCCATGTTCTTCTTCGTTCTGTGAAAATATCAAAATGTCGTCCAAATAGATGACTACAAAGTCATCTAAAAATTCTCGAAATATGTCATTCATCATATGTTGGAAAATTGCTGGAGCATTTGTAAGACCGAAAGACATAACACTGTATTCAAAATGTCCATACCTTGTTCGAAAAGTTGTTTTTCATTCGTCTCCTTCTTTTATCCGTACAAGGTTATAAGCTCCTCTCAAGTCGATTTTGGTGAAAATCTTCGCTCGTCCCAGCTGGTCGAGAAGCCCAGAAATCAGCGGCAATGGATAACGATTCTTGATTGTGACTTTGTTGAGACCATGATAGTTGACACACATGCGTAATGATCTGTCCTTCTTTTTCACAAACAAGATAGGCGCCCCCGCGGGTGATTTGGAATGTCGGATGAAGTGCTTTGACAAATTTTCATCAATGTATTCGTGTAATGCAACCAACTCCGTCTGGGATAAGTTATATTGGGCCGAATGGTGGTTGGACTCCTTCTTGTAACTCAATTGCACAGTCATAAGGTCGATGTTCTAGCAATATGTTTGCATTTTTCTTCTCGAAGACATCTTTGAAATCTTGATATTGAACGGGTAATGTTGAAGTACCTTTGTTTGTTGTGGTCTTGATCGGAGTCGCATAAAGTGCAAATGTCGTCTCCTTTTTGGTAGCTCTCATGAAGGCTCTAGCTCCAAGAAACAGGGATTGAATACCTTTGGTACTTTTGCATTTTTGTCTTGCCAAAAATTTTCGTGATTGCCAGTCGATGTCAGGATTATGAAGTACAAACCAGGGAAGTCCAAGGATCACAGGATTCGTTGGAGACTGGATGACATTGAAAACAATCTGTGATGCTTGGTTTTTAAGCTTCACTTCAAGGGGTCGAGTTTCATGGTCAACATTTCCTGATGCTAACTGTCGTCCATCGATAACTTCAACAGGGGCCGAGAATTTCTTTCTTACGAGCGTTAAATTGTGTTGCTTCGCAAAGTGTTTGTCAATAAAACACGCTAAAGCGCCCGAGTCCAAAAGTGCTTCTACGGAGATATCTCGATTTTGCATCCTGATCTTTACTGGAACTGTGAAACAAGATACAGGGTCTGGAGGAAGAAATAGACCTTTTTTTGGTGAGGAATTTGGGGTGTCCAGCCGCATGGTCCCTACTGTGACTGGACATCTTCGTTTTCCGACCTCCTCGTATCGAACACTTGAGTGGTGCCCCGAGCTTTGAATCTTCTCTTGTTGGGGCAGTTTAATGCCATGTGATCCTTTTCTCCGCAATAAAGGCATAATCCATTCGAGCGCCGTCTTTGTTTTTCATGTGGTGTCAATGGCTTGAATCGGACAACATCAATCTGCATAGGATCATTACCGGATGTCTGATGGATCGTTGTATTTGGTGCCGTAGTAGTAGCAGCAGCATGGTGCGTCGTCGACCATCCAGATCGCTTCTCTTGACGTCTTTCTGACTTGGGTGATGAATTCGCTCAGTGTACTCACGTTTGGCATTGTCAGCAACAAATCTTTAACATTATCTTTTAGGCCACATCGAAACTGACTAATGAGGCTCTTCTCATTCCAGTCAAGGTCGCACGCAAATTGTCGAAATTCGGTAGCATAAACGGAAGCTGGACGTGCTCCTTGTCGAAGATTTCGCATTTTGTCTCTGCAACTCTCTCTCTATTATTCTCTCCAAACGTTGCAGTGAACTCGGACATGAACGCTTCAAAATTGTATAGTAAATGTGAATTTTTCTCTAATAGCGGTGCAAACCAAGATAGGGCAGTGCGTAATAGAAGGGTGCCTACGAATCCCACTTGAATACCTTCATCAGAGTAACGTTGTGGATGTAGTCGTAGGAACAATCATACTTGTTGAACAAAACCGCGAAATCTTGATCTCGTCCCATCAAATTTATCAGGCATGCTGACCTTTGGTTCCCTTGTAATCTGTTGAAGATTTAGAGAAACCATTGCAGTACGATTTGTTGTAGTAGGGACTCGTAAGGTTGAAGATCCATTGTTCGACTCCTTTAACTCTGAAATTTGTTGTTGCAAATTGTTGAGAGCATTGCCAAGGTCTTGAGACTGATCAGCTTGTAGTTGGGCAGTAGAGGCACGAAGTTCTTGCATCTGGAGCTGAAGACTCTGTAATGTGGCGACCACTTCTGCAAATGTGTCTTCCATCTTAACTAACTAAGGAACAAACTGCAGTATCGTCAAACTGTCAAGGACGAGAACATGACTGAACACAAACAAGAAATAAGACTAGAGGTACAAGGCTAGACAAGAAGTCAAGGTCGACGTGGCCGAATGCACGATGAGTAAATAGAAATCAAGACGATCTTTATAACAATGAACAAGAGTACAAGATATTGGAACACGACTTGAATACTGGAATGCTGGAAACTGGACTGAAGTACCAGATACTGGAAACTGGGCTAGGGTACTGGGAATTGGACTGGAGTACTGGGATCTGGAAACAAAAATAGCTTGAACTGGTGTTGGCGAGACTGAAGAGTGTCCAATCTCGCCTCCTATATATACTGGCTACTAAGAAGCTTCCCTAAGAAGCTTCCCCTATGGAGATTGCTTGCTGGAGAAGTTTCCAAGATTAAACAAAGGTTTCTTGATGGAGAAGCTTCCTTAAGCAAATGAGGTATCTTGATGGAGAAGTTTCCTTCAAATGAAGCTTCCTGAGTAGTTTCCCAAGTTACTTTTGGTAATTTGGTAAACTCCCGGTAACTTGGTCTGTAATGGTAAATCATGATAGATCATGGTAAATCAAGATAAATCATGGTAATTTTTGGTAACATGGTAACTTGATAACTTCTGGTATTTACTCCTGATAAATTCCTCTGGGCTATGTCCATGACAGGTAGGGCCTTAAAAAAATTGGCGTGTCACTTGCCAAATCAATACGAATCTCCTGGCCCTTCAAACTCCCCAAATCCTTCAAACCGAAGGCAAAGCAATTTCTATAAGCCTTTAGAAATCGCTGGATCCTCCGTCTCTCTCCTCCGGTGACTGTAGGTCTAACATCTGGTTCCCAGTTGTCCTCAGTGACTGCAACCTTGGGTGCACCAGGCTTGGAGGTAGGAGATGCATCCTTTGGTTGCTAGATAACAACCTCTTGGGCCTTATCCACCCACCCTGACTGTTGCGTAGCCTCTACTTGCTCCGCCATAGCCACCTTGGGAACATCCTCTAAGTAAGAAACATTCTCAACCTCTTCAAAAACCTTAGCTACCTTGGCCTCCAACTGATCCTCAGTGTATGGCTCTCCCCACTCCTCATACTACTGCTTGAGAGATCCAATGACTCTCTCTTTGCGCATCTCATCCCACATCTGTCATGGGTGTTTGCACCCCATGATCCTGTGCTCGCCCCCACTCACTACCTCCACCGTCCCGGTTGGCAGAGATGGTGCAATATCCAATGGAAGTGCAGAAATAGCCACCAATGCTTGCAATCTCCATTGCTCAGCCATGCACAAGCCAATGACCCATGTCAAGCAATTGAGATCCATTGCCTGACCCAACACCTGGCGTCGTGATGCCTCTGACAGAGCTGGCACAGCTGTAGTGCCCGTGGCAAACCCCATTGCCCGCTCGCACTCATCCGCATTAGGCTCCACCAATTGCTGTAGCACACTGTCCCAAATCAACCCAGGACCATTGTCTCGAAAAGCATGAGACGAGGGAAAGCTTAGGCAAGGCCGTACGTGGCTGCCCCACTTAATTGACCATCGCCAAAGGTGGATGGTCATCATGTCGCACCCTTTGTGGTTGCCTCCCTTGGTCCAAAATGCCCTCAACCGTGAGATTGGGTGGTCGCTGAATGGAATTTTATGCTCTCTTGAGCAACTCCGGCGGTGCAAGATTGGTCCACCACAACCTAGGCCTATGTGCCCGTAATCCCACCGCTGCTGCATCCAATAGCACCGCCGATCCAATCCAAGACCGCACCTGACGCACACTGGCCATCATCCGTGCCCGAGAATCCCCCATAAGAGGAACATTCTCCAAAGATATAGGCTAGAGGTTGCATTTGTCTCGTCTGCAAGTCACGCAACACTCTCAACATCTCCCAAAACAAATGCGATCGTGCATCATGCAAGCCATTCCCATGATCTGCGGGAGAGTGTCCTTGGCAAGGCCATCCAGCTATCACCAAGTCAATGGTACCATGCCGGTCCATATCATCCGCCCCCAGCAAGGTAATGTCTGCTGGCAAGGCCTTTTGATACCCTTGAATTGCTGAGAGAGGCAACAACTCAGGATACTGGTGTGTGATCAAGGCGATGTGGCACATAGAAATACGCCGAGTTATCTCATCCTTCTCCACATACAAGTACTTACGTACTTTAATCCCTACTTGCAACATTCCCGCAAGCCCAGTGCTCATGCCTCCAAACAGGTCTAGCAAACAAATCCCCGAGTCAAGTGGTTGCCAGGTAATGGGCACTGTGTCCAAAGGAGCTAATTGAGGAGGTCTAGGTGATGTCACTGAACTCCCCTCACTCACCAATGGATATGCCTCCTGCCATGCTTGGTGCACACACTCGCCTGCTATTCGATGCGAATTCCCAACTGTACTCCACAGGGGAGTATGAATAGGCACATGAGGAAGCAAATCAGCCTTGTATGCCAATTGTTTGTCTTCATCAGGTGGTGGCCTATCATCTGCATGGCTATTGCCCTCCAAGAGTTCACCACCCCAAGCCACCACCCCTGATAATGCAGCCAATGTGGGCATCATGTTCCTATGATCCACCGCTACATTCCCAATAAACCGCACTGGGAGCGGTGCACGTCGACCATCCCTTGACTGCCATTCCGGCCTGTAGGATGTTGTTTCCTCCCAAAAGTCCAAAGTAAAGCCCATCGGGTATAACACAGCCCCACCAACAAGCACATCGTAAGACATCGCATCCGTATCAATGGCTTTAGCTCTCATGACAGAGCCATATGTAGGATGATCTGGCTGCAATCGAATGAAGAGCTCATGGCGTGTAATCCCTAGTGCCTTCTCTGAACCGCCCAAAGATGTTTGAATTTGGAAAGGGCAAGGCTCCAAATCCGCCGCTGTAAGGCCCAAGCCTGCAATTGTTGCTATCCCCAACATCAATGGCTGTGCTCCCGAGTCCAACAAGACCCGCAGTGGCCTATACCTCCTCCCGGCTGGGCCACCCAACTGAAACACACCATCCTGATTGTCCACCAGGACTACCCCAGGAGTCACCATACTACGCTCAATGGCTGGTCTAGCTGACAACTCCTGCAACCTTGCAGCTGCCGCTTGCCATGGCGCAGCTGTGGCTATCTTCACCTTTGAATCCAGGGCATCCATGCACTGCACCTGATCCGCTATCCCCGCAGATAGTGCCGATGCATCACCACTTTCACAGAGTGCAGCTGCCAATCTAAACACTGCAGCTGGCCACATCCCCGACATTGCAATTGTCGTGACAGAAAACAATGGAGCTTGGCAAATTGCCATAGCCGCCCCCAACAATGTACTGGCTGCAACTTGCTTTGCAGTACCACCCACTGGCATTTCCCGAGCCATATCAACTCTCCCCAATGGCACTCGTGGCTCTACCTCTGACACACTTGGGCGAGCGAGTGTCATCGATGGCATAGTTGGCACTGTCTCAGCCAATGTGAAAGACTGTGGAAGCCTTGTCTGCCAACTTGCTTCCCCTATTTGTGGATCAAAATCCACATCCGCTCCTCTTGGCTCAGGAGCACGCGTTGCTGCTCAAGTGACAGTAGCTACAGAGTCCACATGCAATGGTCCTGCAAGTGCGGCTCCACACATGAAGCCCATACCAATCTGGTCTTCTCTAGGCATATGAGGTTGTGCAGGTGGGGCTTGAACCTCAGGTCTTGGAACTGGCGCAACATGAGTAGTGGCCATGGTAGCAAGACGTTGTTATATACTAACACCTTGGTCTGAGCATGACAAAAGGTTATCAAATATGTTCCTGATTGAAGTGATGAACCCAAGGTGTTAGTAACAAGCCTATCCACCATGCCTTGGTCTTGGTCTTGACCTTGACCTTGACCCTGATCCTGTGCTCCTTGGTTTTGGTTACGACCTCCACCACGACCTCTGCCTCCTCTACCTCTCTGGAATACATTGCCTTGTCCTCGGCCACCATTGTTCCCTTGGAACTGGCCTGGCTGTAGCTCAGGATGCAAGTCATAACAAAGGGTCTCTTCATGCCGTTGCCTTGAGCAGGTTGGGGTAGTGGTTGTTGTTGGCTAGGAGCCCCACTTTGTTGTGTTTCCTTATCAAACCCTACCATGACTACTCGCTCCTCCACCATATTGAGCTCTATCCGCTCTGCCAGCAAAAACACGTTTGCTAAGGTGGGTTGGGCCACTTATAGGAGAGTTGCATCCCGCACCCTTCTCCTCAGCTCCTTGTCCAATATCCCATACCAGAATTGGACTGCTTGAGCTTCCGTAACCCCTTTGGTTACATTTATCAATCGCCTCATGTGCGTGTAAGCTCCTCTCAAACTCTAAGTAGGCTTTTGTTGGAACTCTTGTAAGCTCCGCAATTTCTCCGTCCTTATCCCCTGGTAGTTTCTCCTTAACTCCTCGAAGAACTCCACAACTGGGTTAAAGGCAGGCACGGATGTTGGTGCTGCAGCAGGAGCTCGGGTGGACTTCCCAGCTCCTGTTCCACTTGACATCCCACTGCTGCTTGCAGAAGCTGTCAGTGTAGCTGCCGGTGTCACCACTGCCCTTGTGCCTCTAATGATGGAAACATAGTAAGGTGACCAATACACCCACCATTCCTCAATCTCCACCTCATGTCCCCGCCTAAACTCATGATAGTCATCCATGGGCGGCCCCTCAAGGTGCTGAAACAGCCCCTTCCATGCCATAAAAGGCGTAAACAGTTGTGGATTATGCAGTTGCTGCAAATCACACCAACTATCAAAGTCCTATATGAAATCATCAAGCTCGATGGTGCCCACAGCTCCAGAGTACTGACGTGGCCCCTTGGTAGCTCCATACATTTCCTCCATCGTATCCCACAACAATGGCACGGAAATGGCTTGCACCTTTGGCGAGAATCCTCCTAACTCTGAGTCTGAACCTTCCTCAGAAGACACTGAAGGTGAAGGTAGCCTAAACCGCACACCTCGTCTTGTATACCCACTAGTATCGCTAGTGCTCGTACCGGCACTCTCCTCAGCAACTAGTGGCACCTTCGTGATGAAAACTCACAACCACACCTGTTGTAAACCTGTCTCTAATCCCCCTTTCCACAAGGTAACTAGGTAGAGAATATATTGCGGTTTATGGCTTAGACTACTAGGTTCGTAACATAAACCTGCACCTGCATCCACCGCAAGCACTCATATGGTCTACTGGTCATCAACCCAGCCTCACCATAAGAGAAACAATGATGGTCTGACTGGTCATCACCCCAGCTTCACCACCGATAGCACGCTCTAGGATTGACCGGTGATCAAATCCGGACCAACCTCCTATGAAAACAAGCGCCCACACAAAGCTAACATGGCGCACAGTCAAGCATGCAGGTGTGGGGGGGATCCAAATACAAGGAAATCAAGACAACAACTCCCCCACACCAAAAACACTCCACAGTGTCGCTCCTGCAATGACACCCCAGCCCAAACCCGAACTGACTCTTGCTTCCACTTACGGAAAGGTTTGGGCCTACAGAGAGGGTGAAAGACTACAAGGAAGAGAGACTAAAGCAATTCCTAATCCCAACATGCTCTCATCCCACTACCCTATCTCCACACTCTCTTGCTTGAACAATAGACAAGACTACCTTTCAAGGGTCTCTCAAATAACTCTCCAGGAGCCCTCAAGAATATGTCTCTCAAACAATCTCACTAAGGCTCCCAATCCTTGCACAATGGGACTCCAAAACAGTACACCAAGGCCCCAAGAGCCTGCCAAAACTTAGCCCTCGAGGACCCCAAATAGTCCCTTACACAAGTCGCCAAGACTCCTCAAGCTCGCCAAATATTGGCCTCCAAGGACCCCAAATAGTCTTCCAAGGACTCCAACTGGTCCTCCAAGGACCCTAAACAGTCCTCCAAAGACTCCCAATGGTCCTCCAAACAGTCCTCCAAGGACTCTTCCTATGTTACCATGTTCCCAATGCGTTCCCAATGCATTTCCAAGTTCCCAATGGGTTACCAATAAGTTCCCTAAGAACATTCCTAAGAATATGCCATAGTATTCCCCCAGTATTCCCCTGGGCCTATATGTATTCCCTTTGTATTCCCCTTGTATTCTCCTTAGGAATAGCCATTTCCCCCTGGCAATAGCCATTTCCCCCTCATGGAGTAGTTCATTTCCCCCTAGGGTTTAGCCATTTCCCCCTAAGCTTTAGCCACTTCCCCCTCTATTTCCTTGAGGTTTAGCCTTACCAAGCTAGGATTTGTGCTCCTTGGGGCTCTATGCTTAATCCCCTCAAACATCCATGAATTCTATGGGGTACCAAGGCAAATTCCCTTGATCTTCTTCACCTTAAGCTACTCAAGTTTGTCTCCAACTCAACTAGCAATGCATTGGCCACACAACAAGCTCGATTTCTCATTGGAACTCAAAATCAAGCTTGTACCTCTTTTGGCAAGCCACCAAGCCTTGTCTCCTCTCAAGCCTTGGTCATTCAAGCTCCCTTCACGTGCTAGCTCAAGAGCCACTCCTTTCAAGCTTGAAATTGCAAAGCTCAAGCCAAAAACATGTTTTACACATGCATCACCTCGTACACAAGGGAATCAACTTACTCCCTTCACTTTCTAGCTCTCCTCAAGTTTGAAATTGGAAGCCACACTTGGAAAGCATGCTCCACGTAAGCATCACTTGCTTGATCAACCATCCACCACAAAACTTAAGCCAAAAGGGAATGAATACGTGAGCTTCACCTTCCCCTTCTTTGTCTTGTCACATGCTAATATATGGTTGAAGTTGCTATGCATGCCTTGAGCCACAATCTTTTTTCTTCATGAAGACCACCTCCAATGATCTCCCACATGTGCTCCAGGCTCTTCAATGCTCTAGGCTTGGTTTCACATCATCATGATTGGAAGACTTCTTCACATGCTCCCCTTCAAACCTCTTGAGCTTCCTAATGCTCTCCAAGTGCTTGCCCTTGTTGTCTTCAAGCCCAAGCCTATGTAGCTTATTGGCTTCTCTTCCACAACATCCACAATTGAGCTTGCTTAACCCTAGATTGATAGTGAAATGAGTACTAACAATCTTTTAGTTGCTCTCCTCAAGCCATGACACACACCATTGACTCCATAATGCATAGAAATGATTCTCAAACCCTAGAATCCATGCTTCCACACACACAAGACTTCCCTCTTGCAATCCTTGCAAATCTTGTGGCAAACAAGCTCCTTCTTGAGCTCTCCAATACCTTGGTGTAACACCACAAGTACCTTTTCTTGCAACCCTTGCAAGCCTTGTGATACAAAAGCTAAATTCTCCTAGCTCTCATATTCCTTGGTGCATCAACTTCACCAAGCACCTATCCTTGCAACACCTTGCAAGCCTTGTGAGATACTTGAGCTTTTCCTAGCTCTCTCACTCCTTAGTGTACACCAACACAAGTGCTAAACTAATCCTTACACTCCGCACTCACAAGCATAAGGTGATCTTCTTGTAGTGATAATGAAAGTGAACACAATGGAAACACTCCATTCTTGAATCCACTCAATCACATAAACCAAGTTAAGCCAATGACACCCTTGCTAAGGGAATCCATCCTACAAAGCCCTCAACACACTCCCTCTCAATACCTAGAGCTATGTAGGTGAGAGAGGCTCATGGAGGCTCAACTACAAGAAGATGAGCCCTCCTCAGCACTCACAAGGGGAAAAACCCATCCCCATGTCCCAAGTGAGGTTTGACACCTCACTTGGCATATGAGACTAAATGAAGTCCCAACACACAAAATACAAATATAAATATCCAAAATGTCCTAGTTACTAGAAGTAGGTAATTCTAGTTAACCATGACTAAAACCATGACACAAGTTTCATGTAGTTCTTCTTTGGTTCGGGGTGGAATTCCAGTGTAAGTCTCCACGGCCTTACATGGTTATTTTTTCCATGTCCTTCTAATATATCTCCAAAGCTCTTCCCCTGTTAAGGGGAAAAAAAAGACAAACAAACAAACAAAAAGAAAGAAAGATGGGTCTAAAACAGTAGACCAAGGTCAGTAGATCATGGCACTTTTGGGTTTCATACAAGAGCAAGTCTTGTGCAGGTGGTAACCGTTGCCTTGGCCACGGAGATATCCTTGTGTGCCTCTTCTATGTCAAAATATGGGCTTCTACAACAGGGTTTGTTTTGTATTGTCTTATTATATGAAGAAAAATAAAATCAGACAAAATAGGATGGACTGCCAGCCACCGTATCCACCAGAAGGTTTGAATAGAACTCAAGTGATAGAGGTAAATATCTATTAGAGTTCACCAGCAACATTGACAAAGCATGAGGTTGTGTTTCTCCACCTGATAAGTATTTAAAGACCAATCATTGCATCTCTAGAACGTCTGACAACTACCCGGAGACAAACAACAGAGGAATGGGATGGGGGGTACGAAGTAACGGGCGACACTGCGTCCAGAAACGGGAGCTCTAAATGCATAAGGGAACAAACCAGAGCTGCATCCCAGAAAAAAAACCACTGCCATACAAAGCGAAGAACAGAAATGAAAAGGGAGTAGAGTGTTCGCTCTGCACCCATGAACCAAGAGGCCATGCCGAGAACTAATATCCATCTAACCAGTTTGATCTGACACTGCTCCCTAAGAGAACACTCCCAGCCTGGACTTTCAGCTATGGTGCCTCAGGGGCAAAGTCAAGCTGCGCCTTAATCCTTGGAACCCTGAGCTTTCTGTGCCTCCAATTCACCTCCACCTCCTCAGACTCAATCAGGGATTTGCCATTGGTTGGCAAGGACATAATTCCAGGCAATGGTCGAGCCGGATGTGCGGGTGCAAATGATGTTGTCCTTACCCCAGGAGAGGTCAAAATCAGAGATAAGCTGTTGACGCTTCCCTTCGCTGCACCTGTTACAAGCTGCAACCAATGACGCCTGGGCCTTAAACCCCTCAGTCATCAGGTCTGCAAATATTTTATGCAATAACGATCTGATGCTGGGGCATTTCCCCTCATGAATGAATGAGCATCTGGACTTCCACAATGCCCACAACGTATGAGCTCGCAGGCAGGACCAGACTGGACAAGGACTCCAGAGATGACCTTGAGCCCAATTTAAGAGTTGAATCAGTGGAGACCCCAAGCCCCCGTCATCCAGTTTGAGTAAAAGGCAAACACCAATCTCCAAACCTAAGCTGCCATCGGACAACTTATGAGGCAGTGCTGAATGGTTTCCTCAAAGTTGCCAAAGCACAATTTGCAGGAGGGACTGGCATCAAAGCAATGAGCCGCCACACGGAAAATTCTATTGGCTATTTTCCACAGGAAAGCGGAGATCTTAGAGGCCTATCCTTGCGCCAAATATCCTTCCAAATTGACTTCCAAAGAATGATAGTATTTGGAAAGTGCTGCCACTTCCTGGACCATTTTTGAGAGAAATTCACTGTCCCCAGAAGTATCTGAGGACCTGTTTTTTTCTGCCCTGCCTCGGCGCTCAGTCAATTCGGGATGGGAGGCAATCCGCCAGGGAGCTTCTTACCTTGCCCCTCGGTTGAATTCAGAGCATGATCCATGGTCTCTTATTATTTGGTTGGGAGGGACAGGGGGCTTGCCCTTCCAAGTGCTGCTAGCTCTCTCTTATACTGCAGATGGAATTCAGGGTTTACACTTTTTGGCCTCCCCCCAGGGGAATCTGTCAGTCTTGTCCATGGGGTCAGTTACTAGGTCTGGGGCCTTCCCTATCAGGGTAATTGATATGGTGACATGAGCAACCAAGCCCCTCCCTCCCCTGTATCCTACTCTGGCACTGTATCCAAAGAATGGGGTCTTGGGACAATTCCTCCAAGCCCACTCTCGAGGGTCAAATTGCAGACCAGCCAGGGGAATAGATAGAAACCAGTTTAGCCTAGAGTGAGCAGCCTACTGCTCCTCCATCCCCAAATGTTTGCCGCATGACAAAAGCCCGCAACTTCCCACGTAGCCCATTTTCTTGACAATTTACGCAGGGGAGAAGGATCCAGATTGTAGTTCCCGAATAGTGGCTTCCTAATATCCCTCAGCAAAAGAGCCAGCCCTGCGCTAAAAGCAATAAGGCCTACTCCTAAGCCAAGCCTTCCAGATCGAGTCCCATGCCATAGAACCCAAAGTGCGCGTGCTCTTGTAACCATGCACCAATCACTTTAGGGAGGGTGCCCAGCTATCCGTTCATGCCTCCTCCTTATACATATATATATATATATATATATTTGTTGTAGATCCTTTACACCCTCCTCCTCATTGCAGCACCGTTGGATAGTAGTCCATGAACCCTCCCCTTGCATAGCTGTGGCAGGCCCTCTCTCTTGGCTATGCCTCTCTCCTACTAACTCTCTCTTCTGCCACCAGCCAATGCCTCCGACTCCCACCCTCACACCCTACAACACCCTACAATGTCAGCACATTCTAGAAGATTTGTTAAGTTAGGGCTTTACATGCAGCCGCCAAATGGGCCCCACATGCAATTGCCACTTTAGGAGGCATGCAATAACACCCTCCGACAACCCTCTTAGATGTACGGTTGATTGTTGTTTTTGAACGACATTGGGTACATATTTGGAAGCTTCCTGGGGATGGTTCTTTTCCGTCTTCTCGAGGTTCATTTATGTGGCTTCCATTGTAGAAAGATGAAGTGACTCTTAGTTGCGGCCTCCGATCTTCTCTCTATCTTGCTGTAGCTTTAGAAGGTTCTGATTGCATGTTGTGCTTTTCACAAAAGATTATTTTTCCATCATTTTCTTCTCAATTTATTGGCTCCCCTTTAGAATAAAGAGGAGACTAGGCATCCAAATCGCTAAGCCCCTTTTGTGCATTCCCTAGGTGTCACCTCCTCTCCTTTGTTGAAAACTACCTCATGAAGTGCCTAAAGACAACACCTCCCTCATAGGTAACATCTCTTTTATTGAACAATTTATGAAAAATAAATGGATGAATTTTCAAGTTTATTATGGATGAAAGTTGATTTCGCTATTCCCAAAGAGGAGTCATATGCGACTATCCGCTTATTCATGATAACCCTTATACCTTTTGTCGTGCACCTAAGCATCGTGCCACAACATACATTGCTGTCCACTATACATTCTAAGCACACAAACTAAGTCAAGCCAAGGGCACCTTTGCTAAAGGAATCCACCCTACAAAGCCCTCACCACACTCCCACTCAATACCTAGAGCTATGGAGGTGGGAGAGGCTCATGGAGGCTCAACTACAAAAAGATGAGCCCTCCTCAACGCTCACAAGGGGAAAACCCATCCCCATGTCCCAAGTGAGGTTTGACACCTCACTTGACATGTGAGACCAAATGAAGTCCCAACACACAAAATACAAATATTAATATCCAAAATATCGTAGTTAACTAGAAGTGGGTTGTCATGGTTTTAGTCATGGTTATCTAGAATTACCTACTTCTAGTTAACTAGGACATTTTAGATATTTATATGTATATTTTGTGTGTTGGGACTTCATTTGGTCTCACATGCCAAGTGAGGTGTCGAGCCTCACTTGAGACATGGAGATAGGTTTTCCCCTTGTGAGTGTTGAGGAGGCTCATCTTCTTGTAGTTGAACCTCCATGAGCTTCTCTCACCTCCATAGCTCTAGGTATTGAGAGGGAGTATGTTGAGGGCTTTGTAGGGTGGATTCCTTTAGCAAAGGTGCCCTTGGCTTGACTTAGTTTATGTGATAGGGTGGATTTCACTTGGAAGGACTAGGGCTTGTTCTTCATGTGATTGCTTCATGCTTAAAAAGAGCTTTCATTGTCTTCTACTTCTCTCATTTCTCATCTCTTATCACTACAAGAAGATCACCTTATGCTTGTGAGTGCGGAGTGTAAGGATTAGTTTTGCACTTGTATTTTAAAGAGGTTGAGAGCTAGGAGAATTTAGCTCTTGTATCACAAGGCTTGCAAAGGGTTGCAAGGAAATGTGCTCGAATATTGCATGCACCTAGGAGTTGGAGAGCTTGAGAAGAAAGCTCTTGAGTCACAAGATTTTGCAAGGATTGTAATGAGGAAGTCTTGTGTGTGTGGAAGCATGGATTCTAGGGTTTGAGAATCCTTTGTATGCATTATGGAGTCGATGGTGTGTGCCATGGCTTGTGGAGAGTGACTAAAGGCTTGTTAGTGCTCATTTCACTATCAAGCTAGGGTTAAGCAAAAGCAAGTTCAAAGTGTGGATGTTGTGGAAGAGAAGCCAATGAGCTATATATGCTTGGGCTTGAAGACAACAAGGGCAAGCACTTGGAGAGCACTAAGAAGCTCAAGAGGTTTTGAAAGGGAGCATGTGAAGAAATCTTCCAATCATGGTGGTGTGGAGCCAAGCTTAGGGTGCCATTGGAAGGGCTTGGAGAACATGTGGTGGGAAATCCTTGAAGGGAAATCATCATTCAATGTATGCATAGCTTCACCCTAACTATGTAATGTTACAAGAGGGGGAGACAATACTTGGCTATTCATGCTCTTGGTAGTGCGAGCTTTGTGGTGGATAGTTGACCAAGCAAGTGGTGCATGTGTGGAGCATGCTCGCTTGAGTTTGTAAGTTCAAGTTTGAGAAGGGGAGCTCGTGAACTAGCAAGAGGTGAAGGCCTTTGAGATCCACTTGTGTGTGAAGTGGAGAGGTGTTGATTCATGTTATGATGAAGGAGAGCAACACATAGGCCAAGAGGTCATGAAACATGCATTCAAATGACCACGGGGAGCACATGGATGATGGATTGGTGCAAGACCCCAAATGAGGCATATGGCGTGAGAGTGGGATCCAAGGCGGATTGCTTGGGAGCATTATTGTAAGTGACAAGCATTGCTCCTACACATTGAGATAATTTGTGTTGATTTGGAGCAATTGTCAAGTGATGAGGAGACAAATGCATGATTGCTCAGCAATGGAGATATGGTAGTTTGCAATCAAATCCCAAGGACTAGAAGGGGGATTGATTTGGTGGACAATGACTTGCAAGTTGAGTTGGACCACTCTTGGCTGCACATTAGGGTGGAAGAGAGCAAGAAGATGCCTCTTATGACCACCTAGAGACCATATTTTTGCTTGAGTAGAAGCATAGAAGTCAAGGACTTGCATTCTAGCTCTTCATTACAAACCCTAGTAGTGTATGCTCAGACTATACCTCTGTTAGTATACCAAACATGAGCTTGTCCATTTTACTATACCTCTATTGAGGTATCACCATATGTGAACCCTAATCAGCTCAGACTATACCTCTGTTAGTATACCAAACATGAGCTTGTTCCTTTTACTATACCTCTGTTGAGGTATCACCATATGTGAACCTTAATCAGCTCAGACTATACCTCTGTTAGTATACCAAACATGAGCTTGTCCCTTTTACTATACCTCTGTTGAGGTATCACCATATGTGGACCCTAATCAGCTCAAACTATACCTCTGTTAGTATACCAAACAGAACCCTCATTTTCAGACTATACCTCTGTAAAGGTATCATCAACATAAGGGACCCTAGCAACCTCAGACTATACCTCTGTTAAGCTATCAACAGTGAAAGGACTTTGTGAAATTTAAGGGCCTTTGGAGGATTGTTTGGAAGATATTTGAGGGCCCTTGGAGGAGTATTTGGAGGATCTTTGGGGTCCTTGGAGGAGTGTTTGGAGGATCTTTGGGGTCCTTGGAGGACCCTTCGAGGAGCTTTGGTGGACAATGTTGAAGAGCTCTTGAAGGATTGATTGAGGGATATTGAAGGATATTTGCCACGGCCATACAAGCGAGTGGATAGAGACAAGAGGGAGAGTGGTGGGATGAGAGCATTCTGGGTTTAGGAATTGCTTTAGTTTCTCTTCTCCTTAGTCTTTCACCCTCTCTGTAGGCCAAAACCTTTCCGTAGATGGAGGCAAGAGTCAGTCCGGGTTTGGGATGGGGTGTCCTTGCAGGAGCGACACTGTGGAGTGTTTTTGGTGTGGGGGAGTTGTTGTCTTGATTTTCTTGTGTTTGGATCCCCTCCACACCTGCATGCTTGACTGTGCGCCATGTTAGCTTTGTGTGGGCGCTTGTTTTCATAGGAGGTTGGTCTGGATTTGATCACCGGCCAATCCTAGAGTATGCTGTCGGTGGTGAGGCTGGAGTGATGACCAGCAAGACCACCGGTGTTTCTTCTATGGTGAGGCTGGGTTGATGACCAGCAGACCATATGAGTGCTTGCGGTGGATGCAGGTGCAGGTACAGGTCTACGTTAGAAACCTATTATTCTTGCTTGAACCAGTAGCTGCAACAGGTTCTTTAACCGGTTACCTTCTAGAAAGTGGGGATTAGAGACAGGTTGACAACCGGTTGGGTTGTGAGTTTTCATCACGGAGGTGCCACCAGCTGCTGAGGGGAGTGCCGGTACGAGCACCAGCGATACTAGTGGGTACACAAGACAAGGTGTGCGGTTTAGGCCACTTTCACCTTCAGTGTCTTCTGAGGAAGGTTCAGACTCGGAGTCAGGAGGATTCTCACCGAGGGTGCAAGTCATTTCCGTGCCATTGTTGTGGGACACGATGGAGGAGATGTATGGAGCTACCAAGGGGCCACGTAGGTACTCTGGAGCTGTGGGCACCATCGAGCTTGATGATTTTATACAAGAGTTTGACAGTTAGTTTGATTTGCAGCAAATGCGCAATCCACAACTGTTTACGCCCTTTATGGCGTGGAAGGGGCTATTCCAGCACCTTGAGGAGCCGCCCATGGATGATTACCATGAATTTAGGCGGGGACATGCGGTGGAGATTGAGGAGTGACGAGAGTATTGGTCACCTAACTATGTCTCAATCACTAGAGGCACAAGGGCAGCGGTGACACCAGCAGCTACACAAACATCTCCAACTACAAGCACTAGTAGTGGAACAAGTAGTGCCGGCACTTCTGCAGGTGGTACCAGTTCAAAATGTGCTACTACTCCTCCTGCCATGACTACAACATATATGCCTAGATTCAACCCGGTGGTGGAGTTTTTCCAGGAGTTGCGGAGGAACTACCAAGGTGTACGGACAAAGAAACTGCGAAGTTTGCAAGACTTCCAGCGCAAATCCAGTGAGAGCTTGCGAGAGGCCTACACTCGTATGAGGCGCTTGATAAGTGTGACCCAAGGGGTTACTGAATCTCAGGCAGTCCAGTTCTGGTATGGAATTTTGGACAAAGAGCTCAAGAGAAAGGTGCGGGATGTAACCCTGTTACAAGCGGCCCAACCCACATTAGCAGATGTGTTTCTGCTGGCTGAGCGGATTGAGCTCAACATGGTGGAGGAGCGAGTTGTTACCATTAGATTTGGCAAGGACGTGCCTGCACGAGGTGCAGCTGCCAGCCAACTGGTACAAGGGACTGCCCAACAGCGTGGTCAGGGGGGCAAGGTTGCCCAACCCAAGTTCTATGGAGCTTACAGGGGACCTCATGTGCAGAGGCCCGTGACATCTTTTGTAGGCCAACAACAACCAGGGGTGATATGTTGGACATGTGGAGGACCCCATGTCAAGAGAGATTGCCCAGAGAGTGGCAGAAGGCCGGCACAAGCACAGCCTGCACAGTTGCAGTGTGGGCATTGTGGCAAGTATGGGCATGGAGATGCCCAGTGTTATGACTTGCACCCTGAGTTGCGCCCAGGCCGATTCTAAGGGAACAATGGTGGCCGGGGGCGAGGTGGACCAGCCCAGAGAGGACGAGGTGGTCGGGCACGAGGTGCAGGCCAAGGGCAACCTCAACATGGCCAAGGACGCGGAGGTCAGGGTGTTGACCAAGACATGGCCAACCGGCTTCAGCAGCTAGAGTAGAGGCTTGCTGCCATGGCTACAGCTCAGGTGGTACCGGCTCCCAGGCGGGATGGTCCACCTCCTGCTCCTGAGGGAGGAGATATGGGAGGCATGGGATTCATGTGCGGAGCAGCACTACCACTAGTGCAGGTGGTCTGCTGCAGCCGTGACTCGAGGAGCAGCACGAGTTCATGAGCCATGAGGTGCAGAGGTGGAATTGGATCCACAGCGTGGGGAGGCAAGCTGTCAGGCGAGGCTTCCTCAGTCATTCACATTGGCGGAGACAATGTCGACGCCATCCATGGCACCTAGTTCTCGCCCGACTGTTACCGAGGCGGAGGTTACTATGCCATTGGGGAGAGCTACACGTGCAGCACTGACACCTGCTACCAAGGCTAGTGCAGCCGGTGTGTTATTGGGGGCAGCCACCTCTGTGTGTCAAGCCCCACTGTTCTCGGCAACCATGATTGCGACACCGGGTTAAGACCAGCTGCACTGTTCAGACTAGCAGCAACACTCTGCGAGAGTGGGGAGGTCACTTCATCTTCTGCGGAGTTACTGGAAGGTGTAGTGGCAGAGGGATCCTCGGATTTGAGGGTCAAGACTGCCACGGCTGCGCCATGGCAAGCTGCAGCTGCCAGGTTGACGAAGCTGCTAGCTAGACCAGCCTTTGAGCGCGCCATGGTGACACCTGGAATTGTCTTGTTAGACAACCAGGGAGGCATTTTCACTTTGAGTGGATCGGCAGGCAAGAAGTACTGGCCACTGCGGGTCTTGTTGGACTCAGGAGCTTAGCCACTGATGTTGGGCAGAGCTGCTATTGCAGGTTTGGGCCTCATGGAGGCGGATATGGAGCCTTGTCCTTTCATCTCTGGGAGGATCAGAGCAGGCTCGGGGCATGACACGGCGTGAGTTGGCCATTGGACTACAACCAGATCATCCTGTAGATGGCTCAGTGATGCGAGCCAAGGCCATTGTGACAGACGCGGTCTCTTACGATGTCCTTGTTGGTGGGGCAGTGTTATATCCCATGGGCTTCACCCTGGACTTTTGGGAGGAGTCAGCATCCTACAGGCCTGGATGGCAGTCAGGGGATGGTCGTCGTGCACAGCTCCCTGTGACATTCATTGGGGGTATTGCGGCTGCCCAACGGGGTAAGCTGCCAACACTAGCCGCCTTTACAGTTGCAGTTAGTTGGCCTAGAGAGTTGCTGGAAGGCAATGCCCATGCAGAGGATGTGCCACCTCCAGCAGAGCAGGATGACATGCATGGTACGGCGGAGTTGCCCGCCATGGTTGCTCACACTCCATTATGGGGTACGAGCAAGGATTTGCAGCAGGCTGCTGATGGACGGGTACAACAAGCCTGGGTAGAGGCCTTTGTACCGTCAGGAAAAGAGGAGAGTGCGGTGATTGCACCAGGACCACCTCAGTTGTTGCCATTGGACACCACACCTCTTGTGTGGCAGTGCCCAGATGAAGGCATATGTCTTCTGGACTTGTTTGGCGAGATCAGCACTGGATTGGCTGTAGTACTGCAGGCAGGTGTACGAGTTCGACGTTACATGTATGTGGAGAGGGATGAGACTGCACGACGCGTCTCACTGCGTCATGTTGCTCAGTTGGTACAACAGTACCCTGATTTGTTGCCAGTGTCTGCAGTTCGTGGATACCAACAAGCCTTGCCAGCAGTCATTTCGTTGCTGGGGGCGCAGGATTTGGAGCGGGTTGGCTCCATTGATCTGGTAGTGGCAGGTTGGCCCTGCCAAGGGCATTCATCAGCCGGGCATGACAATGGATTGCGAGATTCTAGGACGGATCTGTTTTGGGAGATGGTGCGGATTTTGCGCCACTTGCAGCTTCATCAAGCTGTATCTCCAGCATACATCTTGGAGAATGTGCCACTGATGGGTGATTCACGGGCCAGGGTGATGGCCAGTGTGCATCAAGTCTGGTCGTGGCTTGGGTCAGCAGTGTTGCTGGATGCAGCTGCAGGGGGGTCATGGGCTCATCATCCACGGCTATGGTGAACTAACTTGATGTCACCCGCACTGCTCAAGCGTGCATTTGATGGGGTGCAGCGGCCAGCACACCTCACAGTGGATAGCATTTTGGACATAGGGAGGCAGTCTCAACGTGTGAGACACGATGATCGTTCGCCTTTGGCAGTGGTCAACAGGGTGGGTCAACCACGAGCAGCATTACCTACACTGCTCAGCTTCCCAGGATCCCATGCTTTTCGGGATGGTGGACCTGGCCTTTTGTGGGATAGCCAGTTGCAACAATTAGTGGAGCCCAATGTTGACGAGCGCGAGCGGGCGATGGGTTTTACCACAGGTACCACGGCGGTGCCATCTCTTTCTGAGGCATCACGTCGTCAGGTGTTGGGGCAAGCAATGGATCTCAATTGCTTGACCTGGATTAACAGCTTGGCTATGGCTGAGCAGCACAGAGTACGGAGTACACTTCCCTTCATGGTCTCCCTGCCTACCGAGACGGTACAGGCAGCGAGTGGGGGCAAACAGGTGAGGACCACGAGGTGCAGGCCGCATCCATGGCACACGTGGGAGGTGTTCGAGGTTCAAAATGAGTTGGCAGCCAAGGCGGCCGTGATGGATGAGGTTGGGGATTTTTCTCGGGTTGAGGAGGTCCTCAAGGATGGGATGATGGGGCAGGATGAGACATTGTCACTGACAGAGGAGGCAGTGGTCACTGCTCAAGAAGTTGCAGCATAGCAACCACGAGACGCGTCTTCTACCTCTAAGCCTGCTGGACTCAAGGTTGCAGTCACGGAGGACAACTAGGAGTCTGATGTTGGACCTATAGTCACCACAGGAGAACGACGACGTATACGGCGGTTCTTGAGGGCTTACAGGAACTGCTTTGCCTTTAGTTTGAAGGACTTAGGAGCACTCAAGGGTCAAGAGATTCGCATTGAATTAGCTACTGACACGCCAATCTTTCGGAGACCCTATAGATACAGTGACATGGAGAGGTCCTTGATTCAGATAAGAACTCAGGACCTTTGGGAGGCTGGTTTGGTGGAGCTATCTGGGGGAGAGTATGCTTCAGCCACAGTGATGCCAGCCAAGAATGATGTCTATGGCAATTGGACGGAGAGACGTATGTGCGGTGATTACCGGCCTGTAAATTGTCAGACCAAGTCCGATAGGTATGCCATGCCGACACCAGAGGAGATCTTTGATGCCATTGGGCATGCCAAGGTCTTTAGCACTTTGGATTTACGGTCCGGATATCACCAGTTGCTGATCAAAGAGGCGGATAAGCAGAAGACGACATTATGGGGGATCAATGAGCACGGGAAGGATTGCCTATACCAGTGGCGGTTCTTACTATTTGGGCTTAAGAACGCTCTAGCAGAGTTTCAGAGAGTCATGGACATGATTCTAGCAGGGGTGGAGTTTGGCATGTGAGACCAAATGAAGTCCCAACACACAAAATATAAATATAAATATCTAAAATGTCCTAGTTAACTAGAAGTAGGTAATTCTAGATAACCATGACTAAAACCATGACAGCTGTCGTGCACCTAAGCATCGTGCCACAATATACATCGCTGTCCACCACACAATCTAAGCATACAATCCTAGAAAGCCATACCACAATCGCCCCCCTAGCTGGTGGTTAGGTCCCTCTAACTCCAGATAGCTACAAGATGTAATAGCCACAGCCGTACTAAATCCTCTATCACTATCCCTATTGTACTCAAACTCTGTAGACCAAGAGGCCGGGTACAAGAGCAACCCCATCGTTAGTCGCCGTCTTGCAATCTGTGAACTTGAGTCAGGATCTCGTGTGTTGGTCTCCTAGTAGCTTGGCCTTGCATTTCTTGTTAGCCTTCTATGGTTGTATCCACTCCCACTATCCAATGCAATACGGACATAACCAATCCCCATCAGGAACCATCTCAAGAGGTGGAGTCAAGCATCCCATATGCCAACCTCTAGAGCATCGATCACACACCAGCATGGTGGCTGCCCCTCTAGTAGACCCACACAACATGCATTTCAAACTTGCAGATACCACTGCCAGGTTTGGGTCAATCCTGCCATCGACATTCGGAAGGTGACATGGCGCACAATTATGCACATGGTCCTTCCAAGTTATGCCATCCCGACCCTCCAAGACCAAGACGCCCGAGGGCAAAACCTCTCGAACCCTCAAAATAACACGTCTTGCAGTCACATCCAATGTCATAGGAGTAGTCTACTGCAGATAGACATAGTCACCAGGGTTGAATCTCCGAACCCCAGGACGATAGCCCCCACCACGTATGGTAGCATACCTCAACGTATCACGATGTTGTGCAATGGCAAGGTTCTCGAAAGCCATGGGCATGACTTTCTTGAACAACTCTGCACGCTGCTCACATGCACGTGCCCACACGTCCGGATCATCAAGGTTAAGAACTGTAACAGCTTCTCTGCGAATGGATGTAGGCAAATCCGGCTCTCGGCCAAAGAGAAGAAAGTATGGTGAGAAGGAGGCAAGTGATGCTTGCTTGCTGAACCTGTAGCCCATGGCTAACCAGGGTAACTGAAGGTCCCAATCTCCTAGGTGTCCCTTCTGCAAGCCATACTTGCGCAAACCCCTCTTTACTGTCTGAACAACTCTCTCTGCCAAGCCATCGGCCTCAGGATGATCCCGAGAAGTGGTGCGGTGGTCTATCAAGGCCTTGTCACTCAAAGCCTGAAACTTTCCCAAGAACTCTCTCCCTTGGTCCGTGAGTACCTCAACTGGAGCACCGAATCGGCTAAGCACACAATCCAAGAATGCATACGCAGCTCCCTCACTAGCCTTATCAGGCAATGGAACCAACTCAATCCACTTGGAGAAGTGCTCCACCATCACCAACACGTACTTCTTGTGGCGGATGGTCAGTGGCAACGACCCTGCGAAGTCAAGACTCCATCTGTAGCCCAATCCCATGATCGGAAGAGGGTGCAATTGTGGAGTAGGGGCGTTGAATGAAGCACGCACCCTGTCACACACCATGCACCTAGCCACAAATTGTTGCACCTCTGTGTGTATACCACTCCGTGCTACATAGATGACATCATCATCTTTAGTGCTACGGTGGAAGAGCATGAGAGACACCTTCATGGGGTATTTGAGCGCTTGAGGGCGCACGGATTGAAGTTACATCCGGGAAAGTGCAAGTTTTTCCACAACCAGATTGAGTATCTGGGTCACATGATATATCCTGGAGGATTGGGGGTACAGCAGACTAAGGTAGAGTCCATTGCACAGGTTCCACGCCCCACGGATGTGAGCCGAGTTCGAGCTTTCATGGGGTTAGCAAACTATTATAGACGGTTTGTTAAGGGATTTAGTGCCATTGGAAAGGCTCTAACCAAGCTGACCAAGGTGGACCAGGAGTGGCAGTGGGAAGATGAGCAAGAACAAGCTTTTCAAGAGCTCAAGGCGAGGTTGACCTCGGCGCCCATCTTGAGACGACCTATTAGGGGGCATCCTTTTCAGCTGCATACGGATTGGAGCATGCTGGGGCTTGGAGTGGTGCTCACACAGGTGGACGATGAGGGAAGAGAGTTCGTAGTGGCTTATGCTAGCCGCTCGAACAACGTTGCAGAGTCTAAGTATAGCTCATATGAGGGAGAATGCTTAGCTGCAGTGTGGGCCGTGGCACACTTCTGGTGCTATCTATACGACAATCTCTTCACCCTTGTCACGAATCACCAACCACTCAAGTGGTTGATGGAGTCAGACAAGCTTACGGGGAAGCTTGCACGGTGGGCACTCATCCTTCAAGAGTATGACTTTCAGGTGGTGCATCGACCGGGTTTGGTCAATCGCAATGCAGATGGGTTGAGTCGCAATCCATGCACGAGCCAGCAGGATGACACTGGAGCTCGGTGGCATGGTGAGACGGACGAGGAGATGGTGCCCGGATGGCATGCATCTGCATTTCTGTGTATCTTGGCAGCGGAAGGCCAGGTTGGACCTACAACAGGGATGACTGTAGACCGAGTGTCTGAGGACCCTGAGGCCAGCAATGAGCAAGGTGGCGCCAAAGATATACATAAGGATTCAGTTGTGTTGGCCTACCTCCGCACTGGAGACATTGCAGCCACTGTGTCTGCCAAGGAGAGGGATCGGATCCTACAATGAGCCAAGAGGTTCAAGTGGGAGGGGACACACCTGCTCCGAGTGTGGGAGGATGGTCGAGTGAGGATTGTGCCTCACCCAACATAGCGGGCACGGTTAGTGCGGCATGCCCATGAGGAGTTGGGGCATTTTGGGGTGCGACGCACTCATAGTCTACTGAAGACCGTTGGCGCATAGTTACATAGAATCGGAGCAACCAGGCCTTCTGTAGCAAGCTGCATCTTAAAAGCACCCTGAGGTGTCGAGCCTCACTTGAGACATGGAGATAGGTTTTCCCGTTGTGAGTGTTGAGGAGGCTCATCTTCTTGTAGTTGAGCCTCCATGAGCTTCTCTCACCTCCATAGCTCTAGGTATTGAGAGGGAGTGTGTTGAGGGCTTTGTAGGGTGGATTCCTTTAGCAAAGGTGCCCTTGGCTTGACTTAGTTTATGTGATAGAGTGGATTTCACTTGGAAGGACTAGGGCTTGTTCTTCATGTGATTGCTTCATGCTTTGAGAGCTTTCATTGTCTTCTACTTCTCTCATTTCTCATCTCTTATCACCCCGTCCGGAATGGGGGAGGTCCTAGGTTCAATCCCTAGCCCAACCACACGCCAGTGGTTTTCCAACATGGTATCAGAGCCAAGGTTGGGGCGGTGGTCAGAACGGGTGGGCATTAGCATAAGGGCTATGCCTTGAGGTGGAGTGTTGGAGGTGTCAAGGCTATAGCCCTTGCACGGCACTCTGAGAATAGAACGGGACGGGTAGCTCAGTGGTAGAGCACCCCACCGGAATGGGGGAGGTCCTAGGTTCAATCCCTAGCCCGACCACACGCTAGTGGTTTTCCAACATTATTGTGGTATAGCTTTCTAGGATTGTGTGCTTACATTGTGTGGTGGACAACGATGTATGTTGTGGCACGATGCTTAGGTGCACGACAGGGTAATTCTAGTTAACCATGTCTAAAACCATGACACTTTCTTTGGTTTTTTTGTTTTGTTGAAATGCGGCAGCCGAAAATGCATTGAGAAGGAGCCATGAGGGAAAAGAACTCCAAAATCACTTTTGGTTTGATGTCACAAATTTTAGGGGAGGGCACACAGGGACAGACAACATTAGGGGTCTAATTAAGAGCTCATTTAGGTTTGCTAATGTGTTCTGAGGGCCACATTTCTAATAACCCCCAATAAGCAGGTAGGCAGAGGGACAATCAAGCCTGGGCTTTAGTGGCTCCAACCTTGGCATCTCGGTTTCTGTGTAAGCAACGCCCTTTTCTCATGGAGGGGGTTGCCCACATTGACGATGGCTCTTTGTCCTTCCAGCAACATTTTCGTTCATCGCGAGATCTCATCCCAACACCAACACGGGCTTGTCTGCCACCCTTTGAACAGTTGGTCCTTCAAGGTCTTGAGCATTTACATGATACCATCATGGAACACGTGCACCGACACTCATTTGCCAGCATGCTTTCTGACGCTCCTTTAGATGCACATCGGGCCAGACTTCTCTCGTGCGCAGGGCCCGGGGCAGGCGCGTGGCTCACGGTACGACCAACCATGGCACCCTTTCGTATGCCTTCTGCTGTATTTACCACCTCCCTACGAGTTCGACTGGGTCTTCCGCATCCCTCTGTGTTAGGACTACAGCAGTGTGTTTGTCGCCATCCTCTCGATTCAGTCGGCGTACATCTTCTTTGTTGCCCCTGCGGTGGAGACGCACTGCGACCCATAACGTCGTCCGGGATGCTGCAGGTGCGGTTGCTCGTGATGCTGGGATACATGTCATTCGAGAGCAGGTGCACATACTCCCATCGACCCACAATCACCATTCCACTTGACGACGGGTTGACATTGTTCTCTCACAGGACGGATTGCGTACATTGGTGGACGTTGTCATCGCTGATCTTACTAGGTCGGATCTCCTGCCCCGCACAACCTCATCACAGGGAGTTGCCGCTTCAGTAGCTGCACAGAGAAAGGAGCATGACTATCGGGCACGTCATTCCATAGACACGTTCCTTCCTTTGGCAGTCGAGATCTTTGGTTGTTTGCATCATCAGTTCAACGAGTTCCTTCGCACATATGCCCATCGTGCAGCAGAAAACAAAAGTCTTGGAAGCCCATACGCCTCTGTTCTTGTAGCTTTCTTTAGACAACGAGTTTCTGTTGCTTTGCAAAAGGCTCAAGCTCAATCTATTTTACGTCGGGCAGAGGTTGCTGGGGCGGCTTCATCTCGCCTCCCCGCACTCTCTGATCCACCTTTTTTCCTGTTGTCTGACCTTCTTTAGGCTGTAGGTGATACTAGAATAGTTTGATTTCTTTCTTTGTGTTAATATATCTAGCTCTACGAGCTTTGGTTGTTTCCTCTTGGGGACAGTTACACCCATTTGTACAGTCACCCCACTTGGGTCTTTTTATAAAGCTATGCAGGGTTATATAATATATATATATTCAAACATCTCTTTACATAAACTTTTGCTTAGACATTTAGAATGATTTGAAAAGTTGTCCATGTAAGTTCTAACATCACTTTGTCTGGATAGTTTTAAAGACTTACCTGTATTATCTGTACCAACACAGCCCTAATGTGTGAGATTGATCCAAATCTTGAAAACCCAATGTGATCAGCATACCCATGCATTAATCTAATGTCAAAAAAGATAATTTAAAAAAAGAAAAAACATTAAAAAACATTCTATATTGACTTACATTTGCAGTGGCCTCCTTTAGTCACCACTTTACATGATTGCATTGCCCACCATTGCTGTTTGTTGGCTCTGCCCAAGAGGGAGAGTCTATGGATTGATGCCTGTTGTGATATGCCACAAGCTTTCCTTAGAGTTCCAATAATGCAAGGGGTCCATCCTGAGGAGGTTGTGTTTCATTACTTTCAAGTTGTGAATGGTAGTGTTTGTCCACCTCTTTTTTCTCTCAGTTCCCAACAGAGTCCTAGGTGGGTCCCTTTGTAAAATCAACAAAGGCTTCACGTTATGTTAATGAATTCAACAGTAGCTGCCGGCCTCTCTCTAGTTAATTTTAGAACTTGACAATAAAAGGAAAGATGGATCTAGCAAAGTTCATATCCATTGCATCAGAGTCCTGTTCAAATGTACCCATTTGCAGCATGCTACAGAAACATGTGTCTCTTGTCTCTTCTCATCTCTCCAGTTTTGTTAAAAAACACACTTTGTGCAAAGAAGAGATGACTAGTAAAGAGTAAAGAGGCAAGCTTGTGGAGCATCATTGTGACGTCGGTGTCCAAGCACAGGGATATGTCTTGACCGGTGTTGGGCAGGAGTCAACTAGGCGGAGAGGCCGGCCTCAGCAGCTGCATTTCCCAGAAGCAACCCGAACCAGAATTGTCGGCAATCTTTCTTAGACTGGAGTGCTTTCCTTGGTCAATGGAATGCAATGTAAGACCCATGGTGCTGCCGTGTGGAGCAGGAAGCTTCTGAATTTTGTTGGTCCAGGGCTTAGAGGTTGTGGGCTGGGGAGGGAGTAGAGAGATCAGAAGCATTTGGCGGAAAAGTGGTTGAATTGGGGTGTTGTTGTGCCTATAAGCCTCGTAGGTGTTCAGGATTTATCTTTTGCATAACTACTTGCCCACTACAATCGAGCAGATATTAGTTCCTTTGGTTGTATGATAAAGCTTGTGCGAGATAACCCCCCATGCTGATGTGGGTTTGTGTGTTGGAGGAAGAGAGAAGGACAGAGATGGGGACGTCGTGACAGTCTTTGAATTGAATTCGAGCCGACGAGAGATGGAACTGAATTGTGGAGAGCATTGTGAACCTCATGTTGCCTGACTGATACCTGACATGTTACCGATAGTGTCTCGGGCGTTGCATCTCCATCTCCTTCGTGTATCATGTGTACATGTACCCGCTTGATCTCATCATGGCAACATTCAATTTGAGAAGTTTGTTTCCTTCGTGCTTTAGCCGAACTATGGCATAATGTTAAGGTACTGAGTTGAAGATGGCATATGAGGAGCCGGACATGGATGAGCTGCCAATGCTGGAGCTTACGTCTTTCCCTTCACCCCAGGAACGTTCCATCATCATTGTCGAAAGTGATGTGGCGAACGGAGCTGATCAAGAGGAAGAGAAAGTGGTCAGCCATGAGCATTTGTGGAAGTCAGGTGCATTGGGCAAGTGTCACGACCCTTTCTGTACCACTTGCCCTCCCCTATACGATGCCTACAGTCAGCCTCTGTACAGCGGAACTTTCCACCAATCCAAGACTGTATGCTTCCACAACCTATTGTGTTCTTGGGGTAGCATTGTCTTACATGGATTTAGTTTGATGACTTGACCAGGAATCAGAATTGATCAGGCTGGATGAAGGGGTAGCCGAAGGCTTGAAGATGGGCGGATACATAAGGTTTTCCAGGTTGTAGGTTTGTCCGCAGCAGGGTGGTTGAACAGATGGAGCCCACAGGCTGAACACAGCTTGATGTGTTGTTCTTCTTGGAATACCATTGTCCTGAGGGAAGTTTTGTCCATGACTGTTAATTTGTATCTAACACCACTTGGCTCTGTGTGGGGAGTAGATTGGCAGGACAAAGAAACGAAGGGTGCGGAGTTTCTTGATCAGAATAAGAGAATGGGGAAAATTCTTACTTCCGGGGATTCTGAATCCGCATACAAGGCTGGTGCAGCAGTGGAACAAGTTTTTTGCCATCTCCAGCCTTTTCAGCATCTTTTTGGACCCCCTTTTCTTCTTCTTACTCTCGGTGCAAACGATACCACAAACAGTATGTCATTGTTGCTTGAGCATAGTGGAATGCCCTATGTAGCATAAATTACTGATTAATTAGATGATTACAACCATTGTCAGGAGAAGTTCAACAACTGGCGGTTGCAAGTTGAGTGGTATTCTTACTTCCATCAGCGCCCCAGCTTTGTTATTGATTATTGTGGTTTCACTGTTTCAACAGGGTAATTTATGCATTGTGTTAAATCACGAGTGGGCAGTGGCCTTCACTGTGTTGAGGACTATATCAGATTCCGTATATTTGCTGAATATGCTTCTTCAGGTGGGTCTCTGTGCATATGTGACCATTGCTTAAGAGTTTCTCAACCCAGCAGCTACTTGCTCATGCACACAGTAGCAGGACCATCTGTATGTTCGGGTATGCCTTTGTGATATGCTTCGGGTTACCTTTGGCTCCTTCTGGCTCTCTGCTTTGTTTGACGGTTGGCAGTTGAGTTCACGAATGCTCATGAATGTTGGGTGAGCTCTTCTGTCTCTCTGGAAGAGCTCCTTAAAAAAGTGTGCTGGACGTGACTTTCTACATAGCGCATATTTCAGATCTTGTGTGGTTGTATGGCTGTTGTTCATAGACAATGAAATTGTAACTGGCAAGAGTTGTGTTGGTGGTCACGGGGTGAGTGCAGTTTAGGTTGGCATATTTGAAGAAAGGCAGTGGAGAGCTGGTGGATGATCCAAAGGCTATTGCACGTCATTACTTGAGGGGATTCTTTCTGCTAGATCTCATCACAGTCTTGCCTCTTCCCCAGGTACGTTCCCATCCAGCCATTCTTCGTCTTGCGTTTTCTGAGGATCACCTACCTATGATCTGTTCTTCACCATGTGCCTGATGTGGCTGGACTTCCAGTTACTTGGGCTCATACCCTCCGACTCCTCCTACGGGGTTTTATGTCACATCCTGTGTGATTTGGGGCCAACCTAACAGAAGTGTAAGGTTGTTTGTATTCACAGTCAGTGTGTACTTTGCAATGGTCTTGCTCAAACGTTTTAGAGTGCTCAAACATGTGGATCTAGAGTCAGCTCTTTCACACCTACAACGGCATCATATCACCAGTGCAAATAAACCAACAAGACGAGTTGGTGGTTGAGCAATGCAATTATCTTTTGTGTGCAGGAATACATACCTTTGATTCAATAGCCAATAATACTGGGTTGGATAGATAACGAACAGTCATGGCAATGGTGATGTGCTTTAAAAAGCAGAGCCATATGTCACTAGTACTGGCTTGTGTGCAGGATGCTCAGCAGTGTTGCAAGTATTTACTCCAGAGCAGGTTGGGCTTTGGTGCAGATCATTTTGAATACAGGAGCAGGAGCCAACTCTACCAAAAGTATGTTGCGGGTGACAGTGCTGCTGCAGAACATTCCCAGGAGTATTAGGTTTTTTCCATTGTTAGCAGGGCGCTCTCCGAATGGATTTGTGTTTGAGACAGCATGGGCCAACTTTGTCATCAATATTCTCATTTACTTGCTCGCTGGCCATGTTGTGGGCTCCTGCTGGTACCTCTTTAGTCTACAGGTGCAGCCAAAGCTCTCTCCTAGCCTGCAACAAATGTCCTGTCCTAGGGCTCCTATTTGTGCTCACTTTCTCCAGGTATTGTTGGGATAGAGCTATAGGACCTTTTCTTTGTTATGGCACTATGTGTCTTTTTGAGCCATTGATGTGATTTGCTGGTGCCAGTTTGTAGGATTAAGTGCTCAGAATGCTTTTGTGGTCATGATTGCAGCGGGTGAACGTTTGTCTGCAAGGAGCTTGCAAGAGTGACAACAGCAATGGCCTGACTTGCGATATCAAATATCTTGACTGTGGGATTGGAGGAACTAACTACTCTGACGGGAACAACAGTCAAGCGATTTGGTTGCAGAACACAACTGCAGGGGTTACCTGTCTCTCCACCAATACTAGTCCTGGCTTTGCGTACGGAATATATTCCCCGATGGGCTATCAAATTGTGATGGAGCCTGATGGTCACGTTGTGCAGAAATACATATATTCCCTCTGCTGGGGCTTTTTGGTACTCTTTGGCTGCTATTCCTTGTCATGCATTAGTGGTGCTTGCTTTTCCAGATATAGCTTATGCTCAGTGCCAATATTTTGTTTTGTGGAGGAGTACAATTTAAATGTGAATTCTGCAGTTTATGAACTTCAAGGCAACTGCAAATTGGCAAAGTAGCACAAGGTTGTTGACTATATGGAGGGGTTGTGGTGTGTAGCAAGTCAGTACTTTGGCAGGTAATTTGGTGCCAAGTATGTTTGTGTGGGAGGTGCTCTTCACTATGGGCATTGTGGGGTTGGGCCTCCTCATGTTTGCTCTATTCATAGGCAACATGCAGAACTTCCTGCAGTCACTTACTCGCAGGTTTGTGTTGCCCTCACTTCTCAGACTGTTTCTTTGTTGAGCTGCCATTAGGCCAGTATTGAGTGGGTCTTCATCTTTGTTCCTCTGTACTGTTATAGCTTCGGAAATTTCTGGCAGTGGTGGTCACTTCTTTGACCCCTCTGGTGGTCCTGTAGTGGAGACTGTCACCTTATTCCACATCTAAGAGTCTTGAACAAGAAAAGTTTAAACCTTGCATAGACTGCACTTTTCAATTTGTCGGAATGCTACACAGTCAACGATGGACTTGGTGTGCGGCGCGTTGCATGTTGCATCCACTCCTATTACTTAGCAAAGAATATGATTGGTTGTCCGGTCTGCTCTTAACTACTTATTACTATACACTGCTGTTATAGGTTGTCCAGGAAAAGCCACCCTTGTTACCAGCATATATGTCTTTAGCACGGACTTTTGACCACTAGTCAGTTGCCTGTGTTTGGCCTCTCTTTTGTTAGTGCTAAAGACTGGGGAGAGAGATGATAGAAATGATTGCAAGCAAGACAATGCACGATTCGTGGAGGAGTGAGAGGCTATTGAGTTTGTGACAGGAAGCTGGAAATGCAACTGCGTCGTTATGATGTGGAGAACTGGATGGGACGCCGGAATTTGCCTCTCAACTTACGCAAGTGTGAACCTGACTGTGACTCATGTTGATGTCAATATTCAAGCCTCCACCTCTGTCCCCTCCACCCTCATCTGCATCTGTTGGAACAGAACCTGTTGTAATGTCTTTCTTCCGGGTTATCAGACATACCTTTATGCTATTTCATATCTGTGGTTCAACTGGAGTAAGGTGTTGTTAGCAAAGCTTTTTGTGAAACAGGCTCACACGTTGTGTCCCATGCAGACGCGTGAGGGAGGTAGAACGGTTCAAATGGGCTGCCACCAGGGGTGTAGATGAGAAAGAACTTCTGGGCGACCTCCCTGAGGATTTGCAGAGGGAAATTCAGCGCTTGCTTTGTCTTGACCTTGTAAAGAAGGTAAATGTGACCACATTCAACTGTTATGACCTGCAGTGTAGCTGCCAGTGCTGGATGTCGATATTACTAAGGAGCAATTAACAAAAGAGCAATGGTCTGCAGGTGCGTCTCTTCACAGTGATGGATGAGGAGGTGTTAGATGCCATATGTGAGCGGTTGCATCAGCGGCTCTACATTGAAGGCAGCATGATTTTGGGAAAAAACAACCCAGTTGAGCGTATGCTTTTCATTGTCCGTGGCAATCTTTGTAGCACTGGGGAAGATGGTAGTGTCATGCTCTCTGCTGGTGGATTTTGTGGTGAAGAGCTTTTGATCTGGCATCTTGAGCAGGCCAGCAATATACCGGGTATGTTGTGTCCCACTCATCTCACTTGTGCAATCTTTCTCATGCTACATCCCTGCATTAATGTATAAAACTCGGCGAAGGTAGCAATACTTCAGTTTGTTGCAGGATTTCACGTTTTACAACACTGATACGTGGCCGGAGAACGACTGGTAAGACGTCCAGGCAAGTCCTGGCTTGTTCATGTAGATTTCCCTGGCACCAGTGAGCAATATGACTTCATGTAGCTGTCATGGAAACGTGACCCTTGAGAAAGTAAACTTAGGCATTTGGAGAGAGGAGGCCGCATGAACATTTTTCCCTTGCAGTTGGATTCAAGCAACTGTAAAGTGTGACAGTGGTTGGTGTGCCAGGTGCAGGGAGGACAGGTGCAGTACGAAGGACAGGGCGCCGTGCAGTCTCAAGTCGGACAGTTACTGCCCTGAATAGTGTAGAGGTCTTTGCATTGGAGGCGGAGGCAGTTAAGTATGTCACCACATATTACAGCAGCAACATGCGCACAGCTCGCGTCAGGGGTGTCCTCAGGTCTCATCTCTGACTCTGAGTTTGAACACATTGCTTCACCACTGGTTGGGTGGGGGTGGGGGGGGTGCACTCTTTTGTGTGCTTGATTCAGTGTCAATAGCCCAATTGTTAGTGTGCTCTTTTTCCACTATCTATTTACTGTTTTGGTCTTTGGTTTCTGGTCAGAGCTTTGCCCCTTGGAAAGGATTGCATTGCCATGTGATCAAACATTCTGCCGAGGTCAGTGGCAGAGATGGGACAGATCTTACCCCTTGCTGCATCACCGAGAATCCAACATGTCCTTTAGCATTGTGAATTCAATGACGGTCTAAGTAGACTAGTAAGAAAGTGAGTCAAATATGGGGAAACGATGGTACAGGAACGAGTCACCATCCTGGCAGTCTTGGGCAGCAGTGTGCATTCAAGTGGCATGGAGGTATCGTAAGCGTCAATTGGAAGTCCAATCAGCACGCTCTCAACAGGCCATGTATGATAACCAGCACACAAGACTGACTTCTGACCGGTTCTCCAAAGGCATTTGAGTCCTAGTTAATCCCATTTGCTGCTCTGTGGGGACTCCTCGTGAGGAGCTCCTCCAGACCATGCACTGCATGCATTTGGTTAGTTTGCCTCCACATTCAGTGAGGTGTGTATACACAATAGGAACATAATTAATTTGGAAGAGCAAAACTTGGGAAATAGGGAGTACCTTGAAGCTCATGGGGTGAGAGTCTAACAGTCTCTCAGCAATTGACAACCCATACAGAGGATTATTTTGCTGTTTGTCAAAGTGGTGTCTATTATAGAATTGATATTGCACATGCTCTTGGGAGCAAGATAAAGCATCGCGCCACATTGCTCCTCAATTTGCATCTTGGTCTGCTACTAAAAGCCTTACAGAACCAACAAACTTGTGAAGTTTGTGGAAAGAGCACAAGTTAAATCAAGTCACACAGATCTTACTTATGATGGTTTTTCTCTTGCATCCAAATCATTTTAGGATTTGCTCTATCTTAAACCAGAATTGAACCTTATGAGATAAACTGAGAGTGTTGATATCTTGGAGTTAAATACTGGAGAAGACCCACCATCAGTCTGCACTCTTCAATGCCTCTACAGGTCTAGGACCCTTCCAGGAATGAGGGAATGAGTGCTACCTTTCCAACCAACATACAAAGCGGGCTTCTAGAAAATATGTACCAAGCCTTTGGGCAGGTTTTGTATCTATAAACAACTGCAGACAGAAAAGAAGCTCCACAAAATCCATTACTTCGGCAATTCGCATGCTATAAAGGGCATACACATGCCACCACATGATCGAAGTGTCTCAGGTTGGCATTCCCAGTTCCTATGATACACATGGCAGTAAAGGGTAGAGACATGAGAGAACTTGAAGAGAAAATGATGATACTATTTTCCTCAACATCACTCGAATATCATAGGTAGATTCAATGACAAATCAGTAGATCCTGATTCTTGTAACTTCCTAGACCACTGACTCGTCACCTGACAGTGAAGCGAAGCTTTTACATTATGTTTCGCACCTGTGCCCCTAAATACCACTGGGGAGTGCTCCAGTCCTCACCTGGTGTATACACAGGAACCAGAGAAAGGCACTGCATGCAGCCAACACCCATATTTGCAATTATTACTCAGCCCTTTGTGAGGCCACCAAGATCGTTGCAACGATTTCTGCCCAACAGTGCTGGATATAACTAGTAGTGTTATAGCATTTTCAGAATTTCCACATCTGACATACACAAGGTCACTTGCCACAGAGATGTCCACAGAGATATCCACATCTGCACATTGTAGGTATGAAGCCCCCTGTTCCAGAGCTGCTAGGCTAACACCGCCAAACTGCGCCAACAACCCTTCCCAAAAGGCTGCCGGCATGGGAGGCATCTGTTGGTCGGTCGGAGCTCTCACGGATTCCTCGGGCTTCGACTCCTCGGATTCCTCCCGCTCTTGAGCGGCCTCGTTTTTGGAAACGTGCATCGCTCCCTCAAACGGCCGCCTCGGTGACACGTCGCCCCCATCGGGCTCACCAGGATCATCATCTTTTGGGCCGTTCCGCTTTCGCTTTGGCTTGCCCGACCCCATGATGAGGCCAATCCCAAGGACGATCACGTACTGAACTCTAAGCTCTGATACCAAGTGTCGCGCACCTCACTTCAGTAAGCTCCCCTTCAAGTCATAGCTACTCGCTTTGATGCGCGCGCCTAACTCCCAACCTGGCCGCCGGGCCAACTTGGAGCTTCGTCTGCTCACCGGGGCATAACGGTCCCCCCTTTGATCTCCCAAAGAACCCTCCACCGATTTGGAACCAGCGGGAATTCCCTTTGGTAGTTGGCAGTCCGGAACAGCTCCCCACTCTTTGGTCGCTTTCCGGCTCGCTCGCTTACTCACTAGTTTTTGGTCACCAACGGGCTTGCACCGTTCTCGGGGTTACTACTCCCTATATATACTTCTGTAGCTGTCCGCGGGGGTTTCACAACCAGCCATGCCATTTTATGGCGAACCACCACGAAAACCCTCGACTCCCGATGATGAGTCGCAGTGAGTCTTGGCCCACTCACCACGGCCCCTATGGACCGTGATGAGTCCCAAGACTCCCACGACTCCCACCACGAGGTCTCCGCCCCCATGGTGAGTCCTATGCCACCCCCACTAAGTCCCGCTAAGCTACCACCACCCCTTGTGGAGCCACCCCCACCGCAACCTGGTGTGCGGGGCTCCACCTAGTGAGCGCCTCCGCCTCGAGTGCCTCGGGCACTCAAGGGTGTTTCAGCCCCCCATACCTATCGCTGCCGCTGCCCCCACCACAGGGGCAGCCCCTCATGTGTCCCGACCCCCTACCCTCAAGGCAAAGGGCCGCGACACCTTGAGGGCCGCCCATGGACGATTACCATGAGTTTAGGCGGGGGCACGATGTTGAGATCGAGGAGTTGAGGATGTACTGGTCACCCGACTATGTCTCTATCACTAGAGGCACCAGAGGCACAAGGGCAGCAGCCACACCGGCAGCTGCACCAGTAGCAGCAACCACAACAGCAGCTTCCACCTGCAGTAGTGGGACTAGTGGTACAGCAGCTACGACGGCCACCCAAGCTATTGCTGCACCAGCACCAGTGGCGGTGCCTGCCTTCAACCTTGTTGTGGATTTCTTCGAAGAATTGAGAAGGAACTACCAAGGGGTGAGGACATAGAAGTTGAGGAGCTTGCAAGAGTTCCAGAGGAAGCCTACTGAGAGCTTGAGGGAGGCTTTCACTCGCATGAGGCGCTTGATTAATGTAACCCAAGGGGTTATGGAGGCTCAGGCAGTCCAGTTCTGGTACGGGATATTGGACAAGGAGTTGAGGAGAAGGGTGTGGGATGCCTACAAGCGGCCCAACCCACCTTAGCAAATGTGTTTTTGCTGGCAGAGCGGATAGAGCTCAACATGGTGGAGGAACGAGTGGTCATGGTGGGATTTGCTAAGGAGGCACCACGGGGTAGTGGTGCTCCTAGCCAGCCACTACCTCAACGTGCTCAAGGCAACAAGGGGGCTTAGGTGAAGCCTAGGGAAGGGCAGAGAGGACCTCAGATGCAGGGGTCTCTCCCTTCATTTGTTGGCCAACAACGGGTGGATGTGGTGTGCTGGACATGTGGAGGACCACATGTCCATAACGATTGCCCAGAGGGAGGCAATGGTTTAGCACCAGCACAGCTTGCACAGATGCAGTGTGGGCATTGTGGCAAGTACGGGCATGGAGAGGCCCAGTGCTATGGTTTGCATCCCGAGTTGCGCCCAGGCCAGTTCCAAGGGAACAATGGTGGCCGGGGGCGAGGTGGCCAGGCACGAGGTGCAGGCCAAGGGCAGTCTCAACATGGCCAAGGACGCGGAGGTCAGGGTGGTGACCGAGGCATGGCCAACCGGCTTCAGCAGCTAGAGCAGAGGCTCGCTGCCATGACCACAACTCAGGTGGTACCGGCTCCAAGGCCGGATGGTCCACCTCCTGCTCCTGAGGGAGGAGACATGGGAGGCATGGGATTCATGTGCGGGGCAGCACTACCACTAGTGAGGGGTGCCACTACCACTACCACTATGGGTGGGGCACCACTATCACTGGTGAGGGGTGCCACTACCACTACCACTATGGGTGGGGCACCACTACCACTAGTGCCGGGCAGTACTACCACTACCACTATGTGCGGGGCAGGACTACCACTAGTGCAAGTGGAGTCAGCTGCGGCAGTGACTCAAGGAGCAGCACGAGTTCCTGAGCCACGGGGTGCGGAGGTGGATCCATAGCGTGGGGAGGCAAGCCGTCAAGCCAGGCTTCCTCAGTCATTCACATTGGCGGAGACAGTGTCGACGCCGTCCATGGCACCTAGTTCCCACCCGACTGTTACCGAGGCGGAGGTTACTATGCCATTGGGGAGAGCTACACGGGCAGCACCACTACCTAGTGTTGCCAAGGCTACGGCAACTAGTGTGCTGCTGGGGGCGGCCACAACTGTGTGCCAGGCTCCATTGTTCTCGGCTACCATGATTGCGACGCCGGGGGTAAGACCAGCTGAGGTGTTCAGGCTGGCAGCGACACTCTGTGAGAGTGGGGAGGTTACTTCATCTTCTGCGGAGATAGTGGGAGGTGTAGTGCCGGAGGGATCCTCGGATGTAAGGGTCAAGTCGGCCACGGCGGCGCCATGGTGACACCTGGAGTTGTCATGTTAGACAACCAGGATGACATTTTCTGTTTGAGTGGACCGGCAGACAAGAGGTACCGGCCACTGCGGGTCTTGTTGGACTCGGGAGCTCAACCATTAATGCTGGGCAGAGCTGCTATTGCAAGCTTGGGCCTCATGGAGGCGGATATGGAGCCGTGCCTTTTCCAGATACAGACATCTCTGGGAGGGTCAGAGCAGGCTCAGGGCATGACACAGTGTGAGTTGGCTATCAGACTACAACCGGATCATCCTACAGATGGCTCAGTGATGAGAGCCAAGGCCATTGTGACAGACGCGGTCGCGTACGATGTCCTTGTTGGTGGGGCAGTGTTGTACCCCATGGGCTTCACCGTGGATTTTTGGGAGGAGTCAGCTTCCTATAGGCCTGGATGGCAGTCAGGGAAGGGCCGGCATGTGCAGTTCCCTGTGACGTTCATAGGGGGAGTTGCGATTGCCCAGCGAGGAAAGATGCCAACACTGGCAGCATTCACAGCTGCAGTGACTTGGCCTGGAGAATTGTTGGATGGCAACACTCATTCAGAGGATGTGTCACCTCCGGGAGAGCAGGATGACATGTATGGTATGGCGGAGTTGCCTGCCATGGTTGCTCCCACTCCATTGTGGGGCTCGAGCAAGGATTTGCAGCGGGTTGCTGATTGTTGTGTGCAACAAGCCTAGGTAGAGGCTTTTGTACCGTCAGTAGAGGAGGACAGTGCGAGGATTGCACCAGGTCCACCTCAGTTGTCACCATTGGACACCACACTGATCATGTGGCAGTGTCCGGATGAAGGCATTTGCCTTCTGGACTTGTTTCGCGGGATCAACACCGGATTGGCTGCTATTCTACAGGCAGGTGTACGGGTACGGCGTTACCTGTATGTGGAGAGGGATGAGACTGCACGATGCATCTCCCTACGCCATGTTGCTTAGTTGGTGCAGCAGTACCCTGAGTTGTTGCCGGTGTCTGCAGTTCGTGGATATCAGCAGGCCTTGCTAGGAGACATTTCGTTGCTGGGGGCGCAGGATTTGGAGTGGGTTGGCTCCATTGATTTGGTAGTGGCAAGTTGGCCCTGCCAAGGGCATTCATCAGCCGGGCATGACAGTGGATTGCGAGGCTCGAGGTCGGGTCTATTTTGGGAGATGGTGCGGGTTTTGCGCCACTTACAGCTTCATCAAGCTGTATCTCCAGCATACATCTTGGAGAATGTGCCACTGATGGGCAATTCTCGGGCCAGGGTGATGGCTAGTGTGCATCAAGTCCGGTCGTGGCTTGGGTCAGCAGTGTTGCTGGATGCAGCTTCAGTGGGGTCACGGGCTCATCGTCCACGGTTATGGTGGACTAACTTGATGCCACCCGCACTGCTTAAGCGTGCATTTGATGGGGTGTAGCGGCCAGCACACCTCACAGTGGATAGCATTTTGGACATAGGGAGGCAGTCTCAGCGTGTGAGACACGATGACCGTTCGCCTTTGGCAGTGGTCAACAAGGTGGGTCAACCACGAGCAGCACTACCTACACTGCTCAGCTTCCCAGGATTGCATGCTTTCCGGGATAGTAGACTTGGCCTCATGTGGGATGCTCAGTTGTAGCAGTTAGTGGAGCCTAATGCCGACGAGCGAGAGCGGGCTATGGGTTTTTCCACTGGGACCACGGCGGTGCCTTCGCTTTCTGAGGCATCACGTCGTCAGGTTTTGGGGCAAGCAATGGATCTAAATTGCTTGACCTGGATTATCAGCTTGGCTATGGCTGAGCAACGTAGAGTGCGGAGTGCACTTCCCTTGACAAACTCTCTGCCTACCGAGACGGTACAGACAGTGAGTGGGGGCGAGCCGGTGAGGACCACGGGGTGTAAACATCCATGGCACACGTGGGAGGTGCTCGAGGTTCAAAGGGAGTTGGCAGCCAAGGCGGCTGTGATGGATGAGGTTGGGGATTCTTCTCGGGTTGAGGAGGTCCTCAAGGATGAGATGATGGGGCAGGATGAGGCCTTGTCATTGACTGAACAGGCAGGGAGTACTGCTCAAGAGGTTGCGGCATAGCAACCACGGGACGCGTCCTCTACCTCTAAGTCTGCTGGACTTAAGGTTGCAGTTACGAAGGGCAATTGGGAGCCTGACATTGGACCTATTGTCACTAGAGGAGAGAGACGACGTATACGGCGGTTCCTGAGGCTTACAGGAATTGCTTTGCCTCTCGTGCTACGGTGGAGGAGCATGAGAGACATGTTCAGGTTGTGCATCGACCGGGTTTGGTCAATAGGGATGCGGATGGATTGAGTCGCAATCCATGCACGAACCAGCAGGATGACACTGGAGCTCGGTGGCATGGTGAGACGGACGAGGAGATAGTGTCGGGATGACATGCATTTGCCTTTTTGTGTATCTTGGCATCGGGAGGTCAGGTTGGACCTACAACAGGGATGACTGTAGACGGAGTGTCTGAGGACCTTGAGGCTAGTGATGAGCCAGGTGGTGCCAAAGATATTTATGAGGATTCGGTTGTGTTGGACTACCTCCGCACTGGAGACACGGCAGCTAGTGTGACTGCCAAGGAGAGGGATCGGATCCTGCAACGAGCGAAGAGGTTGAAGTGGGAGGGGGTACACCTACTTCGAGTGTGGGAGGCTGGTCGGGTGAGGATCGTGCCTCACCCAACACAACGTGCACGGTTAGTGCGGCATGCCCATGAGGAGTTGGGGCATTTTGGAATGCGACGCACTCATAGTTTATTGCAGGGGCAGTATTGGTGGCGTGGTATACACACAGAGGTGCAACAATTTGTGGCTAGGTGCATGGTGTGTGACAGGGCGCGTGCTTCATTCAACTCCCCTACACCACAGTTGCATCCATTACCCATCATGGGATTGGGCTACAGGTGGAGTCTTGACTTCGCAGGGCCGTTGCCATTGACGATGCGCCACCACAGATATGTGTTGGTGATGGTGGAGCACTTCTCCAAGTGGATTGAGTTGGTTCCATTGCCTGACAAGGCTAGTGAGGGGGCTGCATATGCATTCCTGGATCGTGTGCTTAGCCGATTCGGTGCTCCAGCTGAGGTACTCACGGACCAAGGGAGAGAGTTCTTGGGGGAGTTTCAAGCTTTGTGTGATAAAGCTTTGATAGACCACCGTACCACTTCTCGGGATCATCCTGAGGCCGATGGCTTGGCAGAGAGAGTGGTGCAGACGGTGAAGAAGGGTTTGCGCAAGTATGGCTTGCAAAAGGGACACCTAGGAGATTGGGATCTTCAGGTACCTTGGTTAGCCATGGGCTACAAGTTCAGCAAGCAAGCATCACTTGCCTCCTTCTCACCATATTTCCTTCTCTTTGGCCGAGAGCTGGATTTGCCTGCATCTATTCGCAGGGAGGCTGCAGTAGTCCTCAACCTTAATGATCCGAATGTGTGGACACAAGCATGTGCCTAGCGGGCAGAGTTGTTCAAGAGAGTCATGCCTATGGCTTTTGAGAATCTTGCTATTGCCCAACACCGAAACACATTGAGGTATGTCACTATACATGGAGGGGGATATCGGCCAGGTGTTCGGCGTTTCTACCCTGGGGACTATGTGTATCTGCAGCAGACAGCGCCTATGACCTTGGATGTCACAGCAGGACGTGTGATTCTAAGGGTCAAGGAGGTGTTGCCTTCAGGAGTGTTGATTCTGGAGGGTCGAGATGGCATGGTATGGAAGGACCATGTGCGTAATTGTGCGCCATGTCACCTTCCACATGTAGATGGGAGGATAGATCCCAACCTTGCAGTGGTATCTGCAGGGTTGCGTTGCATGCTATGTGGGCATGCTCGTGGTGCCGCCACTATGTTGGTGTGTGATCGATGCTCAAGAGGTTGGCACATGGGATGCTTGACACCACCTCTTGAGAGGGTTCTTGATGGAGATTGGTTATGTCCACACTACTTGGGATAGTGGCAATGGATATGACTAGTGGCAGCTCACAAGACATGGGAGGCCAAGCTCATATGAGTCAATACCCAAGATCTCAGGCTCAAGTTCACAGGTTGCAAGACGGCGACTAACGATGGGGCAACTCTTGTACCCGGCCTCTTGATCTATTGAGTTTGAGTGTAGTAGGGACAATGGTGGAGGACCTAGTGAGGCTATGGCCACTATCACATCTTGTGGCTACCTGGACTTAGAGGGACCTAAGCGCCAGCTAGGGGGGCGATTGTGATGGACTAGTGGCAGCCTAGTGGTTGGACTAGTGGCTGCACTAGTGGTGGCTAGTGGCAGCCTAGTGGTGGACTAGTGGCTGCACTAGTGGTGACAAGTGGTTGTCTAGTGGCAGCCTAGTGGTGCACTAGTGGTGGACTAGTGATAGACTAGTGTTTGGTGTGCACATATGTTGTGTGGTTTTGGACAGCGATGTAGTTGTGTAGCGATATATATGCGCACGACAGCTGTCAAGTTATTTTACCACTGATGTGAAGTTAGCTAGAAAATAGCTAGCTTTTATATATTGACATTTGGGATTGACCCACGTGTTAATCCAGGGGCCAATACATATTTGGGCACCTGGCGTTGTTATCTTCACGGTAGATCGCGGTGGGCTCATCTTTCTCGAGTTGAGCCTCACCGCGTCTAGCTATGGCGCCGTAGTGTGGATTCCCCATGGCGTGGGGTGCACTTGGCTCGACTTAATATATGAGTGATGTTTTTATGTGCGAGTGTGTGAGTTTGAGAGAGCTTGTATGCTTGTATCATTCCTTTCCTTATCATTGTGATGGACTAGTGGCTGCACTAGTGGTGGCTAGTGGCAGCCTAGTGGCTGCACTAGTGGTGGACTAGTGATAGACTAGTGTTTGGTGTGCACATATGTGTGTGGTTTTGGACAGCGATGTAGTTGTGTAGCGATATGTATGCGCACGACAAAGTCAATTGATGAGGAAGAAAAAGAATTGGCCGAGTTGATTACTAATCTACTAAACAATCTGTCGATAGATATCTTTAAGAAGCTTTGTTGTAGCGATAAAGAGATACTACAATTATAGTTGGTGAGCAAATGATGGTATAGGGAATTATCGATCCTTTATAAAGAAGACTTTTGGAGGAAAAATATAGTTGAGCAATGATATTTAATTTTAGCCGATGGAGCAGAGTTAATAGATGATGAAGAAAACATTTATGAAACTGGAAGAATGTTGATCGTGTTAGATGAAGACAACTGGTGGTAAAAGTCGATCCAAGGAAGGGATAGAGAGAGATAGAATAGTCTAGTATCGTTATTTTATAATCGTAAAGTGCTTTCCCTGCGAACGAACCTCGAAACTAATTGATCTTTTTCCTGGGGTTGATTCTAGTTTTTATTCTACATCTTTTTGGCGCCGCTGCCGGGGAAAGACGATGCGGTTTGCGATAATGGTGCTTTAATAAACTTTCAAGATTTTATTTATTTTAAGGTCGTTGAAGGAAGACGAGATGACAGGGGAAGTCATTCGTAACGGTAAGGTTCCACCACCTGGTTTAAAATTATGTCCTTTTTGCAATCCACGGAATCAGCACAAAAAGACAAAAATTCCGGAATGTTTTTGGAGTCAGAGGAAGAAGGCTAAAACGATTGAACCTTTGGGATCTGAGCCTAAGGAAGACGGAGATGTTAGCACTGGAGATAGCCAAGGAGGAGCCGATCCAGTTGTCACCTAAACAAGAGGACCAGGCAACGACACTCGAATTGTCTATCGAAAGGAATCAAGGAGATCGACTGGTGTTCTCGATAAAGAAGAAAGGGTCATGGGGAATGAGGGAGTCCCTTGTGAGAAGGGAGCATCAGGCTAAGGCAAGGGCCAATCGATTAGCAGTGCGAATAGCACGACGTGCATTATTAGCCGCACAGCTAGCTGCAGTATCGGCACTGCCTAACGTACCTCCTATCGTATCCATCGTACCGCCGATTGTACTAGCACCAATGGCTGCGGTACCGATTGGAGTTAACTTACTGTCGATTCCGGTGTGTTAGAGGGCTGCTTGGGACTTAGACGCTTTTACGGGTTCTGTGGGGTACCCTTAATTTTTGCGCAGACTTATGAATGGTAGACTGAGACCAACATGAGCCTTAGGGGTGGCAGGCGCAGGCTTTAGGGGGGGTAGACAGTTTGTCATAGTCTATCACAGTCAGACACAGTCAGACACAACTCGACACAGCTTTACACAACCCGTCATAGTCTATCACAGCCAGACACAGTCTGACACAGCCCGACACAGCTTTGCACAGCCAGTCACAGCCCGGCACAGCTTTACACAGTCCGTCACAGTCTATCACAGCCAGACACAGTCTGACACAACCGACACAGCTTCGCACAGCCAGTCACAGCCCGACATAGCTTTACACAGCCCGTCATAGTCTATCACAGCCAGACACAGCCGACACAGCTTCGCACAGCCAGTCACAGCCCGACACAGCTTTACACAGCCAGTCACAGCTCGGCACAGCTTGACACAACCTGTCACAGTGTACATGGAGAACAGTTATCATTGACAGGGAACGACTGCACGTGGGAACGACATCTGCAGAGGGAACGTGTTACTTCAGGGGTGACGGTTAGTTAGTTAGGTGGTTAGAACAGCTTGTGGGTAGATTAGGCAGGGCGGCAACAAGAAGAGGATCACTTCTTGAGGAGGGCGATTTGTTCAGGAGAGGAGGAGACGTAACGGAGAGCGGAAACAGTGAAGAGGAGATGATGACTTGATTGAGGCTTAATTCATGCAAGCTGTAAAATTATACAGTAGGGTAGATTAGGGACACCATGGCATAGGCATGATACATGATTAATCTTAATCCGATATTGAATCGATACAAACATACTGTGTAGAGAGACATGAGAGAAGCTGTGGAATGAATGCATGATTAATTGGAACTTAGTAGATACTGAAGCAATCTGATGCTTCAGTATACACGGTAAGGTAAATTGATAACATGAAGGCAAGAAGGAATACAAATAGGAAGCACAACCATGATTCACTAGCTGTAGGTCATGACTGATTGTTCTGAGCGGACTGAGTGCTTAGAGATATTCAACTCTTCTATCTTGGAGTTTCCACCTCGGATAGCGAAGGGATGGGTGAGTAAAAGCCGCTCGACATTTGGCGACCATACTAGGGAACTGGGTCATGAACAACCAGATGTGACAGACATCTGGTGGGATCATGGTGGTTGGAGAATTAAAGAATTTGATGTGAATCAAATTCCCTGTGGAACTGAGAACGAAAGATTGTCCAAACAATTCGTTCAGAGGTTCTTGGAATTGCCAGACGGTTGAAAAGAAAACATTCTTAAGAGAGTGCATGATGCTGACCCTAAGTGGGGTCTGGAGAAAGGAGTGATAAAGATTTATCAGGTGGCATGTAGAGGAAGAGCACGTTGGTTACCAACACTGGTTTATGTGATAGCATTGCTATCCATTAAGCGAGTAGAGTTTGAAGGCTGGGAGGAAAGGAAGGTGAATGTTTATACTCATATGCATGAGGAGCTTGTACTGGTAAAGAATTGGATTCCAAAGGATATTCTGTGGATCAAACTCACACCAAGAACAGCTTTTCAGACTTGTTTGCCATATGGTTATATGGTAACGGAGACTTCTAGTATAGCCAAGGGTGCATTGAAGCTTGAAAGAAACCCAGGCATATACGAGAGATACTATAGAAGAGAGTTTTGGTTATTGCCACCTTAAAGAAATGAAAGACATGGGACATGAGTGATGAAAGAGAAGCTAGACTCCAGAGATATTCAGCAAAAAGATAAAGTTATCTGAAAGCTAATTATCCATATTTTTGGGAGAGAGGAATAGACATAGGGGAATCATCTGGACCTCTCACACCATTAAGATCAGAGAGTACATCACCCATACCGGAAGAACTAGAGTTGGATGCCACTCATTCTTTTTCTTTGCAAGAAAGATTAAGGGAATTGGTACAGGAAGAAGATCAACCACGAAGTGAAAGATCTGAGGTACATCCCTGGATAAAAGATTTGACAGAAATCTTTGATAAGAGTTGGCATGGAACACCAAAAGCAGGAACTCCAGTTTCTGAAACAGAAGATGAAGAAGGAGAAGAGGATGTGGCAGAGCCAACGGAGAGTTCAAATTCTCCAACACCATTGCAATTGAGTTACATGAGTGAAGAAGGAGAAACCCAAGGGCAGAACTTGGAAGATGAAAACAGAGAGAAGAAATTGGAAGATGAAGAGTATGAAGAAGTAGACCCAACGGCTGAGGTTGAGACTACAACCAGGACATCCCAACCCGTTGGACCTGGATCAAGTGGAGCACTTGGATCACAGGCCAACGAAGGTGTCGGCTCAGGGGGATCAGGCAGGCAGCCTGGATCTGGCTCTGGGGGGACAGGGAGTGTGGGAAGTAGTGCAACTGGAGTTGGGAATACTGTGAATATAGTGAGGCCAGTAGCAGGGAGTGCTCAGGGGCCAGCACTTGGTGGAAGTTCCACCACAACTACCACAGGTCCTCAAGGACCAGCACCAGCAAGGGGGCCAGCACCTGTCAGTGGGCAGGGGGTAGGGCCACAGATGGCGTTACAACCAACACGGGCAAAACCACATTTTCCAATATATTCAGGAAAAAGGGATCCTGATGTACACATTAGCCAATTTGAGCACATGTGTGTTGTGAACAATGAGAATGGCGATGATGCCAAGATGAGACTGTTTCCTTGTTCACTTATAAAGAAAGCAAGGGAATGGTATGCAAGATTCCCTGATAATCATTTCCTAACCTAGAATGGCTTGAATACAGCATTCCGAAATAGGTTCAGGACAAGTTAAACTGATGATGAAGTGTATGGAAGTTTACAACAGTTAAAGCAAAAGAAGCATGAAACTGTTGAGGAGTATATGGAAAAGATGGAATTGATGATGAAAAAGCTGGCTGCTGTACCAGCACCAGGTTTACAGAAGACTTGGTTTGTGAGTGGACTAAGACCAGAGTTGCAAAAGAAAGTGGATATGTTACCCCATAATACAGTGGAGGAGGCATTTGAAACAGCGAACAGAATTGAGCAATTGGGAATGCTCAGGAGAGAGAAAATGGATGATGATGACTCTGAGGATGAGTCAGATGAGGAAGAAGAGCAAGAGCTTAAGAGGAAGAGTAAGAGGAAGGAAAAGTTGAAGAGGGATAACTATGAGAAAAGATTAGAAGAAATCTTGAAGAAATATGCCACAGAGGCTGGCACACATTGGAGGAAGGGTGTTTGGTGTGCAAAATGCCAGAATAAAGGCCATACCACCACTGAATGTCACATGAAAAAGAAACATTGTACTATCTGTAAAATGGATAACCATTATACTGAGAATTTGTTACTACAACAGAAGGACAGCAGCAAGAGAACCTAGGCAAGTAAGGGTGCATCAAGTGCAGCCCCAGCCAAGAAGAAACAGTGATCGGGACCACTATGGTAGGCCTGGTGGTTATAACAATGGCATGGAAGGGAGAGGTAATCCAAGAGGGAATTACCAAGGAAATTCCAGAGGCAATTATCAGGGTAACCCAAGGGGGAATTACCAGCCAGGGAATCAGGATCACAGAAATAACCCCAAAACACACCAAGGGCGAGAACCTAATGGGGAAAAACTGTGTTACTATTGTAATCAGGCAGGACATCGCAAGGCAGCTTGTCCATTCTGGATCAGACACCAAAATGAGATGAGAGCTCCTGTGAATGAGGGGCCAGTGGTGGCAGCTCACATGGTTAGGCCATGTGTTATACCAGAAGTAAGTACAATGATAGTAACCAGAAGCAAAGCCAAAATAATACCTCCAGTAGATGAGGAAGGTGATGATAATGAAGATGGCAGTGAAGTGCCTGAAGATGATGAGGCTTGGAGAGATGAGAAGGAACTGCACAATGAAGTGGCAGATACCATAACGGAAATGCAGAATAGTACTGATATTCCTATGGCAGATTCCTCTGATTTTGAAAGAGAAGAGGAAGTGAGTGAGGATGAAGGGAAGAAAGAAGCTGCAGAAATGCAGAGTAATGAAGGGACTTTGGCTGAAGTAATATGCTAGTCCAAAGCGGAGATTACCATTGGACAGCTATTGGCTGTGGCACCTTATTGTAGACACAGGCTGTATCAAGCAATCAATCGAATTGCCCATGTGACAGGGAACACAGACCTGAACTAAGGAACATGAAACCAGCCCCATTTACAGTAACAATGGCAGATCAAAGAAGTGTTCAGCCATTGGGATTGATAAGAGGAGTTAAGATACAGATTCAAAAGATGATATTTAAGATCACAGTAACTGTGTTGAAAATGGATGAAGTCATGGAAGCTTACTCATTATTGCTGGGTCGACCATGGCTGAAACAGGCCAGGGTATTCCATGACTGGAATTCCCAGTTACTAACTGTGCATGATGGGATGCACAAGATACAAATCACCACTAAGAAATCTAGTAGACCACCTCCTACGAGAAGACCTCGAGGGGTCAGGGAGTATGACTGGAGGGGAGGACTTGATGAGGAGCAGGAAGCTACCCTGTTCGCTGCACACCCAGAGTGGGAGCAGGTTGCAGAGATGCAACTGGAAGGCCTAAGTTGTTTAAAATGTATCTGTTGTGGTGTAGTGACAGCAACACCAATTGAGGGTGAAACAAGCAGTTACCCACCACATTTCTATGAAGAAAGAGAGGGAGAAATGGTAATCCTAGAGGAACCAGCCACTGTGAGTTTACAGGATGAAGTGGTGACTGGTTGGGCAATCACAGCTGATGAGCAGGTGAGAGAAGTGAATGTGGGAACTGAAGAGGAACCGAGGATGGTGAAGGTAGGGGCTGATTTGGAGCCAGAATTCTTTGAGGAAGCTAAGAGTCTGTTCATCAAATACAGAGATGTATTTGCTTGGAGCTACGAGGATCTGAAAGGGATACCACCTGAGATCTGTCAGCATAAGATTGAACTGGAACCAGGGTCAGTACCAATCAAACAGGCAAGGTACAGAATGAATCCCAACTATGCACAGAAGGTTGGAGAAGAGATCAAGAAGTTGGCTGAGGCTAAGTTTATATACCCGATAGAGTATACAACTTGGTTGTCACCCATTGTGATAGTTCCCAAGAAGAATGGTAAACTGAGAGTTTGTGTGAACTATAAGAAGTTGAATGCTTGTACGAAGAAAGATCCTTTCCCTTTGCCATTCACAAAAGCAGTATTGGACACTGTGGCAGGCCATGAGATGTACTCATTCATGGATGGCTTCAGTGGTTATAATCAAGTGCAAGTGGCAGAAGAAGACTAGGGAAAGACAGCTTTCATCACAGACTGGGGTGCTTATGCATACAAAGTCATGCCTTTTGGACTTTGTAATGCACCAGCAACCTTTCAGAGAGTGATAAGTGAATCTTTTCATGAGTATCTCGATGATTTCATGCAGGTGTTCTTGGATGATTTCAGTGTGTACAGCTCTAAGAATGAGCACTTGCATAAGTTGTAGGAGCTCATGAGTTTCTGTCTCAGGCAGAAGCTTTCAGCTTTCAGAGTCTGTCTTTTCACTCATTTTATACATCATGTCTTGTCACAAGGGCTTCAAAGATGAGAGGACAACTATGTCCTTTCTGAAAACGCGTGCCAGATGCACACAGAAAGCAAATGAAATCAATAAGGCCCATCATCAAGGTATTGCTCTTTCACATTTTTGTTCAGAATTGTAAGTTCTCAAAAGGTTGTCAGTCATTAGCAAACTCACTTAATGTGAGGTGCTTCCATTGCCTCTATGCTACATCAAAATCAAAGGGTTGTACATGTTGGAGATGATATCCAGTGAAGGGTCAGAAATGGGGACTAGACTTTGTTGGACCAATTAACCCACCAGCTAATAATACACAGAACAAGCACTGATTATACTACAAAGTGGGGAAGCTAAAGCTCTGAGGGACAACACAGCTAAGTCCACATCAAGGTTCATGTATGAGAACATACTTACAAGATTTGGCTGTCCCCTGGAATTTATCAGTGACCAGGGAAGTCACTTCATTAATGAGACCATAGAACTATTGACTAAAGAGTTCATGATTGTGCATAGGAAGAGTACAACTTATTACCCACAGGGTAATAGGCAGGCAGAGGCTACCAACAAAATACTATGTACTATCTTGGCTAAAATAGTCAATGCAAACAGAACAGATTGGGATACAAAGCTGTTGACGGCTTTGTGGTCATACAAGACTTCATATAAAGTCACCACTAAGTATTCAGTGCATTTGATAAGTGAGTTAGAAAAGCTTTGCACAATCATTTCCCAGAGTGATTCTAGAATATACGGTCCATGAGACTAAAGTATAAGTGTGCACCCTCGCAACAATATGGATCACACTTACAACAGTCCTGAAGTTTAAAAACAAACTGGGAAGGCCATTCCCCACACAAAGATTAGACCACCATATGACATAGCTCATGAGCCCCATCCACCACAGTCCCACACATGGACCATCAGGCAAAAATTCTCCAACCACTAGCCTACCTGCCTTCTTCCAGCCCAACATCTCTAAGACATGTAATGAGGATCTCACATAAACAAACAGGTTTGGCATTATGGATCTGCAAATGGAATCGAGGTGCCTTTCCTTTGGACAGACTTTGCAACAATCAGTCCATGAGCCCCCATCTTGTTACACACTTCAGTAACCACATGGTGTTACTCACCAGATTCTCACGCTTCTGAAACCAATCCAAAGTGTCCCATGAGGATGCCTGAATATAACCTGCACTCTGGTAGATAGACATGACCCAGTCACACCTCCACACCTGGCACAGATGCTGACAATAATATCCCTCTTCCTCCTGCTACTAAGATCGGCACTAGCCCAGTTTCCCTCTTCCAAGGCTACAGAGGCTGACAGATGCTTTGGGAACGCTCAGGAAAGTAATCAACTTTGGATTCACGCTTCTTGTCAGAAAATTCTGTAATAATCATAGTCCATGAGACAACATGCCGTTCAGCATTTGATCGAACACCACACTGGCATGTATGAGAAGGATTCACTTCTCACTGCTGTGTACCTTTCAATCTGGGCATGAGACCTGCTTGCAGAGTTTCCGATCAAAATGCCTGAACGAGATGTAGTCTCCTGGACATGTAACATGAATCACATCTCGGCTCCTGGCATACATCCGGACAAAGCTCCCGACATGCAAACGGACATCTAAGTTGAATGCTATTGGCACACACTGACCCTCTTTCAGTGCTACTGCCTTGAGGCATATATTACGTATGATCATGAAAGTTGATCCTCATTGGGGTCACACCTTGTTGCTTTGGCCATCATCTTCACCTTTGCAAACCGAGGAAATTCTGTGACGAGACCACATGCCATTAGGCATTTGATCGAACACTACACAACATCCCCGCATACAGGAGACGGGTATCTCTCACTGACCATCTGGCCCAGGACCCGCTTGCAGAGATGGATGCCAGGTGCTCCATCAAAGTGATCAAACGAAAAGCGGCCTAGTGGACTTCATAGACATACGACCCGCATCCACGACACCTCCGCGTATGCTGGCAATGATATCTCCCACACCGGCATCTGACGTAAATCCAGCTGTGATGATGAGGGCAGCGACCCAACTGCTCTAGGTTATCAAGAATGCGTTGAGACTTCTCGTTCAAATGCCTTTTCGCCATGCCCTTGCAGATCACATCCTGCAAAATTCGCAGTCCATGCAACCACATGTAATTGGGCATGTGATCGAAGACTCGGGAGTTGGGAGTTGGGATTCCCTGTCAACATTGTAACTGCGGGAGTGTTTTGTTCCCGCACTCAGAATAGATATTGACAAGGCAATCCCCCAGCGGACATCTACCTCATATCCAGCTTCAACGATCTTGGAAGGACCGAACTCAACCTCATCTCTTGATGGCGAGAAAGTAGACCTGCTTGCAGTCTACCGGAGCTTTCAGCTGGCCATGCCCCTTCAAAATAGAAACATATCCCAGATGCAGGTGTTGTTACATACACCATTCTGCGTGCTGTGGAGCTCCTCCATCACCATCCCTCCCGCTGCTAAAACATCTCTCGGCGCATTGAGCACGCTGCACACAAGCATCGATCGGTACACGACAGTCTTTCCCGTGTCCTGCAGTGATTGTTGGAGGGCAGGGTCGATTGTTTGGATGTATTCATCCATGCACATCCCGGGCAGCGGGCCGAACTATTTATTCTTCGTGGGCCCGCTACAAATGGGACAGGTGCTGCAGAAGAGCTGGCCAGTTGAGAAGTCCACGAGAGACTGATGCTTCGTCCTGCCATACTGGGGATGACGAGTCCAACGTGATCAACGTACATGGAGTTGGAAGCCGGGAGCTTGAATATCCGGTGCGTTTCCATGGATGTGTAGTCTAATCAAACATGTTTCTCTCCTTGTGTGGGGAACCAGAATCTGAAGGCCGTCAGACCTTGGAGTGTAGAGATCATGAGGTTGGAGAAGAGATTATTTTCTCTTCATCAAGGGTAATCTGGAGATGCATCAAGAGGGTGCAGGGTAGACTAATTTTACTCTAGTTCGAACTTCAGAAACAATCTTACAAACATCATCTCTTCGATATGTTTGCCTTCCCCCTAGGAAACTTACAACTTATGGCCCAATTGTTTAAAAATCTGGCGGATGACAGTCGAGAGAAATCCAGTTGGTAGATCTTGTTCATAGTTTGGGGCCACATGCCTGCACAACAACCAAAGCAGCTTCTGCATGGTGGGTTCCTGTAACCCTGTAGGAGAGGAAATGACATCCTGGTGCCTCTCCAATCCACATAATGGAACAAGCCACTTCGAGGCCTTGGGTTTCTTTGGAGCTCATCAGCATTTGAAATACTATTTAGGCATCACAGGACAAGTTTGTCATGAGAAGCTCAAGCACAGAAGACAATGCTAATCATCTCATGGGCGTATATGGCCTGCCCTTACCCCCCGCAACCACGATGGCAGCACAAACCTTGCCAGTAGTGTGCAAGGCTCCTCAATCTTGCAAAGGTTTAGCTCCTAATGAAGTTTTGTTAAGAGAACCGAGCCCACCCCCAACAGGGAAGCAGTACACTGCTGGCAGGGGAAGCAGCTCTTATTTTCGGCAGCTTCGGCAGGAGTCTTCTCTCTCCCTCTCTCAAGAAAACCATGGCAGCAGCAGTCTCTTGAAAGAGGAGCTGAAGGCTATCTATGCATGTAGACATAATTCTGTGTATCAAATTCCTTATGTAATGCTTTTTTAAGTTGATTTGGTGCACATGTAGACTGACTGAGATATGAGGACCTGTATCCAAGTGATCTAGAAACATTATCACAGGTATGCGCCAGTGATGAGGCTACTACCACATATTTGGCCTTCAAAAAGTAGTTCAACAGTTTTGCTGACAAATGCAAATATACAATAGGATGAGAGCAGAGGTGATTCAGCTCACAAGAAGGCAGGTTTTCCAGACACTTGCTCCATCGCTCTTAGAGCATTGAGTGCTTCCTGCCCAATGATTTGCACAGGACAGAAAGGGTCCAGGTTGTATTGGTACAAAGAGGTTCTGAGTTTGCCAAGTCTAAGTAGAGGAGACTTCAGCTTGAACAATGAACTTACAAATGATCAATGTTTCTCTCACACAAAGGCAACAACTATGCTTGTTCTGCATCATGCATCTGGCAAGGATCACATTGCACCAACTGACTCTTGTTGAAATGCAGAGATGATCATCCAATTCCACCATATCCAGGAGCTTTTGTTTTTCAGGACCTGCACTACCGGCTTGCATTTTGGGTTATCTAAGCATGAGTGTTGTGTCACTGCATAAGTCATTACCCTGCAAGATATCAGGAAATTGCAGCCAATTTTGTACCATGTGCATTTCTTAGTATTGTCATGAGCATGTAGGGGAGCAAAGAAGCGAGCAAGGTTGATGCTTTGTAGCAGCGTGTGGTTTATGAGCTGGCCCCCAAGGGGCTCATCATGTTATGCAAAAACTGGACTCATTTTCCTGTCTGCATGAATATCAAGGATCTCCAAACATCCGCTTGCTAGATAGGTAAGCGTGGTGGTGCCCAATGGCCCCTTGACAACACACGGGCTGCTCAGGGTGAAAAAGCTGTAGTTCTGTGCCACAAGCTGGGTCGGAGATCGGGGAGCTCCATCCAGAAGATTTCTCGTGCTATACAAGGACCACAACATCGTCGAGCACCACCGTACCTTTGCCTTGAAGTCATGTGAGTAATTACGTTACACAAATATGTGGAGATATAGAAGTGTGGCTGCCTTCCGCACCGTAATGGAAGACAAAGAAGCTCATATTTTCACGTTGCCTTTGCAAAGGCTATGGAAGGTTGAGGTATGGGGCTCGTTCGCCATATGACAAGGAGGCTCCTTTGATATTTGTTTTTATCATCAATGGCTCTTGACCAGACCTTTATCAGCTCTTTGTCATGGTGTACGGAGCTCTATACAAGCACTCTGGCTCAGGCGGAAAAATGGACAACATATGTTTAGCTCCCAAGGCTCAAATTATGTCGGTGCGCAAGAGAGATCTGGCAGGACTTTGAAAATGTATCATGAACCTGCACACTATCCTAATTCACTTGCTCTCCCTGTGTCAAGTGAGAACTTGAGAAGCCCCACTTCTGGATGATCCCATTGACCACGGCTAGACGATGGCACTGGCTAATACATGTAACCACAGCTGGAAGAGGCCTCCAGATCATTGCTCACAGGTGATGAAGTTAATCACATCCACGGCAGCCCCTGCGATGAAGGAAAACTACGTGCAGCAGAACCACGGCGAACAGATCAAACCCCAAACAATACTGTACCGGGGGAAAACGGAGTGCTTCATACAGGTAAGCTGCTAGAGCTTTCCAACGTTAGCACAAGTTAAATCACTGGGTAGTTAAGTACTTCACAATACATGACTAACGCAACCACTTTTAGAAGCATTGCCTTGCTAGAAAGATCCGCTCGCCACCACCACCACCTCTCTCGTTCCAACCACCCTTGTAGCTGACTTGCAAACCCAGAATGGGAAACTACCTGCACCTGCGAGTCCGATGAGGCAGGGATTCTTCACACCTCCATTACTTCCAAGTTCCATGATGATAATCCCCTCCAGTTTCAGGCTTCAAAAGCTGCTGTTATCAAGACACGACTGCTCCAGCGCAATCCTCACCTCCTACAAATCAGCAACCCGGGCAATAACTCCCCCGTGATATATATATGAGCAGGGCCATCATACTCTCACGGACTTGCTTATTAGTGGACTTGCTTATGAGTAAGTATGCTGTTATTATCCTGAAACCTCTGTACATACACATCCACAAACTTTAACTGTGCACACACAGCCATGTCTACCACATTCCCTAATCAAGACTAGCCTTGCCTTCTTGTTCACTGAACAACCCCGGGGCCCAGCCTGATCAAGGACTCCATGAGATCTAGCAATCACCTTTCTAGACATGATATGATTCTAGAGGAATTGACTGTACAGTTATTGTGGTCACAAGCGGGGAGGGGGGGAATTGAGGTGGGTATTCTATCATTAGTGCCCTTGCTGCATCAATGGCAATACCGTGTAGTGCTTTGAGTTACAGCAGTACATGCCCAGATTCATTACATGCTATCGACTCACTGCATCTAACTTCAACAGTGATTGCCTTCAAGTTTATTCATTGCCCTCTCTTTACCACAAACCCTATTTTTCTCACCTCATTGAATGCAACCCACAATGAGTCCCGCATGTTCGGTTGCAATTCTGCATAATGTGATATTCTTCTTCTTCTTTTTTCTCTTTTTGTTTTTGGAGACTTTTTTTTAATGCTTTTTTTCCAGTTGTTTTATTATTTTATTTATCCTGGGGTTTTATTCTTATGGTTTGGAGATTGGGGTTCTCAGGGCCTCTGTCCCCTGTTCTCTTTTAAAATAAAAATAAAATAAAATAAAGATTGGGAAGGTATTCGCTTTTTCCGGCAGATATTTACCTGAAACGTGACAGGTGTTGTCCAACAGGTCACCTCGAACTTGACAGTTGGGTCGGAAACAGCAAGCAGAAAAATAGAATATAAGAAATATATATGGCATCTGTATAATGTGATATTCAATCTATTTCTCCAGATTTCGTAGATTTATTAATTATATTATTGTATTATTATTATGTATTCTTTTCATTTTATTGCCTCGCCGCTTGCAGTGTGTATGCTTCAGGGTTCTCAGGGATTTTTATTTTTTCCCCTTATCTATAGAATTCAAATGTGATTTTCCACATTTGTTTAAATGGGTTATTTCCCGGCAAGATACTTACCTGAGACGGTGACAGGTGTGGTCCATCTGGCAAACTTGACAGTTGGGACGGAAACAACAAAGAATGAAAAATATATATATATGACCCGAATTTCAGGAATCTAATATTAGGAAATTAGTACGTGTTCTAAAATCTTAAGGAAAAAAAAAAATGGGGGGGAGGTGGCGGGCGTAAACACAGCGCACGTTTGAACGCGGCTGGATGATCATCCATTACACTTTGTCTCTTCCTACAGGCTTGTCATCCGCTTCCAGAGGGGCGGATGGACGTCGTCCATCCTTGGCCTCCTGCGCATTAACTAGACCTGCCACCGTTACCCAAGCACCAACGACCGACACCTGTCAGACTTGGCGGCTCTGGCGAGGGGCCGCCGAAAATCTGGGCGGGTGACATGTGATATGTGCCCCGATGTCAGAGACTATGGATGATAATCGTCCAAAAAGGATGATACACCGGCTCTATCCGTGAAACCGTATGGAATAATCATCGTGCTGGCTGGCGGTCTAATATACGAAGAGTATGAGCTGGCGCCAACCCACGGACCATTGTATATGCAACGACTATGCAGGCTTTGCTAAATAAATAGGCCCCTCGCTAATATTTATTTTTAATAAAAACAATTAAATAAAAAAATGTATATTCAAATTTTAAAACGATTCACTAATGTGCACAGCTGTAATAATATAACTATATATATATATATATATTGGACTACCTAAGTTTTGGTCCTAGGTTGGTGAGGTGTATTGATTACTGAGCCATGGGTAGGGTTGTCATATTTTCCGGGCAAGCTGCCCGCTTTGACTTCAGTTCGGTCACTAGTGGGACCTGAAAAAGGCTAATTTAGGAGTTTTTCCTCTCATTTATCCTAGCGATAATATTTTAAAATATATATATATTTTCTGAATAAATTCAAAGTTTTACTTTTTATGTTTTTTGGGAAGAGTCCGACCATGATTCTCACTGTTGGGAGGGAAAAACTTAAACTCATATATTATTATTTTTTAAACAGTTATTCTTGTATTATTACGAATAAACTGCATCCAACAAAGTCGGTTAGGATAGGATAACTGAGGGTGGGTAGGGTAAGACGGAGTCGGTGCATGGACGGATGAATGTACTTGGGAGTGAGGTCGCACGTGTGAACCGGGACAAAAGCGCGCCGCGTCGTGGTGGGGTCGCAGCGACTGCATTCAATGGCCGCCAGATTTAACCGGTAGCCCGTCTCCGCCAGTTTAGCCACAGTTTCGCCTGGCGCGGTCTGGACTAGCCACGGCAGCTCAACAGCTGGCGATAGCTGGTCCTGCACTATCGCCGCCGCACGCAGGTGGCGGCCATGTGCTGCCCTGGCACGCCCTACTCCGCTGTATCTATTTATCCTATTTCATTTTCTTGTTTCTCACGTATTTAAATATTTTCTTCTCGTTTGCGTTTGTGGAGGGAGAGCACGTGTCGTAATTTATGTTTTTATGTGAATAAATTAGAGCTAGAAAATCTGTTAGGGACGGCGAGGAAAAAGTGAGGTAGGCGTCGGGTAGGCGATGGCGAAATGCGGCGATTGGTGGAATCTTTGCCAGCGTGCGGAGACCGGCTGGGCAGGTGGCACGGGTGGTGGCGCCCGCCCGCGGTCTGGCCGGGCCTGTCTGTTTGTGTCTGTCTGTCTGTCTCGTCTCCCGCGTTGCCCCCTTCTTCCGAGAGAGAGAGGGAGGGAGAGGGGGGGAGAGGGAGGGAGAGAGGATGGATTCTTCTTCAATGCGCTCAGCAAGGCGCTTGTTTGGTGGCCTCCGGGCTCCCAGAGGTGGGATACTGTGGTGATGGTCTGTGAATCTCCGGGGACTCGGTAGAGTGTGGCCTTGGTGTGATAGGATGTGTACTTAGTTGCCTGGGATCTTGTTTGGTCCCACCAGGATTGGTTAGTGCAGATTGCAGGCGATGGTTGGAGTTTTGAAGGCTGCAGAGTTGGATTTTGTGGAGTTCGTTGGAATTGTAGTGCTGGATTTATTTTTTCCGGATGTTACAAGCTCGCATTCTCGCTCGCTGGCCAGCCCTTAGACGGGGCTGAAGGATCCTGTGACGGTGAGGTGTTTCCATAGGTAAAAGGTGGAGAGGAGGGAGGTAATGTTTGCTGGTGTTCCTTTCGGTGATGGAGGCCGGGAGGCCTCGGGGTTGAATGGAAGGAGAGGAAATTTGTTGGGATAATACATCTCACGCGTGGAATGTTAGAATAGAGGTAGTTGGTAAAGCGGAATTAGAGTTGGAGAGTGTGTGTGAGGTTGAGTGAAGCAGATTCTGGAAGCAAAGAGGGGAGGATGATGAAGAGGAGCTGTGGTACGACCAGGCTGGCTCTGGGACTCGGGTTGGTGTTGATTGTTCTGTGGGCTACAGCAGTTGGAGCCGATCAAGCTACAGATCTTCGAGTGTTGCAGAACCTGCAGAAAGGATTTACAAACGGTGCTAGTCTGGGATGGACAGGGAACAACCCATGCGCCTGGACTCAGATTCAGTGTGATGGCAACAATGGCAATGTGGTAGGAGTACGGCTCCGAGCTGCCAATTTGGGCGGGACCATCACACCAGACCTTAACCAGCTGACATCTCTGACAAAGTTGGAGTTGAACTTCAACAATTTCACAGGCGCGATGCCAACTCTTGCCGGCCTGAGCTCTCTTGTGTATGCCTACCTGGACGACAATCAATTCACATCAATCCCATCAGATTTTTTCAAGGGATTGACAAGCCTCCAACACCTTTATCTCGGGTACAATCCTGATCTCAACGGGACATCCGGCTGGACCATACCTTCTGACCTCGCTCTATCGACCCAGCTGCAGAATCTGTCTGTCACAACGGCAAATTTAGCTGGACCGATACCCGCATTCTTGGGAAACATGCCAACTTTGAAAGTTTTTCTTGCAGCCTACAACCATTTCACCGGTGGCATTCCATCCTCATTTAGTAGCTCAAATCTGGAAGTGTTGCAGCTCAATAATATTGGGCTGAGCGGTCCTATATCTCCAGTGGGAGGGATGCATTCTTTACAACAACTATGGCTGCAGGTGAACTCGTTTACAGGTCCCATACCTCCAGGGCTTGCCTCTTCAGTGGGTCTTCAAAGCCTGCGTCTCAATGACAACCAGATGGTAGGTCGTCTCCCATCTGGTCTTGCGCATTTGCCACTGACGGACGTGTCTTTGCAAAACAATCATTTTGATGGTGAGATACCGCAATTTGCAAAAGGTGCTGCAACATTCGATCAGAATACATTCTGTGGTAATCCAGGCGCAGCGTGTTCTAGTAATGTCAATTACTTGCTGGATTTTCTCGAGGCTGCTGGCTATCCCGAGACTGTTGCGTCATCGTGGATTGGGTCCGATCCTTGCACTGCCTCTCCGGGGTGGACTGGCGTCTCTTGCGATACCACAGGTGCAATCACTTCAATCTCTCTCCCTTCAAGCTCTTTGATTGGAACCATATCTCCATCTCTGGGGAACTTGACAGCACTGAAAGGTGTGAATTTGAAGGACAACAACCTAACGGGAGTGCTCCCCAACTCGCTGACGACTCTGAAGCAGTTGACGCAACTGGATGTAAGCAACAATAACCTCACGGGGCCGATCCCACTGTTTCCAGCCGGAGTGCTTGTGTCCACGGGGAATAGTTTCTTGGGTACGTTGGCCCCTGTTCCGGCTCCTTCAACAGGAGGTTCACCTACACCTACCCCAACCACCCCAGGCTCTCCTGTTGGATCTGCGCCTTCAAGTACTCCTGGCAGCTCAGGCAGCCCTGGAAGTGTTGGCAGTCCAGGGAGTGCTGGGAGCCCAAGCAATGCTGGAAGTGGTAGTGGTAGCCCCACTAGTGCTGGAAGTCCGGCCAATGGGACAGCTCTATCCCATCCAAAAACGTCCTCCGTCGGTGCTGCTCCTGTTGTGGGAGCGGTACTGGGAGCAGTGGGAGTAGCCCTTCTTGCTGCGATTGTGGTGTTCTGTGTGTTGAAGAAGAAACGAGGGAGGCTCTTGCGATTGCAGAACCCAAATACAGTTCTTGTGCATCCACGGGACTCTGGTTCCGAGCCAGAGGTTGTGAAGATTATTGTAAATCAAAATGGGAATAGTATGAGCGAGGAGCAAAGCAGACACAGCAGTGGGTCGGGTGAAGTTCAGGTATGGGTAGGCCCTTCCATCGACAACATTTGCAGAGCATTAGAGGGGAGCATGCCTGTTATTGATGTTTTCCCTCCTTGCTTTCCTACTGACTGATTGTGAATCTCCACTGTCAAAGTAATGTAGGGAGCATATGGCCTTGGCCAACTTTGTCCCTAATGTTTTTCATAGATGGCCTGATTGTGCATTGTATCGATGATCTAGGTGGTGGAAGCTGGCAATCTTCTCATTTCCATCCAGGTGTTGCGAAGTGTGACCAACAATTTCTCCAACGAGAATGTGTTGGGACGAGGGGGCTTTGGGGTTGTCTATAAAGGTGAGCTCGAAGATGGCACTACGATCGCTGTTAAGAGGATGGAGGCGGCTGTTGTTAGTAGCAAAGGCTTGAGTGAATTCCAAGCCGAGATCGCAGTGTTGACTAAAGTGCGGCACAGACATCTGGTTGGCCTCCTAGGCTACTGTGCTGATGGAAATGAACGACTTCTTGTTTATGAGTACATGCCCCAGGGTACTCTCAGCCAGCACTTGTTCGAGTACAAGACCCTAAGTATCAAGCCACTTGGTTGGACAACAAGGTTATCTATTGCACTTGATGTGGCACGTGGAATGGAGTATCTCCATAGTCTTGCACACAAGAGCTTCATCCATCGAGATCTGAAGCCTTCCAACATCTTGTTGAGTGACGACTTCCGAGCAAAGGTGTCAGACTTTGGGCTCGTGAAGCTGGCACCTGATGGCAAGTTCTCTGTGGAGACTAGGTTGGCAGGCACATTTGGATATTTGGCTCCAGAATATGCTGGTAAGTATTCGAGTCAAAGATATTTCGTATATGTTTCATCACACATTGTTCTTTCGGAGTGTTAGTGTCTGTAGTGGTGAGTCCACCTCTGCATGGGCCTTTACTTTGGTGGCTATGTATATCTCCATACATAGTTTGCAGGGTGACTTGGTGGCAAGCAGTGTGCTAGATTATGTATGCTGTTGGCATGCACAATCATGGTTGCTGTTCTTACTCTACACATGTTTCCGTGTTTTCCCTTTTGACAGTCACCGGGCGTGTAACTACAAAAGCAGACGTGTTCAGCTTTGGTGTCGTGTTGATGGAGCTGATGACAGGACGCCGGGCATTGGATGAAACTCAAGCAGAAGAGAACATGCATCTTGTGACCTGGTTCAGGCGAATGAACTCCAACAAGGAGAGCTTCATTGCAGCTATTGATCCAGCAATAAAGGTCACTGATGAATCGTTCCGCAGCATTTGCACGGTGGCTGAGCTGGCCGGTCACTGCACCGCTCGGGAGCCTTATCAGCGTCCAGATATGGGCCATGCCGTCAATGTCCTGGCACCCCTTGTTGAGATGTGGAAACCTGTGGACTTCGACGGAGAGGGCAGTGGGGGAGTAGATTTGGAGCTCACTCTCCCACAGGCGCTGAAGCAATGGCAGGCCTTTGAGGATTCTTCTATGTCTGGGGGCCTGGATGACACCAAGGCAAGTCTTCCCACTCGGCCTTCTGGCTTTGCGGAATCCTTCACTTCCTCTGATGGCCGCTAAACTGTCCCAACCTCCATTAGTTAGCATTATTCCAGGCATCAGTTGCTTATGGTCTGTCCTTGTCTACCCTCATCAGCCATCCATCCATGTTTGTATCCCCCAAGAAATAAGAATCAGGTTCGGTTTGTTGTAGCTGTCTTCTTCATCGGTCTTACACAGCAACGGTACCTTCACTAGAGAGGTATATCACATAGGGGTGTTGGAGGCTTTGAACTGCTTTCCACGAGGATTTGTACTGCACTTTGGCAACATTAGTATGCCTGCTGTGTTGTGTTATAACCTCAAGCTGTTTTGTCAATCATTATAGAGAGAAAGTGAGGGAAGACAAACTCTATTGTGTACCCTTTACCACCAAGGAGAGGTGTGTCGGCAAGGGATGTTGGAGGCTTTTGTGGCGGTGTTCAGAATCTCTCCTCCTTAAGACATTGTCCTTAATCTGGCTACAAGTGGGAAGGATGTAAACTATTTTGCCTCTCAGGGATTCAATTCAATCCTCTTTATAAATTTGTTTGTGTGAGTTTGCAGCTGATGTGTGTGTAGAGATAAAGAGAGAGCTCACATCCTTGTATCATTGTGGAAGAAATTAATGCATGCACTTCCCTGCTTGCACATGGAAATTCTTACTTGTGACAAGTCATGAGAGGCACAATTTGCAAGTCCTTGTGTTTATGATCGTTTTTAATGGCATTTTTTCCTGGTGCTAAAAGGGGGAGAAGTACCCCAGGATCAAACACCCCAAGGTTGATCTAGGGTGTTTCCCCCTTTCCCTCTGTCAAAGAAAGAAAGGTTCCTTCTGGATTTCATGTTAGAATTTCAAAGAGGGAGGGGAAGCGCACACTCCAGGTTTATTTTTTCTGGGTGGCAGTGATGGATTCAGTGACATGTGTGTGATATGGTGAGCAAGGAAGTACCGAAAACCGTCAAAGTGTTCAGTAGAAAGGGACTTGATGACGAGATATGCAGAGTGATTCATAACATCATTCAGAAAGTCCTATGAGGACAACCCATGTCTTAGCTGCTGGCTTCTATGCAAGTTTATCAGCCTTTCCTACATGATTTCGAAGCCAAATTGCTCCAGGGGCGGGCCCTGAATTGGGCAGTTGATAACCAAACAGCATCATCTTGGTTGTTGAAATTTGCAAGAAACAGTTACGTTGATTAAACAGAAAAGACAAAAAAAACCAAAACTACATACCTCGTATGTGGTCGAGCTGTAACCTGTAGTACCTGCGCAAATAAGTAGAGCTGATAAATGATGAAAGGTCTGGGAAAGAAACCTCCATGAAAGAGGAGGAGCTTGGAGATGTAGGACACGATCCACGATCACAGAAGTACTTGGTGATGTGCTTTGAGTGCATCATTCATAATGTTTCTCTCACTAAATAAAGCCCTCTTTAGCCCGCCAGGGACGGCCAACTAATCCATCAACATCATCCGACTGTAAAGGAGTTGGGTGACCCACACATTGTCAGACTGGGACAGGAATAGGCCGCGAGTAAGTGCGCAATTGCTGAGGTCGTGGCTTGCAAAGCAACGTGTGTGCAGGGCTGGCAACGCTGACGCAGTCTCTAACTACTTCATTCGCTGGACACTTATCGGCTCTAGGTTAGCGGATTCATTAGTGGCTTTCACTCTTCATGAGGGACTGTTGATTCCCGACTTGATAAACTTGTACTTGAACAAGATCTGATGGTATTCAATGCTGCTGATTGATATCCTCGATCTATCTACAGTTCCACTGCACGTTTCTGTGGATTGGTGAAGACAGAGTCTATCAGATTTTTGGTAGTCTAGAAATGGGGAAACGAAAACAAGACCGCTCAACCCACTTCAATAGTAATTTAAATCCTGGATTGTTGGGCCGTTGGAAAGCAAGGAGCATCACCCAATCTAGCTCCGCTGGGCTAACTTACTTTGTCAACAATTTGGCTGAGCATTTAGCTTTCAGATTTGCAGGAACTTTGGCCATAAATCTGTCAGCGGGCTGCTACATGAGAATTCTTCCAAGTGATCCTCTAGCCCTTTCTGATTATATACATGGAGGAGTTAGCTTGTATAACTTAAGCCTCGGCCTTTGCGCTGAATTCCAGGGATAGGATTCTTGGGATCCTATGGATTTTGGGGTTTGAAAGAACATCAACAAAGTGTGGCGTATATCCACTGTAGCCATGAGCAAGTCCTGGAGGCTCCTGCTGCTGGCCCACCTGAATATTGGACGTTGTGTTCCACGCTGGGAGGTTTGGTCTGGCAGATTTCAGACTTCACCATGTGCTTGCCTACAACGAGTTCACTGTTTGTGATCATGCAGTTGTCAATTGCCAAGCCACAATCTGGGAACAGGCCGCGAAGATGAGTGAGTATGTGAAATCACCATTGACACGAAGGGTCATCAGATCTATGTCAATGCAAGCTGCCACTGAACATGTAAAGAGCAAACAAAGCATAAGCAGGATAATGGGAGCTGTATCTGGCATTGAAGTTATGCAATTACAAAGTACCAAGGATCTCTCCCGCCCAAATGGACAACAACTTCAGAGAAATATATTCTCGGACAAAGCTTTGAAAGAAACATGGTATAAGATTTTTCGCGAAAGCCCTAAAATTTAGGTAGCTATGAAATCTTCTTCAGTTTTAGGGATTAGGTGGGCAGTCGGCATTGTAGCACCGGATTCTACCAAAAACAATCACGTCATATCGCTCTGCTTATTGAGGTGTAGCACCTATACATTGTGTATGCTTCACGAAAACGGGAGGGAGATTCCATGCAGCATGGGGTGTATTATTTGGCATTCATTCAAATGGAGGTGATCATGCATTTCATCTTCTTGGTCAAGGAATTGAAGGAGGATATGGAGAGCGACAGTTAGTTAGAACGTGATCTGAAGAGAGGACTAGCTGTGTATCTACTGTTCAGCTATGCAACAGTCGAAGTAATTTGGACTCCTGAAACGTGAAGGTGAGAGTGGATGGGGCAAGTAGTTTGGCATCTTGATCGTTGAAAGGAAGAGGCCCTATCGTCTTTCCTGGTTGGAATGCATAATTGATGCAGCAAATTGGTAAAGTTTTGTGAAAAGTATTCGTTGACGAATAAAGAATCAAACGACAATGTTCAAATCTTGGGCTTCGCTTCTATCTTGCTAAAGCTCAAGAATGGGGCTTGCGCATGATTGCGAGGAGAGTCCAATGTATTTCCTCACAAATTAAGAACAATGAGGCATCGCTCAAATCTATCCTGCTGAGGTCCAGAGGCGGGCACGGAACTCATTGCTCTGTTGTCCTGTAAGAAGAAGATGTATGCTATTTCGGACATCGCATTGACGATTGGGCTGTATGGTTTCGACATAAGAGAGAACCCTTCGTCACCAATACGTTCGTGTGTCGAATTATAGGTAGACACCTGGTTGCATCGTTGGAACTATGACATCCACGGACCGCAGTGCATATGCATCATCACGGTATCATGATGAAGACAAATCTCAACCTGCTGCTTCCGAATCGGTGTCTTTTCAAGGTCTTGAGCTCCTACTGGTCGTCATCAAGTTCCTTCTTTCTTTTCTTCTTTTGTCTCTCTTTCTTATGTGAGCCCAGCTATCACAACACATGTGGTCAATGGCGTGGTCGTAACTATTCTGGCCTCTAGCTGGACAGATCTTGAAGCACATAAGATGTGTGGTATACAGGTGATGACCCACAGCGGCAGGCCTTTCAGATCGGGACACAGAACGACCCTAACATGAGTGCTGATGTGTGGGAGAACTTGCGAGAGATCTTTGCCGATCTGGATGCCCTTAGTGATAGGTATAAGTGCCAAAGCCTTAACCCATTAGTGTTGTTGATGAAAGTTCTGCTTCTCTGTGTTTGAATGTAGGATGTCAGTAGCCATGGTCGTATGAAGTATTCTTCGTCGTCCACCTTCCCAATGGAAAGTATGGGCCTTGGTGAAGGGACACCACACTTTACTGTTGCTTTGGCAAGAGTCCAAATAAACAAAACTTAATCTTTCATGACACATTCAATGCCAGATTTTTACTTCAACTCTGAATCTGTGGGATTGTTGTGGGCACATAATTCCCATCACAGTCTCAGGCTGAAACTTGTGTGCCACAACGTTAGGAGAATTACTATCTGGCCCAGACCATCCCCGAAGGCTGCATCATAGCAACTGTCTAGGGGACTATATCCTCAAGGCCATAGCGACTTTCATAGGAAGTGGTCAAAGAATACATTGAGTTCCCTCACACCCATCCACAATTGCAAACTTGTGTTGATGTGATGTGAGCTTTTGCTGACAGTCTTTGACACAACTGGCTGGTGCAATGGCAGAAGTGAGAACAAGTTGTTGCTAAAGAAGCCCATCATGCATTTGCGTCGCCTCCTTCAAATTCACTCGGAATTCCGTATCCATCAAAATATAACAAATTATTTTCTCTGTTCGTGTTCTAACACTAGCAACGTTGGGTCTGGTAGTAGTACCAATATTTCATGCTAGGTTACGACATTACTGCTTTTGTACAGACTTCTGTGTACTGGTTTCTTTGTCTGGCTAGATACATTACTAACCATTTACTTCCAAGGGGACCTTGAGAAGGGGTCTCTGCAAATCTGTATCAACCTTGATCTGCAAGTTACGGGGTTCATATCAAGAAACAAACTTAAAAGCTGAGCAAGATTCTTTTGTTCCCATGCAGAGTGATGCAAGAGGTGTCTTGACTTTCAGTCAAAAGAGTTGTGGATTTGCAAGTGTGACCATATGGAATGAAGCTACAATGCCAGTTTAACAGTTCCCTCCTGGGCTGTAGTGTTAGGAGAAGATTTAAGGGGATGATTTGTATGGGTGCAACAATGTCGCCAGATAAGCACTTCAGCAAGCAAATCAAAGCTGGAACATCCTGATAGGCTCAAGACTACTAGCGTCCGTAGGTGGCAATACAAAAAGTGACTGTTGTGTTGGTTCCAATGTGATGTTAAACAGAGACAGTGGTAGTTTTCTTGTGGACATGCATTGGGAACCTTGATGACAAGTAAAAAGATGCAGAGGAGGTGGCATTGGACAAAGTGCATTTGGGAGTGCTCTACGAGCGAGAATGGTACCTTCGCAAACTCCAAGCCTTAGAGGTGCCCTTTCTCCTCCCTAACCTCTTCTAGCCATAATCCTCAAGTAAGAATGAGGGAATGAAACTTTATTATTTCCTGGAAGCCTGCTGGGACTGTGGAACCAGCAGACTGTTGCAGAAGAGATTTCCTACCAAAACTTTCAAATAGTCCAATTTGGTAAGTTCCTGACCAGCAATGTTTAGAGGATGAATGGAAGAAGAAAGGAAGCAAGACAGAAACTTTACAATGTCCACGGGAGGCTCAAAGAGCTTATGGGACAAATGAAGGCAGGATACCAGCGAAAAATAGTTCCCCCTATAAGCAGCCAGAAATTATGATTCAGTTTTTTGAGATTCTCTAATTTGGAGAGCCTCAAGTAGATATTCGGTCATGCATTTCTGATCCCTACAATGAAGAGGGATTGGCTGTCTCTAAATAGGCATTGAAGAAGAAATTTTCTTCGGTCTCAGTTCACAGGGAGGGCTAGAAAATCCTCATACAGACCACGCCCAAAGAGTTGCACTCATGGGACTATGCTCGCTTTAGCCTCTTGGTCATCCAGTTATGATGAAGCAAACGAAACAGATCTATGGGCAGAGGTAATAGAGAGACACTGACCGATAAATTCGGTAGCCACACAGGACAGTACCTGCAAGAGAAGCAGCTCTTATTTAGTCTAGGCCAGAGTCTTGTATTGCCGAAGGAAGAATGAGAAGCTAGGAAGAGTAAAGATAAGGAGGCTCAATCTTTTGTTGACCATCCAACAATTGTATGGCTGAATTCAATGTGGACCTGCCTATTCAGATCCCACATGATCAATAATATTTGATTGAGCTCATTGAAAAAATCTACATTTAATGGAACTTAAGGCCAGCGGAAATTGCCTTGTTTTGCAAGGTGCAAGCCACAAAACTGGTCCAAAAAAACCATCGGGTTTGTTTTAGTCCAATAGTGGACATGTTGCAACCGGTAAGTGTGTGCCTTGACTACGGATTTTGCAAGCCTAAACGAGAAAAATTACAACATTGCCAACCCTGCAGGCTGCACTTGGTCCACCTCCCCCTTATGAACAGCTGACCTTCGAGGATGGACAGGACATTTCAGCTACCGCAGCTTTCACCAGAGCTGTGCGCAGCATTCTCTACGAAGATAGTGATGACTTCAGCCTCATTGGTTCTAGATGGTAATAGTTAGTCTTTCTCTCCCTGTGGACATACCAAAGTTTGTTTCTTCTCAGTCCCACTACCACACTGAATTCTCTGTTGATTTCCCTCCCTACATGGAAGGAATGTGTACCTTTGTGTCAAGGATAAAACTGCAATGCACTGCCGGATCAACATTATGCTTTCTGCTATGACATTATTTGCTTATGTTTCTCAAATGATGGCCCCGATTCTTTCGACCAGTTTTTTCTATTGCATTGTTGCAAACATGTTGACCCCAAAAAGTATTATTCACATAAATATTCTTAAGTTTCAATGTTGCTCACTAATGATCTCATGAACACCAACTTGTTTCGGTGCATGCCTTCCTATGAAACAACATTCAAAACGAAAAACTCAAAAGGATACCGTCATCTTTTTTGTCTTATGTTTCGCAAAGCTTGGACTCTTTGGTAAAGCTTGGACTCTAGTATGGTATATCATAATATCGAGGTGCAGAAGTCAACAAGTGGCCCTTCTATCACTAATTCCAACTGTTGACAACTTTTGGGCTAGGTGCAATGGATGGAAACCCAACATGATGTGATGCTTACCACCTTTTGTTTGGTCGTTATTTTCAGTGTTGTATAAGTCTTGGATAGTGAGTCCATATGCAAATTCAAGTTTCAAACTTTTTTAGCTCTTCTTCTAGACACAAACTGTGTCTTACATAAGCTATTTGACTTTTCAATGGACTTCACAAAGTAATTTCTTTCTATCATTCTCTCTAGACTCCCTATTCTCCACTTGAACATGAAAGAAACCAAAGTGGAGAAAGCCTCAACTGTGGCAAAAGTATGGTGGTTCCTACTGGCTTTGGAATATTGTTTCACAACATCTGTGAATGCAGATGGTTGTTGTATAACCGAAAGAAGCATACGATACGCCGGAGAATCTATAGTGAGTTCTAGTGGGGACTACACCACAAAGATGCAATTTTGTACTCTACGACTCATGAGGCAAAAGTCATAAAAACCATGGGGAAAAGAGAATCCACCTCAAGACAGCACTGGGACCACGTCGTGGCACGATTTTTTCAGAGCAGCAATTTCTCAGAAGAGGCAGGATTCCCAGAGTTTGATGTCACAAAGGAGGCATGCGTAGTGGTGAGCGAGACTACATTGCATTGAGGGAAGTCTCTCAATTTGGGTCAGCAGTTGAGGCTGCAAGACTTCACCAAAAAGAGCTACAGAATGGGCATGATGCAATGAATCCATACAACGCTGCTAGAGCTGATCCCTACTCTGATGTTGACGTTGCGCAACATTCACAGCACTTACAGATGCTTTGCAAGGACGGTGGTGAAGCTTACTTTGTGTGAAAGCTGGTACATACTTAACACGAGCTGGCAGCACTGCACTTTACTAATTGTATAACAGTCCGCCATTTTCGAATGGGAATGGGTGTATGGGTCGGTTGCTGGCAGCCTTTGTGCTTTGGGTAATCACGCCCTTTCCCTGTAACCCCGTTTGCTGATGGCAGCTCACCGACATGCCAGCTGTTTCTGCAGACAATCAGATTTTCTGCCACACAATTTCCGTTCGAGTGTTCTGGCTCAGAAGTATTCTGTGCTAACAATTCAGAAATTATGTCTTTGATTGGAGATTTCTAAGAAGCAGTGGGCGTGAAATTGATGCAATTCTAGCTGTGGTTGCTTGGTCATGAAATTATGGCTACACGATTCTATCCGTTGGCACACACTGCCGTCTTTGTGTGCAAAAGGGGGCAGGCAAACCCTTCATAAGAAATAACTTGCAGGAGGGTCTTAAGACATAAACTGCTTAAATATCCAGAGGACCACCATTCTCGGTGCATGAGTGTTTGCATCTTTTCAACTTCAACTTGATTGTACCATTCTCTACAGTAAGGCGCTTGTGTGTACACTTGCCCCCACGCCTTGGAAAAAGCTCCAAAATTACGTCCCCCACATTGGAAATGACCTCCGGAGAAGCCCCAACGAACTCCTATGTAAACTACCCGTGTTAACCGAAATTAAAAAAGACTTGGAAGGTAATTAGATAGGGCTAGTTATGTCAAACACTTTGTCATGCGAGTAAAGATTTTGAACTCTGCACTTACAGGTAGAAAGTTAGAAAAAGATATCTCCCTTTGGCCGCTGACCCTTTGCTAAATAGTGAAGCATTTTTCCGAGTGGGCGGTTCTTGAGCCTAACCCACCTCGTCGGTTAAAGGTTGCTCTGACCCCCCGTGTTAATGTTGCCCAACTTCCAGATACCATTTCAATTGCAAACTAATGCATCAGATGTTTTAATATTTGCTATTCTTTGCCAAATAGTTGACGGAAATGAGCACGTTATTGCTAATGTTTCTAGGAAGCTAGACAAGCATGAATGCAAAAACTCCATACTGACAAAGAGGTCGGGCCGGCTCTTGTTTTTGGTGTTAAGCATTTCAAACAGTATTTATATGGCAACAAATTCACTGTTGAGACGGATTATCTGTCTTTCAAAACCTTGCTTAGGGCATGTGAATTGTATGGTAGACTTGCTAGAGCCATATTCCTGTAGGAATTCCAACTTGACATTCAATATAAAAAAAGGGAAAAAAAATGAGATACTACTCTTCTCACCTTGATTTTTGCTTATCTGACTTCTGTGCATTCAGCTACTACCAAATACTCACCTTTTGAGCTTCTGTATGGCAGGGAGGCTTGTACTCCACTCCATGATACTCCATTGCCGGCTCCCAATGCAGAGCCTTCTGATTGGCAACAATTTGTTGCCATGCTTTCAAAGAAACTTAAGTTTGAAACTACGGCCTGAACTAACATTGTTCGGGCACAAGCTGTGCAAGGCTCGCAATCACAACAGAAAGGTTCAGTACTCTGAAGAATTCTCAATGGGCCAGACCGTCTGTGTTCGGTTGCAGCTGGGCAAGATTGTCTCCAAGTCCTCGAAATGCATTGAGGGGCCCTATCTTATCTCTGAGAAGGTGCGCGGCAGGAAGCTTGTGTTAATTCCACAACACAATTCAGCTCCTCCCTTAGACCAACCTGTGCATATGCCTCCACTGTAAACTGGTCTTTGATCTCACCTGCTTGAATATTGAAGACAGGAGAATTTCTCTAACCCCTGTGCGTGCATGAGTGCAAGTGATTCTGAGCTGGACTGTTGCAGTTCACCTTCTTCTTTATGGTCCAAGCTGCAGCCATGCTTGATTTGTCTTGGATTTTCAATAAAAGGTCTTCTTATGGACCAATTCCATTCGGTGCTTGAGGAGGTGGAACAAATCTTAGAGGATTAGCTTTCGGTTAAGTTTCTGCATCACAATTGTAACATAATTGGGGTTTTCCCCCCAATGAGTTTTGCCCTTAGAGTATCTCTACCAGGGGTCTCTAAATGCTACGGCAACAGCAAAGGAGCCCCTGGCCCTAGTATCCGCACCCCCGGCCCCGTACTTTGGTGCAGGATATGGGGCCACTAAGCCTGGCCGGTACCTACTGGAGAGACTAAAAAGCACAACTGCGTGCATTTATGGCGTGAGGGTAAGGCCGTGTTTGCCAAGTGGGCCCTCCGTAGCAAGGCACGTCAGCAAAAATGACATGTGCAGGGTAGTTTGATGGGGTTGCCGGTGGGGGAGGGTAGTGTTGAAGGCCACGGTCCTTTACCGTTGTAGTGTTGTTTGGTGCACCCCGTGGAGATGCTCTAAGCCCAAATTATAGGTGCAAGGTTTTCTTGTTGCGGGTTTTTCATCCCTCTCGCGCCGGATAGGCTTAGTATTAGTATTAGGCTTGGTGTTGCCTTGGTAACTCGGCTCTAGTTATATTAGTTAGCTCGCTGGAGCTCGCTTTCCTAGCGGGGAAAGCTTCACATATGTGGAGCTCCAAATTCTTCTCGGGCCTTACTCCCTTCTCTCAGGATTTTGGATGAAAAGCAGGAGTGGTTGTACTATAAGGATTTAAGCTGCAACCTACCGCTTCTCATTGTTTGATAATTGGGACTTGAATGCCGGCACGTGTGGTTGTGGCGGGGCCCGCGGGTGGCATAGGGGTCGCGCAGGGTGGGGCGACCCCTACCCGGCTGTAAGTCACCCTGGGCCGCGCGCAGGGGAAGCGAGAGGGGGAGCGAGTCTGTTGGGCCCACAAAACACCTGAAGATATGTAGATAAATTCTAGCGACGGCCCAAGGTCGGAAGCTAGTTTAGCGTAGAGCAGGAATAGGATGTCATAGTGCCAGGTCATCGTAGACACGTCATCGTCGTCGTCAATTTCTTTGGAATCTGCCCGAAATGCCCGAAAAGCAGCGCGGGGAAGGGATGCCCCCGCGTGCTCGAGCTTCTGAAAGAGGATCGAGAGAGGGAGTCCACAATGCCTCTTCTAGTACTTCTGTGCATGTGAAGATGCTTTGTGAGGCAGGCAAATTGACAGAGGCTCTACAGACTTTAAGCCAAGGAGGCATTCAGATACCTATGTCTGTCTCTTGCTTAAGTGCATCAAGATGAAAGGTCTGGAAGCTGGAAAGCAAGTGCACACGCACATTATCCAAAGTGGATTCCCACCAAATGTTTTTCTACTCAACACCCCTGTCAACATGTACGTTAATGGCGGGAGCATCATGGATGCTTACCAAGCATTCAACAGAATGCCTCAACGATCTTGATCACGTGGAATATAATGTTGGCAGGATTTACCAAGCATGGGTGTGGTAGGAATGCTTTTGAGACCTATGAGCAGATTCTGCGCAAAGGGGTGAAACCCAACCACATCAGATTTGTTTGTGTTTGCAATGCGTGTGCAAGCCTGGGAGCTCTGGAAAAGGGGAAAGAGGTCCATGGTGACATCGTCAGAGCTGGAATTGTACCATATGTCATTCATATGTCACTCACGATGGTGGGACAACCGCAATCGCAAGGTGTGGCTTTTTCTTAATGTACGATGTGAAGAAGTTTGTCCATCCTGCACATGTGGGCTTTTGGCTCCTGTTAGTACCATGATTTGATATTCTTCCTGATTATGTTTACAAGGTTCTTAGGAGAGTCAGCTCGGTCTTAGCAGGCTATGTTTCAATCTATGCCTGCTCAGCTGCACCGTGTTGGTTCTCACAGACCAATCCGACATCACCTGACACAAGCAGCACACACAAGGGGTCCTTTTGGGTTGATGGTCAAATCCTCCATGGATCATGCCACAAGGTCAAGGAAAATGTGGTGAGGGCACCTTCTTCTTCGACCTATTTCAGCCTCTTTTGCCCTCTCATCAGACTCGGCCCTGAGATGCATATTGAATTTTCAAGGACTCAATGTGGTGAGGGCACCTTCTTCGACCTATTTCTGTTTTGCCCTCTCATCAGACTCGGCCCTGAGATGCATATTGAATTCTGCAAGTTAGGTCGTTGGGTAGATGGTCAACTGGAAACAGCAGCGGCAGCGGCACAAATGATAGAACAAGGCACTGCTAATGTTCAGGCACCTTCTTCAACACATTTCACCCAGTTTTTCCCTCTTGTCAGAGTCGGCCCTAAATTTCCATGTTGAATTCTGCAAGTTAGCTGGTTCAATGAAATTTTGGCATTTGATGCCAAAATGTCGAAATGAGACGTGGTCTCTTGGACTGCAATAATTGCAGGATGTACTGAGCAAGGGCATGGTGAAGAGGCATTTGAACTCGTTGGGCAAATGCCACAAGAAGGTGTAGAGCCCGACAAGGTCACTCTCACTTACATCCTCAAAAGGTGTGCCAGCCCAGCAGCTCTAGGGCAGGGCAAGGGGCTTCATGCCCACATTGTCAAAGCTGGATTTGAATCAGATGTTTATGTAGGAACTAGCCTTGTCCATATGTATGCCAAGTGTGGGAGTTTGGTGGATGCGCGAAAGATGTTTGAAAAATGTCTAGGCGAGATGTGATTTCATGGAATGCTCACGGAAGAGGCATTTGAGCTCTTTCGGCAAATGCAACTAGAAGGCGTGATGGTCCATGCCCACATCATTGAAGCTGGCTTTGAGTCAGATGTCTGTATGGGAAACACCCTTCTCAGCATGTATGTCAAGTTTGGGAGTCTGGTGGATGCATGCCGAGTCTTTAACAATATGCCTGAACAAGATGTGGTTTCATGGAATGCAATGATTGCAGGATACATTCAGCAAGGGCGCAATAGAGGCATTTGAACTCTTCTGGAAAATGCAACGAGTAGGTATGAAGCCTGACAAGCTCACATTTGTTACCATCCTCAACGCCTGCACCGGCCAGCAGCAATGGAACAGGACAGGTGTGTACATGCCCACATCACAGAAGGTGGAGTTGAGGCAATTGTCTGTTTAGGGAATGCCTTGTGGTGTGGAAGGCCTTGCTTGGCGCCTACAGAACCCATGGCAATGTGGAGATGGCGTGACTTATGTGTTGCTATCAAACATCTATGCCGCAGCTGGCAGGTGGGATGATACTGCAAAGGTGAGAAGAATGATCACGGTCAGAGGGGTTAGAAAGGAGCCAGGAGCCAGGTCGCTACTGCATTGAGGTTGGCAATAGGGTGCACACCTTCGTTGTAGATGACAAGTTGCATCCCAAAATTAAGGAAAATCCATGCTGAGCTGAGAAGATTGTCTGGGTGGAATGACTTTGATAAGTAACTGCCAATGTGGCAGCAAGAAAGTATCCAAAAACAGATAACAGTGTTCAACAATGTGGCTGAATGAACTGTGGTGCCGCGGAACGCCATGCTTATGCACAACAGGGGCGTGGGATGGAGGCTTTGGAGACCTATGAGTAAATGATGGTGGAAGGGGTGAAGCCCGACCACATCACGTCTGTGCGTTTGCAAGCCTGGCAGCCCTGGAAAAGGGCAAAGAGGTGCATGGTTGCATCGCGAAAACAAGAATTATACCATATGTGATTCTGAACAATACCCTCGGACATGTATGCCAAATGTAGGAGGCATTTCAGCAGATTCAGATACGTTTGTCTGTCTCTTGCTTAAGTGCATCAAGATGAAAGGTCTGGAAGTTGGAAAGCAGGTGCACACTCACATTATCCAAAGTGGATTCACGCCAAGTGTTTTTCTCCTCAACACCCTTGTCAACATGTCAAACCTGGGAGCTCTGGAAAAGGGGAAAGAGGTCCATGGTGACATCATCAAAGCTGGAATTGTACCAGATGTCATTCTGAACACTGCCCTGGTGGACATGTATGCTAAATGTGGGTGCATTAAGGATGCGAAGGGAGTTTTCAACACTATGGTTGAACGAGATGTGGTGTCATGGAAGACGATGCTTGCAGGGTATGCACAGCAAGGACGTGGTATGAAGGCTTTGGAGACGTATGATCAAATGATGGGGGAAGGGGTGAAGCCCGACCACATCACATTTGTGTGCATTTGCGATGCATGTGCAAGCCTGGCAACTCTGGAAAAGGGTGAAAGAGGTCCATGGCGACATTGTCAGAGCTGCAATTGTACCGAGTGTCATTCTGAACAATTATACCCTCGTGGACATGTATGAAGGGAATGTTTGATAGTATGGCTGAATGAGATGTGGTGTCGTGGAGTGCGATGATTGCAGGATATGCACAACAAGGGTGCGGGATGGAGGCTTAGGAGACCTCTAAGCAAATGATGTGCGAAGGGGTGAAGCCCAACCGCATAACGTTTGTTTGCATTGGCAATGCATGTGCAAGCCTGGCAGCCCTGGAAAGGTGCAAAGAGGTCCATGGTGACACCGTCAAATCTGGAATTGTACCCGATGTCATTCTGAACACTGCCCTGCTGGACATGTATGTCAAATGTGAGTGCATCGAGGATGCAAAGGGAGTGTTCGACAGTATGGCTGAATGAGATGTGGGTCGTGGAGTGCGATGATTGTAGGATATGCACAACAAGGATGCGGGATGGAGGCTTTGGAGACCTATGAGCAATTGATGTGCGAAGGGGTGAAGCCCAACTGCAACACATTTGTTTGTGTTTGCAATGCGTGTGCAAGCCTAGGAGCTCTGGAAAAGGGGAAAGAGGTCCATGGTGACATCGTCAAAGCTGGATTTGTAACAGATGTCATCTTGAACACTGCCCTAGTGGACATGTATGCCAAATCTGGGTGCATGAAGGATGCGAAGGGAGTTTTCAAATGGCTGAACAAGATGTGGTGTCGTGGAACACAATGCTTGCAGGGTATGCACAGCAGGGGCGTGGGATGGAGGCTTTGGAGACCTATGAGCAAATGATGGGGGAAGGGGTGAAGCCCGACCACATCACGTTTGTGTGCATTTGCAATGCGTGTGCAAGCCTGGCAGCCCTGGAAAAGGGCAAAGAGGTGCATGGTTGCATCGCCAAAGCTGGAACTGCACCAGGTGTGATCCTGAACACTGCCCCGGTGGACATGTATGCCAAATGTGGGAGCATTGAGGTGCAGAGGGAGTGTTCAACAATATGGCTGAACGAGATTTGTTGTCGTGGAACGTGATGCTTGCAGGATATGCACAGCAGGGCGTGGGATGGAGGACTTGGAGACCTATGAGCAAATGATGGGGGAAGGGGTGAAGCGCGACCACATCACGTTTGTGTGCGTTTGCAGTGCGTGTGCAAGCCTGGCAGCCGTGGAAAAGGGCAAAGAGGTGCATGGTTGCATCGCCAAAGCTGGAATTGTACAGATGTGATTCTGAACAATACCCTCGTGGACATGTATGCCAAATGTGGGAGCATTGAGGATGCGGAGGGAGTGTTCAACAATATGGCTGAACAAGATTTGGTGTCATGGAACGCCATGCTTGCAGGGTATGCACAGCAGGGGCGCGGGATGGAGGCCTTGGATCATATCCATGAGCAAATGATGGGGGAAGGGGTGAAATGCAACCACATCACGTTTGTGAGCGTTTGCAATGCTTGTGCAAGCCTGGCAGCCCTGGAAAAGGGCAAAGAGGTCCATGATGGGGGAAGGGGGGAAGCCCGACCACATCACGTTTGTGTGCATTTGTAATGCGTGTGCAAGCCACATTCATTTGTGTTCTCAATGTTGGTGCCAGCATGGTGGCCCTGGAGAAGGGCAAAGATATCCATGCTGACATTATCAAAGCTGGAATTTTGTCATACATTAATTGGGAGACTGCCCTTGTTAAGATGTATGCCAAATATGGGAGTGTAAGGGAGGCCTGTCTAGTGTTCAACAATATGGTGGCAAGATATACCAAGCATGGTTGTGGTAGGAATGCCTTCGAGACATATGATCAACTGATACAACAAGGGGTGATGTCGATCAGGTCACATTTGCTTGCATTCTCAAGGCTTGTGCGAGACTGGCAGCCCTGGAAAATGGCAAAGAGGTCCATGTTGACATATGAAAGCTGGACTTGTACCAAATCTGATTTTGAACAATAGCCTTGTTGACATGTATGCGAAATGCGGGAGCATGAAGGTTGCAAAGAGAGTATTTGACAACATGGCTGAACGGGATGTGGTGTCGTGGAATGCGATGGTCAGAGGATATGCCCAGCATGGGTGTGGGATGGAGGCTTTGGGGACCTATGAGCAAAAGATGCGGAAGCATTCAACAGAATGCCTCAACGATCTTGATCACGTGGAATATAATGTTGGCAGGATTTACCAAGCATGGGTGTGGTAGGAATGCTTTTGAGACCTATGAGCAGATTTTGCGCAAAGGGGGAAGCCCAACCACATCAGATTTGTTTGTGTTTGCAATGCGTGTGCAAGCCTGGCAGCCCTGAAAGGGGCAAAGAGGTGCATGGTTGCATCGCCAAAGCTGGAATTATACTAGATGTCATTCTGAACAATACCCTCGTAGACATGTATGCCAAATGTGGGAGCATTGAGGATGTGGAGGGAGTGTTCAACAATATGGCTGAACGAGATTTGGTGTCATGGAACGCCATGCTTGTAGGATATGCACAGCAGGGGTGCGGGATGGAGGCCTGGGGGAAGGGGTGAAGCCCGACCACATCACATTTGTGTGCGTTTGCAATGCGTGTGCAAGCCTGGCAGCCCTGGAAAAGGGCAAAGAGGTTCATGGTGACATCATCAAAGCTGGAATTGTACCAAATGTCATTTTGCACACTGCCCTGGTTCACTTGTATGCGAAATGTGAGTGCAATGAGGATGCAAAGGGAGTATTTGACAATATGGCTGAATGAAATGTGGTGTCATGGAATGCGATGATCGCAGGATATACCCAGCATGGTTGTCATAGGGAGGTCCTGCAACTATTTGAAGGAATGCAAAAGAAAGGCTCGAAGCCGGACAGTATCACCTTTATATGTGTTCACTCTGCTTGCAGCCACACCGACCTACTGAATGAAGGAAGATGCTACTTCGATTCCCTGAATGAAGATCATGGTATCAATCTGACAGTAAAGCACTTTGGCTGCATGGTGGACCTTCTTGGACGTGCGGGACAACTGGATGAGGCAGTGGACCTGATTAATAAAATGCCAATCAATCTAGATGTTGTGGTGTGGAAGGCCTTGCTTGGTGCCTGCAGAATCCATGGCAATGTGGAGATGGTTGAATGTGTGGTAACATCTATCCTCAAGTGGGATGAACAGGATGCCACGACTTATGTGGTGCTATATCAAACATCCATGGCAGGTGGGATGATACTGCAAAGGTGAGAAGAATGATGAAGGTCAGAGGGGTTAGAAAGGAGCCAGATGATAAGTTGCATCCCAGAATTAAGGAAATCCATGCTGAGCTGAGAAGATTGTATGGGCAAATGAAGGAGGCGGAGGGTATGTGCCTGACACACCCTTTTTATTGCATGATGTGGAGGAAAGGAATTTTCTCTTAGCCACCACAGTGAGAAGCTGGCCTTTGGTTTTGGGCTGATCAGCACGACTCATCAAGAATCTTCGAGTGTGTGGAGACTGCCACACCTCCACCAAATTCATCTCAAATATTGTTGGCCGAGCAATTGTTGTATGGGACGCTAACTACTTTCCACCACTTTGAAGATGGGATTTGTTCTTGTGGTGATTACTGGTGAAAGGATGTTTTCTTGGAAAGATGCTAGTGTCTTGCTTCATTCATTGATCTGTGTAGCTACTGAGACCATCCACCATTTCCTGATAGTGGGGTCTACCCGGCATAGGTAGGAAGTCAGCCCACAATTGCACTTGATTGAAGGGGTGATTTTTGACTGATTCTGGTGACAGTGGATGGAAATCAGAGTGCTCTCCTAATTCTGGGTTTGGGTGGTGGAGCTTCTCCAAGCTTGAAGATGGAAGTTGAATACGAATTTTAATGAGCTTGATGAGAGGGGCAGCCCTGTGCACAAGTTTGTTCAGCATCTTAAATTTGGACATGTTTGTTTGTTTCTCGTAGTGTGGCTTTGGATGGAGCCCTTGATGAACTTACATGAATATTGTCCACCAAGATCCAATCCCACGATGGATGCTTGAAAGTTCATATAGTGAATGCAACGACGCAATGGCGTGAGCGTTGCGCGTGAGCGTACGCTCACGCCAGCTGACGTGGCGTGAGCCTGCACACACGCTGACGTGGCGTGAGCGTCATGTCAGCATGCTGATGTGGCGGTAAATGATGACGTGGCACTGTCCGTCATCTGCCACGTCAGCATTAACATGCGCCGCCTATAACCGTGGATGGTCCTATGACCGTGGAATTAATGCAGGGAATCTTGCCTAAATAGAATCAAGACGAGCGTTGAGGCCTACAATTGCAGCATCCAACATTGTGCAATTACAAATGCTTGTTTCACTTTTACAATTACAAGGACGAAAAAATATCCTCACAAAGTGTGCGCCATAAAGGCTGCCACGGGAAGACCTTCCTCCCTCCTCAAATAACAATGAGAGTTAGGATCATCTTCAAAAGATGATTGTAGTGCATAGCGACAGCAAGACATGTAGACTTCAAACGGTGCAATGACAAATGTGCACTACCTAAAAGTTGTCACTCAGAGCTCACTCCGTATAGTTGGAGGCCATATCATTGCACCGCCGACGAATTGATGTGAATTACACATTTCAAATCATGGTCGTCCACATACCACATTGCATAGTTGATGCTACCCATGTGTTGTATCCCGCTGCAAAAGAGTATCGACCTCGTTGAAACTCATAATGGCCTGGTGAATGAAGTTGTCACGTTTGGGATCGCAAACCATCCTCTTCAAAAATATGAAATACAAATGTTTGCAGGGTATGAATTTACCTCTCTTGCCCAAACTGGTTGATAGCATATTCACAAAATCAGGACGTGCAATTGGGGAAATTGGAAACCGTGATGTCATAGGTCCTGTCATGAACAGCAGATGTGGAAGTGATGATTGTGAATACCCGACCATATCTTGGATCGGGTACTTCCGTGGTGCTTCCAACACGAGCTTGGAGCATTCTTGCGGACTCCATTTTGCCAAAATGTTCAGCGGTTGGAGGGAAACGCCGAACGAGCTTTCCATCTCGTTTGGTTGGCCACAAGTCAGGATTTGCCGGGGGGACCCGGGAGGACGCAGAAGTAGTAGCACATGCATGGAGTTGGGGTTGTCTCGCAAGGGAAAAACCTGCCTCCTCCAGCATTTCAATCTCCTGAAAGCTGAGATGTGTTCCCACCTTCACGGGCCAAACGGTTGGAGGAGATGGCTTCATCACTACGGAAGGACGCACAGTTCCATGTACACATCTGACACAATCATCTGCGCAGAACCAGAACTTGTGGTTCTTGGCTTCTGGTTGACCGTATGGACGCATCAAGCCCGTGAAAGTCGGAGCAGGAGTTCGGGCACCACCTCTGGATATAGATGAAGTGCACTTCTCGAAATTAGTTGCCCTGATCGCTGTACATTTCACACGAGACCCTACACTTGTGCGTTCTATGTGCCAAACGTGGTCGGGGCATGCGGACTCAAGTACATCAAGGGGGTTGTTTCTCTCCTGCACCATTTCAGTGGCACTGTTTGATGCTGGAGCTTGCCGTCGTGTTGGAGGTTCCCCACAATGGAGGTTCCGGACATGGAGCTGTCATGCAGGGAACACGAGGCTTCGAGAAGTTATCACGGTCTGCCCTGTGGGAATCTGAATCCGAACCAGGTGGAGTGTTCAATTTCCTCTTACAGGAGCCAAATCTCTCCTCCCCTTGCTTGTTTTCTGGTACGTTATCACATTGAGCAGCAGAAGATGCAAACGCGCAAGTGGCGTTCCCTGGGCATACATGCTCACCGCCCGTGCTATCTTGATTGGATCCCCAGATCTGTTTGCAGCACGCAACATCAACTCCCATTTGTCCGGACCCTTGCCACCAACCCCACCTCGTAAGAAATCACGGTATCGGTTTGTTGTTGCAAGGCACGTATCAAATCATCTGTTGTTGCCACATATAAATCCCGACCTCGTTTCCCAGACTACTGCAACCATGCGTTGTGCACAGTTTTTGCCAAATTGCAAAATGGCATGTCCGCCATTTCCTCAATGGACATGTTCTGCAAAGTGCAGAACCACACTTCAAAACAGTGAACAGAAAACAACATAAAGAAAGCGAGGACACAATAAAATGGAAAGCAAATGTATGAAAAAGCAATAAATATAAGCCTCGTACCAATGGCATGGCTGCTCCCCACTGTCTATACCGGAAGTGCCAAAACGCCAGCCAATCTTCCAATGCTCTCATACTCTCAAGTGATGCAGCTCCAGAAGAGAACCACCAGGCACGAATTGTCTGGAACAAAGTGTCCGCCTCCTTCATTGTTCTAGCATCTTTGTACTCTTTGCACAATTTACGGTGTTGAGTCTGCATCTCTGGTTTGATGTCCGACTTTGTATGTTTTTCCAGAGATTGTGTCCAATGGAATAGACATGTACGCTCTCTTCCTCGCATTGGCACTTTTGGGTCGCCCGATCCGAAGACAATACGAACAGCATTGAAATTTGCTTGAGCACTATCCGCCATGAAACCTGCAAATTTGGGAGATGGCAGCCCATGGCAGCCCATGACACGTATCAGGGAATTCCACATGAGCTTCTGGGATTCCGTATCCTCGGATTGCATGTCACAAACTGCAATTGTCATAACTCGTTGGTATACTGGATCGTAGACATGACAAGCCATTGTTGTCCAATCCTTCACTCGTTTCACATGATCAAACATAAGAAAACAGTTCTGCAAGTCCCCAGTCTTCTGCATCCGCTTCACGAGGCTAACCCCACTGCCCTCCCCAACAGTCGACATTTTGAAAAGAAAAACTTTGATGGCACCTTGACCTGGGAATACATTGTCCTGGATGTAATCGTACTTGCTCACTCGTTTCAATTCCAAAATATTGTCTATGTAGCCTCTGATCCCAGAGCCCATTCTCAATGCATTGATCTGATGCCGAATGTTCGGTGAACTTAAAGTGGAGAAATGATCCATGACCAGGTCCAATGCTGCACCGTCAAGTTTAGTCCCCACAGAATCCCCTTCACTCAAAATATGGCTTTCCAAGAAGGACTTGCTTGCGCCAAGAGCAATTGCAGATGTTGTTGCGGATGGGTTTCTCCCGAACTCCTGTTTAATCAACCTCGATACTGTCTCAACACTCTCCCTGTAATCCCCCTTCGAGACAGGATGGTTATGGAATCCGAAATGCACACAAGCTCTTGTCATTGTTTTCAAACGGTGGACAACATAGTACACTCTTGCTCCGCAGAGCGCCAAGCAGGATGGCACAAGTTTGCAGAATTTGCAGACGAAAGTGTTTGTCGGTAGAGGGACAGTCCCAGGCTGAAATGGATTTCCGCCAGACCCTCCCATTCGCTTTGATTATGAACCCCAGACTGAAGAAAGTGTCTGCAATTCAAATTATCACACCTAAGGTGTCCATTGCAAACTGTCCTCCTGAAAACAAGCTTGTCATCATTCTGAATATTGGATGTTTTTGTTCTGCACCACGGTGCCCGTCGTGTTTCTTGTCCATTCCATGCATCATGATTGTTACACCTCCAACTCGCGGAGGAGGAGGCAGCTCGAATAGGATATCGCCATCAAAAGTCTCCGGCAAAAACTTCACAGGCACCAGCTTCAAAGATTCCCAATCAATTCCCCGCAACTCACTTTTGAATCCAGCCATTCCTCCATCGCCCGCAATTTTGGAATGACACTACAAATCTCTTCTTCATCAGCTTCTCCAACCACAGTAGGAAGGACTGGATTTGGAATTTCACTTATGTCATCATCGGAAGAATCCGAAAGCTCAACGATTGGAGTGGAGGACGTTTGTTCTTTTTTCACCACCACCTCCCTCTTGTCTTCAACGACCGAAGCAGCAGTCCGGGGCGTCACATATGACCCAAGGGACTTTCGCCGAGGCTCTCCAAGTACTCTGTATCGACCAGGACGCACTCTCCACTGGCTGATATGAGCCGTCTCATCACGGTTTTGGAAAGAGTATTTCAACAACTTCCCTTTAAGATCGTACACCTGTTTCTCCAAAAAGATGGAGCCATTCTGCAGCTGAAAACGGGTAGCCAAGACATGTTCCAGAACAATTGCAAATCCATTGTCAAGGACTTCCTGGGAGAACGGCACTGGTTTGTCGTCAGAGAAGAACTCCGCTTCAGAGGAAGTCATCTTCCTTCCTCGCGTACGTTTGTACCTGGCTATCGCAGATCTAGTGTAAATCAGTTTACTAATGTCTCCAGAACACAGTTAAAGAATGAGCAGAGAATATGGCGGAGGAAGCTCAGACAACGACTGTGCATATTATGTTATTCTTCTAGATATGCAGCCGTCCATTTTAATTACTTTTCTTGTGGGCCAGTGGTCAGAGTATCCCTAGGAGCAGTGTCGGCAACTGTTAAACCGTTAACCAGAACCTCATCAATAAACCCAATAACAAAGCCGACTTCCTGGAAGCATGCCACAGGATCTGAGGATGGGATTGCAGATTAAGTAAATGTATCTTTATACTACTACCAATGATCATGCGCATCTGGAAAGTTCCAAATGTGAAACGAATGTGGGGTTTGGCTAACAAGGATGACCGTGTATGATATTCCAAGATTTGTCATCAAACTCTCGTTCATTTACATTTATTTGTGTAAGACTGTGCGCCAAGATTTCTGGGATTCACTGTTATTTTTAAATATTGAAACCGTTCTAATAAAGAACGCGTCGTTTATTTTGGGCGACACACGTCAGACATCCATAACTGAATACGAACAGCTGTACACCAATTGCTGGCATGTGCACTAATAAGGGAACGACTATGTGTAACGGTCACGCGAGAGGGAATCCGATGCTTCTAGAGACACGCAAGAACGCAGACAATCCCGCAAGAAATCGGGAGTCACTGCGTTTTTCTACTTTTCGCGTTTAGAGAGAGAGTGGTAGTCAAGCTGGAGAGGGTTCCTTCTACAATACGAAAGAGAAGAAAGTCTCTTTATTTTACTTCCCTTAGAGAGAGACGCAGAGCAAGAGAGCAAATGACGAGGCGTCGTTTGTTGGAGAACACAGGGCCAAGGCAGCAGGTGAACACGGAGACCGATTCAGAAGAGTAGACGGAGACTGAGGCAGCGGCTGTGACACAGTCAGCGATAAGAGTGCGCCAGCCTGTGGAGGCAGAGATGATTCGCAGGGACACTGAAGGAGGTGGAAGCACGCGGAACGCCGAACCGGGAGAAGGTCCAGAAACCCTAGAGCAGACAGAAATTGCAGCAGATGTGAGAGGGAAGAGGAAAGTTGCAGAAGGGGATCCAATTTCAAAAACCTAAGAAGGCGCCAATAAGTTTGATCTAACTTACATTTCATTGTTGAAGATATACGTAGAGATTGAATGGAATGTCCCAGACAGGGATTGTCGCAACCGACCATCACAAAGGTGATTTGCTTTCTACTCCTCTGCTAAGGGTTTACCGCACAATGAGTAGGTGACTATCGGTACAGTCATTCACTGTTGTTCAGATCATACAGTCTGTCTGATTGTCTTTCAATGAGTCCTTCCTCTTCCCTTCTTTAGCAGGAACTACTGAATTGCGAGCGTCGTTAACGCCATTCGATTCTCCTCATGAGATTTATGTACCTATGTGTTTGAAGAGAGAGTGAGGGTCGGCATACCGTCAATCATCGTTGTTCAGACCATACAGTCTGTCTGATTGCCTTTCAAGCAGTCATTCATCTTCCCATGCTGGCGACGGTAATCACAGTGGAGTCAATCTGAATAATCTGCACTTACTGTCCGCCCTAAACTATACTGAATGTCGTTGCCGCCAATCACTTGCACATCATTACACAACACCGATCCGGCAGGTCGTTATCTTTTGTGATTATCGTTAACGCCGTTCGTTATCGCTCTCGCTTTTGTTTTGAATACGGCAGTATCAGCTTTGCTTGTGTAGATTGTGCTGAATTGTTTCACACCATTCATAGTGAGTTTCTTTGAGACAGAGTGATGGTTGTTACCGCCATTCACTATTTGCAAATTACTCAGTCAGAACTGAATGGCATCGTGCAGAAAACTGTGAGGTCGAAGCCTACAGGATCAAAGGGGAAAAGATCTGGAGATGGGGACGAGTCCGCAAAAAGCTCAGAGAATACAGATGAAGCAGATGAATCTGAAGTGCACTACCTTGACAAGGTGAAAGAACTCATGTCATTCCAGAATATAGACTTGGTGCACAAGTTTTTTATGTGTCACTGACGGATATAAATGGGAAAAGCACATTAGTGTCTCCAGAGATCAGTGATAATTGGGATGAGTGCTGGAAAGATGCCAATGAGGAGTTTGAGCTGGGCCTCATGATGGGAAAGAACACCCAGCATTTCTGCAACCACATGTTTTACGTCTGGGACGGCAACCACCGATTGCTGGCATGGATGGGATACATTTAGAAACACCATGCGAAAGACAAAGACAAACATGTTGTTGTGGAGGCAATGGTTTTGGATCCTGGAAACGACATCGCTAGGCTTCTTACAGCTATGCACGACGTGAACAAGTAAGTCATCCAGGAGATTTCATTCCCTCTGTAGTGTCTTATTAATCCTCAAAAAACAGTGTTAAGGAATGCAATGTTTCCAATGTTTTTGCAGATCGACAGAGAAATCGCATGTGACAACAAGCTTGGTTCACACACTATTCCGAATTCAGAGGATTGGTCTGATGAAGCTGGATGATTTTCAGACAGTACTACCACCCAATATCATCAAGAAGTGCGAAACAGGAAGAGCTGCAGGCACTTGGTATTCTTTGACACGAGAGGCGTTTCTGGAGTACATGTATGCGGTAAGCCCGAGTCTGTACTCTGTTTACTTTTCAAATACATGTTTGTAGTCCCTTCGGAGCTAATCACTACTTGAATCAATGCAGCAAGAACTGGCAGAGGCAGCTGAGAAGGGAAAATCCGAATATTACCGCACTACACTAGAGGAACTAAGGACATCAAAGGGTGTGGAAGCTGCAATAAAGAAGGAGTTTGAAATGCGAAGAACCAAATTGATGTCCGCCTTCGGAAAGCAGCTTAGAATATTAGATCCTGGACTTGGTCCTGAGTTCCTTCAGCAGATCAAAACACACTATGACAAGCATGTGTATCCGGAGATGCAGCAGGAGAAATTGCACCGGCTGGCCATATCGATGGTCGACCCACAAACAAAAATAAGGTGGCTGGAGATATGGAACTCAGATCAAACAGTAAAGGACTTGAATCAGTTTCCAAAGAGCACCATACAGCCTGGCACAAAGGTGGAAGGAATCAGTGATTTGGTGTTTGATAACTGGCTCCACAAGGCTACATTTTGGAGTCAGGTGTGTATTCAAACATGCCGTTTTCTTCTCTTCAAGTATGTGATGAGTATCTTATTTGCAATTCTGACAAATATACTATTTGCAGCTCGAAAAGCGCGCCGTCATTGTGCTGGATCAGACTTTGAAGGACCTGAACATTTCGATTGTTTCCCCTCCCCAAATGTCATTGGAGGCATACATAAGGAAGTGGAGAGGTCTCACCTGGAGATACTGTTTTTTCCGGGAGTTCTCCAAAGATGGTAACATTTTATGGTCCAACGACTTTGACAGTCAGGTTGGAGGAGAGTGGGCCATGATGCGAGTTGTGTACAGGTGCAATGTCATACTTGAAACTCTACTGTTTTTTTGGGAAAAAATGTGGCTTCATAAGGATTGCAATCATAGATCCGGATTGAATGTCGTTGACGACATTCACTTCTTTGTCTGAGTCATTCTTAAGCGAGTATATGAATTCACCTGGTTAGGATCTAAGGGTGTAATTATAGTGTCCCTGATTAGAATTGATAATGTCCTTGAATGGCGTTGACGACATTCACATCCGGAGTTGTTGAGAGGTCCTCAGAGTTATGTAAATTTTTGTAATGTACATAGAGGTTACAGTGAGGGTTCCTCACTTCATATTGCTGAATGTCAATGCAGACATTCAGTTGTTCTGCATTGTTTTTGCCTCTTGCGAGGAATCTGGAGGCTTGATAAGCTCTGTTATGAGAAATCCAAAGTGAATGTCGTTGACGACATTCACTTCTGTGTCTGTATTATTCAACAGCGACAATTTGAATTTACATGGATTGGGAGCTAAGTAATTGGTTCCTTGTTGGTATTTTTGTGAATGGCGTTGACGCCATTCACATACAGTGTTGTTGTGAGGTCCTCAGTGATATGTTCGTTATGAATGTGCATTGAGTTTTCCTGGAGGGTTCCTTACTCGAGTTTATGATTTCCATCCTGTGATTTTGCTTCATTTGAGGAATAATTAGGCTTGATTAGTGAATGTCGTTGACGACATTCACTTCTATGTCTGTGTCATTCCAAAACGATAGTTTGCATTCACCTGGATTAGGGTGTATTTACAGTATCATTGAATGGAATGTTTTGAATGGCGTTGACGACATTCACATCTGGAGCATTCGTGTGGTCCTGAAAGGTCCTTGGAGCAGTTCTCAGAGCCATTTCAATCTATGTTTTTTTCATTCTGTTCTACTTGCATCTTACTCACTGAGCGCTTTTGTGGGTTGGGATTTATCTCCTTTTTTCAGGTACACGAAATATGTGCTTATGGAAGGAAATCACCTTAGCGGAATTCCAGACTATCTTGACATGTGGTCGGACCCTGCAAACGATCCAACCATGTATACTGCAGGGATATTGAAGGACTGGAGTCCTTCTCACTTCAAAGACTGTGGGTGGGTACCTTGACTGCCCACCGGAGCACACGACCTTTCAAGAATAGCATATGAAATACTTGAACAATAACGCTGAGATGCTGGCGCATTTGACTGACGAAGAGTACCAACGAAACATAGCAACATTGGCTGCCAAGGAGCCTGATGCTCAGGGAACGCCGCAGAAGGGAAAGAATGCGGGCCGCAAACCAAAAGACAAGGCTGTTGATGTCATAGCCATCTCACCAGCAAAGCCAAAGGACAAAACAAGTCCAAAGAGAAGGAAAAGGACAAGGGGAAGGAGAAAGAAAAGGAGATGGAGAGTGGGCAGGACTTTACTGCTGGAAGATATACCCGCACTGTTCAGTGCGTGTTCGATGCCAAGCCACACCCTTCCCGTTCTGATTCGGCAGGAGAGATGAAAATTGTTAATGAGGGTTGGCTATCGATGATGCAGAGTCGAAAGAGAGGATACACTGGGGTGCCATCGCCTACCTGGGACAATATAATCTCATTCCTCAATCTGGTGAGAATTCCAGTTTCTTTCCTTTTTCTCTGAAAGTTTCGTTGGCAGTATTTCAGTCTCGTTCTTTGAAAACATTCTTGCTTTCGTTCTTATAAAAAAAACATGTCTGTTGCAGGTGAGCACAGGTCCCACCTTCGTGTGCGGTGTGCAGAAAACTTATGCGGCCGACATTGTCATTCTCGACATTCCGGATGGCCAGGCTGTGCCAAAAGTTCTTCCAAAGGGCAAGACGCCAGGCTGGAACAAATTCGAGGACAACTACTGGAGTTGGGTGTTCGGGTTCTGTGATAATTTCTTCTCTGATGCAGGGACACTTCTGCTTTTTCAGTCATGTGACAATGATAGTCGTCGGGCATTGGCATCATACCTCAAGTCTTCAGGGTTTGAAGTTTTGCGCACATGGAATTGTGTGAACAGCCTCTACCTTGTGAAAGGGGGTTTCCCTGGTCAACTGGTATGCCGTCTCCCTTCTGCTTGTGCTTTCATGATGAGTTTCAATGTTCTCTGCAGCTCCACTCTAGTAGAATCTGTTATGATCGACACCGATCATCTTCGATTCGTGATAAAAATGATTTTTTTGTGTCTGAGTTCTGAATAGCCGATGTACACACTTCCACTATAGATTGTGTTTACTACACTAACCTGCTATCTTTGGCAGACGAGGATGTTCGAGGCGATCTGCCTGCGCAGGATTCGCACCTCCAAGACACCATCCTCCATTCGCAGCTTTGAGATTTCTGACCAGGGTTGTTTCGTCAACCCCCCCTATGAGCCCCATGTCGATGACATTTTGTACAACTTCATGCAGTCCAGTCAGACTCTGAAGAGACCAGATGGCACTCCCTGGAGAGGTGCAAAGGAAAAGTCCCCAGCGTTCATGCAAATACTGCTGGAGTCATGTAGCCACCGCTCTGCACGGGTGGTCGATCTTTCTGTGTCCACAGGTTCGTTCTTTCCCTTCTGAATTGGTTTTCTTTCAATAGTTTCATCTGCTTAAATCCCCCCCACCAAACTGTTCATGTCCTCCTGTGTGGTGCAGGAGCAACTTACCATGCATGCAAGGCAGGCGGAAGAAGCCTTTTTGGCATGGAGGGTGATTCTGACCTCTACAACACAGTGCTCCTCCCCCTTTTGTCTGGCTCCACTTCAGGCACACAGACTGATCGGATTCAAATTCGAAATGATGACGATCCCGAAGATAAGCAGGTCGACAACGACTTTTCATGTGAGTAAGTGCTAAACCCTCTTTGGGAGCCATACTCAATTTCTCAATAACATCAAAGTTACAGTAATAACTTTTTCAGGCTGTCTTTCAGGAAAGGCAGCGGTGGATCTTCAGGAGATACAGTCATTTCTGGCGAGTCTGTTTTCGACAGCCCCCTTTCCAATTTTCTGCTTCCTGTTTATGCCGAAGCAATGACACTTCACGCGGCCGAGTCCCTATCCCCTGACTTTTTAGTGGCCAGCCGTAGGTGTATCCAGCGTGGATCCGGTGTTCTAAAATATATAGACTTAGATGCAGAGGAAGCGGGGATACATTGTACTAACTCTGAGTCAGACTGAACTGTATTCTTTTAATATTCATTTTCATACTATCTGGAAAACGTTGAATCCCCTTCCTCCACCGTAGTTGTTCCTTTAGAACAAATAATAATCACAGAATCAACTTTCATTTAAATTGCAATATGTATGAATCCATTTCACAAACCTCCCTGACTCTTCTCATATCCATTGTGCATTCATCTACAGTGTATTCATGCGTGCTCCATTCATGAATTTTTTCCTTTGTTCAACATCCATTGTACATTCATCCTCTGTACTCTTTAATCCACCCCACAAACCTTCCACACTCATTTCATATACGTTGTGCATTCGTCAAAAGTTTTGGTCATGCATCTTCCTGTCATGAATTTTTGTCATTTGCTCAACATCCATTATACATTCATCCATTTTACTCTTATCCATCCCTCATTCATCCATCTACATTCATTTTTCACACTCATCCATCTGTTTATCATCCAACTGTACATTCATCCATCCTTTATTCAATGCCTTTTATTATGTCGTCCAGCTTGTTTCCGCGGTAAAGGGTGCCAATCCGCGGGAATACACTCCACTTCTTTCTGGGCGCGTGGTGACGCGGCCTTCACGTGTGATGACGTGGAGTGAGCCCCGTGACGTGGCATTTGCGCAAGGTGACGTGGCGTGAGCGCAGTTGCGCTCACGCGCTCACGTGACCAGGCTCACGCCGAGGCATCCCTGTAGTGAATGTAAGGGTATTTGGGTATGTTGATATTGATTGATGCGGCTTGTGAAAATCCGCCATTTGTGAGATCCGCCATTTTTTCTTCCAGAAAAATCTTCCAGAAAAAAACAAAACACATGATCTCTGCATGTAACACACTGGGGATGACCCACCCCCTTTTCGTGAAAATTGAACCTAGTTCTCAGAATTCGTCGCTAGTAGTGCGGAGCAACGCGAAGCCCTAGTAATTAATTATTTCGAGGATTTGCAGAAAGCAACGGCTAGTGTGATGGTAAATAGCAACATGTGACGAACGCGAGGTTTGCTGCTCAAATCCTGGTAGGTGACATTGTGGCGGTAATGTGTGTTAATTATAAATATATATTTTGTTTGAGGAGGGTCTGAAGGTTGGAGTTAGGCGCTCGCCAGTTGGAGTCCGTTGTTGTTGGTTAGTCCACTCGTCAATCGCCAGTCTGGTGAGTCCGCTCGCCAGTCCGCCAGACTAAGTCAGTCCGCTTGCCAATCGCCAGTCTGCTGGTCGGAGTTGGCCGCTCGCCACTTGGACTCCGTTGTTGGTAAGTCCGCTCATCAATCGTCAGTCTGGTGAGTCCAATCGCCAGTCCGCCAGACTAAGTCAGTCCACTCGCCAATCGCCAGTCCGCTCGTCACTCTGCCGGTCAGTCCGCTCGCCAGTCGGAGTCATTCTGTTGAGGGTTTGGCTAGTCCGCTAGAAGGTCCGCCGCCGTTAAAGAACTAGGACTTAGAAAAAATTCAGAATCTAGACCCTCTGAAAGGGGGTTGGGTTCATGAGCTCACCCCATGGGCAGTAGTGGCGGGGCCATAGGTGCATTCAAGTCCCAATTATTAAAAAATGAGAGGCCTACCTACCTTTGGTTACTCCATACTTGTATTATACAACAATCATATGATAAGGACAGCCTGGTGCTCTAGTGATTCAGGTCTTGTAAGCTGGCTATCCATTCAGGATTGACTAGCTTACCTTCACTTGATTATATAATGGAAGATGATGAAGCTCCTGGCAGTGTGTTTTAAGTCACTATGCATAAGTGTTGTACCTGGATGATCAGAATGTGATGATGCCCTGCTGTAGCTTTGTGATTGGTTTCACTGAGCGTCCTCTTACAGTGATAACAAGTTCTATAGAGCTTACAATGATGATTAGCTTCACATCCTCGTCTTGGGTTTTTCTCGATTGTGAAGTTGGGTTTGTGAATCGTGAGGTTGTAAGGATCGGGACTGAGAGGTGTACAGAATTCGTGAAGAAGGGTGAAGGAGATGGGGGAGGCGGCATGGAATGTGATGAGGTTAGGCAATCTAGGACGTCTGGCGCTGCTGTGGCTCCCGCTGCTGTTCTGCTGCTACCTTCGTCTTCTTTATGACCGATTGCGTCGCTCGGCCTCACGCTTCCCCCGCTCTTTGCCCCCATCCCATTGGAGGCTTGCATGTATTGTGACTGGGGTACTCTCTCCCTGTCTTCACACACGTTTGATATGCTTACATCGTCATCAATTGCGTCGGGAAAAGTCCATTGCACAACTTTTGATGTATTGTGAAGTAATCCGCTTAAGAGACTTTCTCTCTCTCTCTCTCTCTCTCTCTCTCTCTCTCTCACACACACACGCACACACACACACACACGTTTGATATGTTTAACATCGTCGCCGATTGCCTGGCATAGGCATTCAATGTAAGCGCATCCAGCTTAAGAGAACTCACGCACACACGGACACACACAAATGTAAAGCATTGTCTGGATGAGTGGGAGGGGAGGCAACGTCAGGCATCAGGAAGGCCACAGCTGCTGCACTCACTCCGCAAGGCTTCCACGTCATCTTAGGTGGGTTCACAACTTCACTGTTCGTCTACATGGTGTCTTTGTTAGTAGATCAACAGTACCTCAACAATTATACCCTCGACAATTTCCTCTCTCTCTCTCTCTCTCTCTCTCCTGCTCTTCTTCTCCGCGCCCAGGGAGTGGGTTGCGCACAAGAGCTACTTGACTTGCTTGCTTACTTACTCCAACGTGACGCTGCGCTCGACAACGCAATTCCTGCACGTGAACAACGGGGCTTTTTGAATCTGACGAGCGTGGACACGTGAAGTACGATGAGCGGCGTCGCCGCCAGACCTTGGCAAGGCCTGCAGCGCCGCCAACTTAGTGGAGGTGTGGGCAATAGTGACAGCGGTAGTAGCGCTAAGCGAGCAAGCGGCCGCTGTGCAACAGTGGGCCCTACGCCGGTCAGGCGGCCTCAATCGGCTCGTCCCCCTGCTCGTTCAGCCCCGATGCCATACAGGCAGCCAACTCCAGCCCTCACCACAACCCCTTTATTGCCTACTCCACCATCCCTAGCGGTTCGCTTCCCAGAGCAATGAGAGGTGCTGAACACAGCCGCAACTGCTCCTACTGGAAGACTTGCTCCTCTTGGAAGACCCCAACGCCAACGTACCCTTACCCCTAGCTCACATGTTCTTGATGCGCACCAGAGTCCAAGCTCCAGACACCAAGTTCAAGAAGAGTCGTCATCTTCACAACGGTCTTCTCCACCGCTGATTCCAGGTTCTTCCATTGGCACCCCACCGACCGAAGAACTCCCATGGTGTCTGTTGAGCCCTCCCCCGATGCGCCTCTCAGGTAGGGTTCGAGGTCCCACGCCAGTCATTTCTCCTCCAGGTTCTCCATCCCATTCTTGGCAGCGGCTTCAAGGCAGCCCAACTCCTCTTGGTCATGAGCCTCTCCACGTGCCTTCTTCTCCACTTGTGCAGCCTGCATTGCCGACCCCATCACTCTTACCCCAATAGCAGACGCCTCTCCCATCAGACCGTACCCCATGCCCAGCTTGCGGTCATCTTTTTGCGCGCATCAGAGGGCTTGCGCGACACCAGCGCACGTGTGCGGCTCTTCATCAGTCCCACACAAATGGTACTTCTCCATTTCAGCCCAGTGTCTTGCACGCGCCACCTCCTGCCTCTGCTTGGCATTGGCTTTCAGCGCTAGATGTTCTGGGCGCATTTCAGCTAGGACTGCCAAGGCCTCGTCTTTATACAAGAATTCCAGTGGCACTACGTCATGAGGTCCAACTGGCACTCCGTCTACCCTTAGACAGGCTGGCTCGTGATCCTGATGATATACCAGCATGGTATCTTTTCTTGTTATTTCCTCAGTGGTGTTTGGGTTTTCCTCCTCGTGGTGGTCAGTCACGGCACAGAGAGATGCGCATCCGTCTTCGCCGTTTTTTATCTGGAGATTGGGAGAGTCTGCAAGATGAGCATCAATTATAGGCACTAGCCCTTGCGGCACACGCCCCTCCCGCTTCCTCCACACAGCCACCCTCATCGGCCCACAGGCGACTTCGTCATAGTCTCATGTTAGGCCGCGTTGGCGAGTACTCACGCGCGGCCAAGGCTTTAGCACCTTCCTCACCAGCGCCTCCATCACCGGATACTGTCACTGCCCTCGAAGCCCTTCACCCATCAGCTCAGGATATTCTGCCGCTTTTTGTTGAGGACTTCGAGCCAGACCAGGATCTCAAGCTAGATCGGGAGGTCTTCACTCAGGCCTTCACGCGCGGTCCCCATCTTGCAGCGGCAGGTCCTTCCGGTCTCCTGTATGAGCACTTACGCGACTGTTTCTCTCTACATGACTCTGCTAGTGGCTTCTCTCAGCTATTTCAGATTTGCTCCTTTATTGCTGCTGGCCGTATCCCTGCCCCAGTGGCCCGTCTCCTTGGGGCCTCCAGATTGTTGGCTATGAGCAAACCCTCAGGTACTGGCATCCGCCCTATCGCAGTTGGAGAGGTTCTTTACCGCCTTGTCAGCCGCTCACTTTGTCTTCAGTTTCGAGATGCCTTCTCCGGACACCTCTTTCCGCACCAGTTCGGGGTCGCCACTCTAGGTGGTTGCGAGGCGGTGGTTCAGGGGATTCGTGCAGCTCTTGATCTTCATCCGGATTGGGTGGTTCTCCATGTCGACGTCACCAACGCTTTCAATACTGTGTCACGAGTGGCTATCTTTCAGGAGCTCCGTTCAGCCGGAGGAGATTTCCACCAGCTCATTCCATTTGTTCGATTATTCTATGCATCCACCACTCCCCTATACTACACTCATCATTCTCGCCTAGGTGAGTGCTCCATCATTCAGTCCGAGGTTGGGACCCGCCAAGGCGACCCTTTAGGAGGACCTTTGTTTGCCATGGCTCATGTCCGCGCCCTCACGGCTTCTGCACAAGTTCACTCATCTTGTCTTTTTCCGTCGGTGGCAGACGACACGCACATTGTAGGCCCTGCCTCATAGGTACTTTCAGCTTACTATCATTTTGTCACCCAACTCTCTGCCGTGGGCCTTTCAGTGCAACCTCGCAAATGTGCGGTGTGGTCTCCGTCCGGTCTCCCTGCAGATTTTGTCCTCCCTGCTCACTTCATTGCTCCGCCCAATGGCATCAGAATCCTGGGAGTCCCTTTTGGCACCATCCAGTTCACAACGTCCTTCTTGGAAGATGCACTCCACCAGGATGCCACCCACGCCGATCTCCTTCCGAGGCTTGGAGATGTACAGGTAGCATATGGAGTCTTGACCAAATGTTTCCTTCAGCGTCCCTCATATCTCTTGCGCACTGTTCCACCCAGCCCAGATTTCCTACACTTCTTATCTGGATTTGATACTACCATGATGACTATCTTCGGGAGATTGTTAGGACCAGGAGCTCTGGAGGGTGCTTAGGGACTTTTGCCACGACAGCAAGCCACCTTGCCCGTCTCTTCCGGTGGTGTGGGTCTTTTGTCCACTGTCACTACCGCCCTGTCAGCTTTCCTCGGCAGTTGGGCATTGGTGGCGCCAGCCCTCGCTTCACGATTTCTCTGTGACCTTCGTCCCATTCTTATGGACGTCGTTGCACATGTCGACAGTGACATTTTATCCTTCCAGCAGCATCTCTGCTCTGCACGAGATCTTCTTCCGGCACCGGCGCGATCATGTCTACCACCATTTGAGCAATTGGTTGCTCAAGGCCTCGACCATCTTCAGGAGTCCATTTCCGAGCGCGTGCACTGTCATTCCTTTTTCGGCATGCTCTCAAGTGCTTCTTCTGAGTTGCATCGAGCCCGACTTCTATCATGCGCAAGACCCGGAGCAGGGGCATGGTTGACAGCATGACCCACTATCGCACATTTTCGCCTCTCATCCCCTATTTTCACTACTGCGCTCCGCCTTCGACTTGGTTTGCCTCATCCTTCGGCATTGGGCCTTCAGCGCTGCGTCTGTCTTCAGCCCATCGATGACCTTGTCATCCATCTCCTCTGTTATCCATGTGGTGGTGAGCGCACTGCGTCTCATGATATGGTTCGCGATGCAGTGGCATCTATTGCTCGGGAGGCAGGGTATCATGTACTGCGTGAGCAACCACATCTACAACCCACGCTCACGTCCCACTCTACACGCCGCCGTGTTGACATCGTCCTATCTAGAGATGGTTTGTGTACCTTAGCAGATGTCGTTCTCGCCGACCCCACTCGAGCGGATTTGCTATCTCGCGCAGCTACCACACCAGGCACGGCAGCCACTGTAGCAGCCCAGGCCAAGGAGCGCGACTATAGCGATCGTCACCCCACCGACACATTTCTTCCACTGGCGGTCGAAATATTTGGCTCATTGCACCGGCACTTCGACGATTTCCTGCGGACATGTGCACATCATGCAGCCAAGAGCGGGTCCACTGGAATCCCACATGCCTCCGTCCTTGTCGCCTACTATCGACAACGTGTTTCAGTTGCTTTGCAGAGAGCACAAGCCATTTCTATTTTGCATCGGACTGATGTGGCTAGCTCCGCGTCATCTCGTCTTCCGCCTCTGCCTGACACTTTGCCTATCTCCTTGCCTGATCTCCTCCAGGCTGTTGGCTGGGAGGGTAGCTCTGCTTGAGTAGTTTACTATAGCTTCTGTTTTCGTCGCTGGTTGAGTAGCTTACTATAACTTTTGTTTTTTTCTCTAGCTGATTAGCTTACTATAGCTTTTTGTTTTCTTCTCTTGTTTCTTGCTCCTCCCCCCCCCTTTTGGGAACTTCACATCATATGCACGTTCATCCATTGTACATGTTGTAAATAAAGTCTTATTGGGTCAACAGGACCTCAACAGTACCTTGTAAGAATGACACTTTCGAATAGGGTTTTCCGGTCATTGGGATTGAAGGTCTGAAGCTACTGTGAACGCTCCTCTATCAAACTAACCTTTTTAAAACTAAACCTTAAACCCTACTTTTCCGTTACATTCGTCGTTGCTTGGCATTAAATAGTGATGTCGTTTCAGCGACCTGGCTTGGTTTCGGAGTATGAATAGTTGGTGGAATGTGGAACTTTCTAACACAATTTACTCCAGGTTTGTGATGTGAATGCAGCATCTGCTACCCTCAGTGTACAGGTTTGTTCCAAAACGTTTCTGCAAAGTTGTAATTGTAACAAAAAGATGATGCGACTGACTTGGGGATGTGGCTTCTGGGTTTGGGAGAATTACAGCTGGTCGCTCTGCTAAGCGTTTGAAGGAGGTATGTTCTTCATTTCTCATTTCCTTTACCCTCAACATGTGGTCCTCTCTTTCTACCCCGGGCCACCATTTTGATGGACCACAAAGGACTGGGAGCGAGAGATAGATTCATTAGACGGGGGAACTGTAAAATAGGAAGTGGGCCACTTTCAGGCTTGAATATTCACGGAACTTGTATAGTGGCAGTATTCCCTAGTGGTCAACAACTACAACTGTTTTCCTGGCCTTTCAGGTGGTAGCGGAAATAGAGACACTGCATCAGGGTGTGTCCCTTCAGGCTCTACAGCTGGATTTGTGCTCCATTTCGTCCATTCTGACATTTGCAAAGACCATTCGAGAGCTGTTTGAAGGAGAGAATCCACCAGGTAACCTACAGCTACTGGTCAACAATGCGGGGATTTTGGCTGCATCCCAGCGGTGGACCTCTGATGGATTCGATTGGTGTGTATGCATCCTTCCCCCCAACTTCTTGTAAACCTGGTGTGTGTTTGCTGCCTGTGAATTTACAGAATCTGTCGGCAATGGTCATTTTCACCTTTTCGCTTGGGTCAATTCCTCAGCACCTATTCACGCACTAAAGCTATTGTTTGGCCTCAATTATGGTTCATTTTCCTCTCCAGATTTTACTCAAGTTGGGCCAGGTGCCCCACAGTCCTATGTATGTGTGCTACATGTACTGTTAAACTACGTGGAAGGGGTATTTGCTTCATCGGAGTTGTTTGTTACTATTGCATTGTTGGATGAACATGTGCATGTGGGATTCATGGGGCAGCATGATGGCGAGCAATTACTTGGGGCCATACTTGCTGACTCAGCAGCTGCTGCCATTGCTGCAGAAGAGTGCCCCTTGGGCCCGCATTGTTAATGTTGTCTCCTTCACCCATCACTCTGGTACGCATAATCCAATGATTCTCTTAATTGCTTCCCAAGTTTTTGCATTTAGGATCCTATTTCTCTGTAGTAGTCTTTGACGCAGTTCTTGCCAGACTCAACAGCTCCAAGAGGTTTGGCTGAAGAGGTCTGATTCTGTAAGGGACTTCTTTGTGATGCAGTGCAAAGCTTGCAGATAGATGAAGGACACTTGGTCAAAGGCACAATGCAGACAACCTCTTGTGGCAATTCATAGAGCCTAGTGCAAATCTATGAGAGCTCCAAAAGTAGGTTGCCTCCTTCCTGGCTGTTTTCCTGAAGTGCTGTCACTCGTGTTTTAGGTTGAGGCTGCAAGGCTGCACCATACTGAGGCTGCCGTAACTCTGTTGCTACTTCCGTGGGTGGGGGATGAAGGTGTACATGACCAATAGTACTGAAGGTGTTTGTCTTTGTATTGTTTTTCAAATGAGTGATGGTGGGGTGTTGTGCAGCGTGTTTACTCCTCTTCTCATATGAGCTTCACCTTCGGCTGCACTCAAGTGACGACTCTTCTCACATCTCAGTCGTGTATGGTCTTCTCTTCAGACCCACTCCTCAACTTTAGTTGCTTCCCTACAGATCGAGTGCTTAATGTTGCATTTTTGTCAACAGTGCTGCAGATCCAGGGGCAGTGAATACTGACATTTGGCGGGAAGTACCTGTTTGGCTTTGGAAGCTGATCATTGTGCTTCTCAAGCTGCTCGGTGTCTTACAGTCACCAGCAGTTGGAGCTGCATCAGTTGTTGATGCCGCTTTGGCTCCTTGGGTGGGTACCCATGAGCTATGGCGTACCCCATGCAGCTCCTGCTTTCCCATCAACCCTTCAAATGATTATTCTGTGGCATGTGCCCCACTAGCCAATGTAGCATTAGGTTAAATCCATGCTATTTCAGTTCTGCTGCAGCTCCAATGTTTAGATGCCAGTATCCAAACAGGAGTGGCTAAAGTCTGGTTCAATTTTTAGACTTCCATGTTTTGTACAGAATATGTCAATTGGCAAATTTCAGACCATTGTATAAAGGTCTTTTAAAAAATTGAAGTGCTCATTGACTATTAGTGGACTGACAATTACTTTTTAAGCAAACTGCCATCGCCAAAAGCCTGACAGCCCAACAAATTTTTGACAAAATATTCACACATACAGTGTATGTTAGAAACCAGTAACATGCCTAGCATGATGAGAACCAGTCAGTGCTCAAAGTCCTCTCTTGGACAGCATCTCTCTAATCCTAGCTCGGTGACAAACCTTTGTAAGATGACAATGTGTCTAATCGCAGACGTCGTCGTGATTGAACTTGAAGAGTGTACGTTCAACTTCGGTGACAGGGACCACAGCGTATAATTCACCCAAAAATTCAACAAGTATTGGTGGTTTGAATGTTGTGATTTGTCTTGTAAATGGTCTGGAAATACAGGCGTGATCCCATTGAGACCCACAGTAACGATCTTGTACGCCACAGTGGATATATCGAAGAGGAAATGCGCAATGAAGAGAATACAGTGGTTGCCCAACTAACTTTAACGCAATCAGAAGCATTTAGGCATGATTAGTCTCTGTCCTTTGAAGTGCAACAGAGGTTTCAAGTCACAGACATTGTAACTATGGACGCCGCTAAACAGGACATTAAATTTTTTGAATGCAGCTCAAACTAGTTCACAGAATTCCAAATCATGTGAGCGACAACATTCGTAAGTAGTTTCCCTTGCTCAGCCAAAAAGTAAACTGAGCTCCTTTCACCACTACCCTGACTTTCTCGTGGAGCTTTCATATGACTGAACAGTCACTCTTGGCCCTTACTACAGTTACTGCCCCCAAACTGTGATCCTCGCTTCTGGCATACGCATCACGGATTCGATCAAGAAAGAAAAAATCCATGATCTTGAGTTGCCACAGTGAAAGTGGAGTAATGTTGAGATTCCGGACACCGATTGTTAAGAATTCTCCATAAGCGACCATGACCATCACGAAGGGATCGCGCTCTTTACATGGGGACCTTCTCGCTCTCTCTTGAGAGGGTTGAGAGTTGAGAAGCTGCCTGGCTCTGGGGTGGAAGATTCAGGAAGGGGTGGTCTATCCGATTTCTGGGCTCCCATGCTTCTTTCAAGCCATGTTGTAGTGAGAATAGTTTGGAATGGTTTCCAAGGGCAATGGACAGCGGTAGAGGATGAAGAGGTTCATGGGCACCTGGATGTGGAGAAAAATGAGTGGGTCGCGGTCGCGCATAGTCACATTCAGTGAAGAAGTTGCGAACACAGGCGAACATGCAAAGAGTCGAAATTCGGATGAGGAGGAATTTTGGCTGGGATATTTTCTTAAATTCCAGTCAGTGGTGGGACAATCTAGGAAATATGCTAGCACATAACAGTTGGAATTGAGAAATTTTCTCGCGAAGTAATGATGCCACCCACGGTGTCTCGCTCTCTCTCTAACAAATCTGACTGGGAGTGCACACATCCACTTGTGTTGCAAGCTGGAGGTATAATAGAGCTTTGCTGTATCCAGCTTTTCTAGTATGTGGGCACTGGCGTAGAATTCCTCAGCTCACTTCCCTGTGACTAAATAACCGCATTCATCATATCTCTTGCAAACTAGAGCTAGAGGCTGGAATGTAGTTGGATTGTTTGTTAAGTGTTCCCCAGCAGTGTGACAATGTTGGCCTACTTTTCGATGCCCTTGCGGGTTGAAACTCCGCGGACGACCCTGGGAGGTTTAGTATCCAGTTGTAATTGGTGTTCAAGAGTGTCTTTTAGTGTTCGCTTGCAAGTTGATACTGTCCCTCTCTTTCTCCCACACACCATCAACATACAGTCTCCGTGGTCCGTGCTACTGTCCCAGGTAGTCTTGTATCTGGTGTTCCAAGATCCTTTGTGGGCTTTTCGTGGATCTAAGAAGATCCATTCCTTCTTGCCACCAATTCAGCATAGGAACTAGTGTCTAGTCGGGGAGAGGGGATGCTGTAAAGTACAGGTTGCCAGTGGCATATAAGGAAAGGGTCTAATCTTTATTTTGTGGAGGCAGGGATAGCTGAAGGAGGCAGGGATGAAGTGTGGGTGCAGATGAATTCCACAGCACCAGATTCCAAGCACAAGAACAACAGCCAGGCATTGTTGATAGACAGCTGCAGGAAACCTGCATGGATAGATGGTCAACTGGAAGCAACAGTAACACAGGTGTTTGAATCAGGCACCTCCACCATGACCACTGCGTTTGAAAGAGGATTGAGAGAGGGAGTCCACAGGAACTCTTCTGGCACTTGTGGGGAGGTGAGGACATTATGTAAGGCAGGACATCTGAACGAGGCTCTGCACATTATGAACCAAGGAGTTATGTCGGCAGACTCCAATACTTACATCTACCTCTTGCAGGAGTGCACCAAGACAAAAGGCGTAGAAGAGGGCAGGCAGGTACATGCCCACATTATGAAGACTGGATTCAAACCAAACATCTTTCTATCCAACACTCTTCTCAACATGTATGCCAAGTGCGGTAGCATTGTGGATGCACGGCTTGTGTTTGACAATATGCCTGAACGAGATGTGTCTACATGGACTACATTGATGGCAGGATATGCAAACCATGGGCGTGGTAGTGAGGCTCTTGAGATCTATCAGCAAATGATGGAGGAAGGAGTGATGCCCAACAACGTGACATTCATTTGCGTTCTGAAAGCATGTGCGAGCCTAGGAGACTTGGGGAAGGGAAGAACAGTTCATGCTGACATCATCAAAGCTGGAATTGCATCAGATATTATTCTTGATACGGCCCTTGTCAACATGTATGCTAAGTGCGGGTACATTAAGGATGCTCGTCAAGTGTTTGACAATATGGCTGAACGAAATGTGGTTTCATGGAATGCGATGATTGCAGGATATGCTCAGCATGGGGGTGCTATGGAAGCTCTTGCAATGTATGAGCAAATGGTATGGGAAGGGGTGGCGCCCAACAAGGTTTCATTCACTTCTGTTCTCAATGCATGTGCCAGGCTGGCAGCTCTGGAAAAGGGCAAGAAGGTGCATGCTGACATTATCAAAGCTGGAATTGTATCAGATGTCATTCTGGAGAATACCCTTGTTGATATGTATGCCAAATGCAGTAGCATGAAGGATGCACGTCGAGTGTTTGACAATATGGCTAAACGGGATGTGGTGTCATGGAATGCAATGATAGCAGGATATGGTCAGCATGGGTGTTGTAAGGAGGCCCTTCAGATATTCAAACAAATGCAACATGAAGGTTTCAAGCCGAACGTGGTCTCGTGGAGTGCGATGATGGCCGGATATGTTCAGCATGGATGTGGTATGGAGGCTCTCGTGATTTATGAGCAAATGATGCGGGAAGGGGGCACACCTGACAATGTTACCTTCACTTGCATACTCAATGCGTGTGCCAGCCTGGCGGCCCTGGGAGAGGGGGAAAAGGTGCATGCTGACATTATCAAAGCTGGAATTGCATCAGATATCATTCTGGAGAATGCTCTCGTTGACATGTATGCCAAATGTGGAAGCATGAAGGATGCACGCCGAGTGTTTGACAATATGGATGTACGAGATGTGGTTGCATGGAATGTGATGATCACAGGATATGGTCAGCATGGGTGTGGTAGGGAGGCCCTCGATCTATTTGAACAAATGCAGCAGGAAGGCTTGAAGCCAGATGGTATCACCTTTACATGTCTTCTCTGTGCATGTAGCCATGTGGGCCTAGTCGATGAAAGTCTTCATTACCTCAAGTCCATTAGTGGAGATCATGGCTTCACTCCTACAGTGGAGCATTTTGGCTGCGTGGTGGACCTGCTTGGCCGTGCAGGACGATTGGATGAGGCAGAGGACGTCATAAACAAAATGCCAATTGAGCCAGCTGCTTCGACATGGGGGGCCTTGCTTGGTGCCTGCAGAATTCATGGCAATGTGGAAATAGCAGAACATGCAGCAAAATTCCTTCTCAAGTTCAATGCACAGGATGCTGCAACTTATGTGCTGCTATCAAACATCTATGCTGCAGTGGGGAGGTGGGAAGATGCAGCGAAGGTGAGGAAAATGATGCAGGACAGAGGTTTAAGAAAGGAGCCAGGGTGCAGTTGCATTGAAGTGGACAAAAGTGTACATAAATTTGTTGTAGAAGACACATTTCATCCACAAATTGAGGAAATCCATGCTGAGCTGAAGAGATTATCTGGGCATATGAAGGAGGCCGGATATGTGCCTGACACTCGTTTTGTGTTGCATGACGTGGAGGAAGAACAAAAGGAACTTTCCCTTTGCCACCACAGCGAGAAGCTGGCCATTGCTTTTGGGCTCATCAGCACACCGCCTGGGACGCCTCTCCGCATCATCAAGAACCTTCGTGTGTGCGGTGACTGTCACACCGCCACCAAGTTCATCTCAAAACTTGTTGGGCGAGAAATTGTTGTACGGGATGCCAACCGCTTTCACCACTTCCAAGATGGGGTGTGTTCTTGTGGCGAATACTGGTGAAAGAAGCAACACGCATGAATGAGTGTCCATGGGAATCATAATGTTCTAAGCGATTTGAGAAAGGTTGAGTTGAAAAGTCAGACTGTACAATATGTGACGTGCCCAGGGTGATGATCACTGGAGCAGTACTATCACAGACCACCTTATGGCAGAGGAGTTGTCACCTGCTGTTTCTATGGTAGTTGGCAAAATCCTGATGTTTCAGAAGCTGACAGTTTTGCAATGAAAATTTCTTTCAAGAGGGACTGGGGATTAGCTGGATTCTCTACACTTGAGACCCATTCCTGGTACTGCCAGGGAGAAACATCCAAATTCATTCTCTGGGTTTCCCTCCACCATATCAAACTCACCAGTTTTGGGGTCTAGTTTGGCATACTCGAGTGACATTCACTGACATTGAAGGGCCCCATATCTGCATATCATGCTGGGGAAAAGAGAATCCACCTCAAGAGACAGCACTGGGACCACGTCGTGGCACGATTTTTTCTGAGCAGCAATTTCTCAGAAGAGGCAGGACTCCCAGAGTTTGATGTCACAAAGGAGGCATGCGTAGTGGTGAGCGAGACTACTTTGCATTGAGGGAAGTCTCTCAATTTGGGTCAGCAGTTGAGGCTGCAAGACTTCACCAAAAAGAGCTACAGAATGGGCATGATGCAATGAATCCATACAACGCTGCTAGAGCTGATCCCTACTCTGATGTTGACGTTGCACGACATTCACAGCACTTACTGCTTTGCAAGGACGGTGGTGAAGCTTACTTTGTGTGAAAGCTGGTACATACTTAACACGAGCTGGCAGCACTGCTCTTCACTAATTGTATAACAGTCCGCCATTTTCGAATGGGAATGGGTGTATGGGTCGGTTGCTGGCAGCCTTTGTGCTTTGGGTAATCACGCCCTTTCCCTGTAACCTCGTTTGCTGATGGCAGCTCAGCGACATGCCAGCTGTTTCTGCAGACAATCAGATTTTCTGCCACACAATTTCCGTTCGAGTGTTCTGGCTCAGAAGTATTCTGTGCTAACAATTCAGAAATTATGTCTTTGATTGGAGATTTCTAAGAAGCAGTGGGCGTGAGATTGATGCAATTCTAGCTGTGGTTGCCTGGTCATGAAATTATGGCGACACGATTCTATCCGTTGGCACACACTGCCATCTTTGTGTGCAAAAGGGGGCAGGCAAACCCTTCATAAGAAATAACTTGCAGGAGGGTCTTAATACATAAACTGCTTAAATATCCAGAGGACCACCATTCTCAGTGCATGAGTGTTTGCATCTTTTCAACTTCAACTTGATTGTACCATTCTCTACACTAAGGCGCTTGTGTGTACACAATCACATACCTTAGCAGCAAACGAAACCAGAGAACAAGCTTAAAATTCCATGTGAATCGATACCTGAGCCTCCATCATCCCTATTCGAAGTTTGAAAAATTAAACCCTTGCGAGGCAATCAAATCATCTTTGAGCAAGATTCAAGCGTCCACGTAAAACAACAGTAAGCTCAGAATCATGGACCGGTGAAATCCTCGGTTCTCATGAGACTGCAAATTAGAAGAACGCCCCCTTCACGAGAAGACTGCAGGGGTGTGTTCTCTTAGCCCGCCAAATTAAAGGGCCACCCTATGCTCGTTTGTGAATGGATGAATGGAGTGGATGATGATATCAAACTATAAATGGACCTAGGGGACCATCCTCTCCTTAATTTCTCTCAATTTACTTGCGCCTGCAGCAGATGGTAATACGTCTGCAGGGGTGTGTTCTCTTAGCCCGCCAAATTAAAGGGCCACCCTATGCTCGTTTGTGAATGGATGAATTTAGTGGATGATGATATCAAACTATAAATGGACCTAGGGGACCATCCTCTCCTTAATTTCTCTCAATTTTCTTGCAATGGACTCTTCTCTCGCATCTCACAAGGCTGCCAGGGATGCTAGGCTGTGGAAGAAATTTGAGGTGAACACCTCTTACGAGATTGCAATGGAAGCAAAGATGCATTTGGACTATCTCTTTACAACGGGTCGACATTTCCCGGGATCTCACAAGGCCTCCGGGGGATGGATCGGTTCTGTCAAGACAAAGTCAAAGAAGGCAGGAGCTAAGCGCTTCTTAAAGGCTCTCTTGCCGGGATCTCATTCGTGGGGAGCCCACAAGGTCTCCCGGGAATTGGGAGATGGCAAGGGAAAGCCAAAGAAGAACGCGGCCAAACTGTCCTTCAAGTCTCTTTTGGCGGGTACTACTTCCTCGGGAGCCCACAAGGCCTCGGTGGAAATTGGGGAAGCCAAGAGAAGTAGTAACAAGGGGCAGGTGGGGCACTTGAAGTCGCCACCTCCTGCTCCAGTGACCCCGTAAGGGCCTCACAAAACAAAACAAAAAAACACAATAAGGGTCCTTTGGACCCACCCACGCCAAATTTTTCATTTTTTCAACAACATTCTAAGTACCCTCTTATGAGCTCTCTCATGAAGCTCCTAGACCCAAAGCACACGAGAGCAGGTTTCGTGTTACATGCGGTGCCAATCAGTATACCTGGCGGGGGATTCAATTGCGGGCGGATTTGGATTCACTCGTGAAGTAACTTCGGATTTGCTCACAAGGTTTACAGCGTGGAGCTACTGCAAGTTATCGATGGGAAGATCCTCTCGAAGCTGCAATTCTAACCATTTGTTGTAACCTCCGATGCATAATGCTGAGAATGCTTGTGGCCAATTACCTGATTCCCAGGTGTGGCTTGGCGTTCCTGACACCAAGGGTACTCAGACTGATGGTAGAGCACCCATCCTGACTCAAGTTTTTCTTTGTAGTCTTTCACTGAGAGATCCTTGGGACTAGCAGGCCTGTTCTTCTGGATTGCTTCACCCTGTCCGCCCCATTTCGTTTTCATATTGGGGAGCAACAGACAAATTAAGTATGCATATGCATCTTCATTATATCTCACATGGTGATATTTCTTGCAGTTAGTGCAGTGGGGTTTGCTAACCTGCCAAATGCATAGTGGCATTCTTGCAGAGGGCATGGAAGTTGGAAACACAACAAGAGATGTGTCAAGTCATGAGACTGGGGATACATTTACATTACGGTCTAGACGGAGTGTTATTTCAAGCAGAGGGCCAGCTGTTAGCGCTGGCATTGAGCTTGATCCGTACCGGAAGGTTAGCAGATGCTTATTTACAGGACGCTTCACCTTATGCTTCAAATGGTCTTTAGGGTGAGGGAGTGGCAGGGACCTTTTCTGACTAGCATAAGGTCTTTTTCGGATTTTAGGTTCATGGCTTTGTACACTAACTATTGCCCTTTCGCATTAATAATAAGTTGAATTTTTGTGGATCCCTAGGTGTACAGTTCAGGCTTGCGACGACTTGGGGGTGCAGGAGAAGGTGTAATGTTGGAGCCACCAGTAACTGCTGTAGTGGACAACAAGCCACTTCTGAAAAGTGCGCAGGAGGATGAGAAATCTGAGTCTAAACTGGTGGATTCTGGTCGACATCCCATAGATAAACATAGTCGAGAGCCTGTCAGCGTACAAACAATGAAAGAAATTTTGGGCATCATGCGAAGAGAGAGATGAAACGAAATGAAATGGTACTTTAAAGAGGGGAAATGAAATCAAAATGGTGCTTTATAACGTCCGCGGAGAGAGAGAGAGAGCGAGAGAGAGGGGGGTGTATTGGGGACATTACACTTTTCAGGAAGGGGACTGAGAATCTGGAACAGCTCATACCAATTGAATTGTCAAGTTTCTTAGCTTGTGTCATTGTGCCCTGTGACAGCAGTGACAGTGACGGTGATGGTTATTCAAGTGGAGGAGACACACCTAGCATTGCTGAGAAGTAGCTTCTAAGTCCTTCCGATGAAATACTTCTTGCCAAAGTGCTGGAAACTATTCATGGTATGTTTCTTAATCACAACTGTCACCATGCTACCAAATCCTTAGTACAGACTTTTGGATGGATTGATCACTTGGGTAGGAGATTTGCTTTTTTCATGTTATGTCAGTACTTATGTAAAGGTTTCTAATCTGCATTCACCATATTCACATTCACCAGCCGTATTTTTTGCATCGATAACCTACCAAGATGATCCTAGAAGGTTTGTCTTATGCAGACAGACAGACAGACAGACAGACAGAGAGAAACCTTTATTACATCCATAGGAGCTTATGGGCCAAGAGTGTCAAACAAACAATGAAATAAAAAAAAAGGATTCCATAACAAAATAAAGTGTACATGGGTGCGCAAAGACAGAGTGCCTCATGAAGTTAAGGAGGCGAGCACTCAAATGCCTCTGTCAAGTGTGGGTAGTCTCCGAATGACAGTAGTAGCTCCCTCTGATCTAAAGTATAGCTCCCTCTGTTCTGAGCTACTACTGGTTTTGATATGCAGTGAAGTTTTTCCTCTCTTTGGTGGATGTTTTAAGCTTCTCTCTCTTTCCGCGGACGTTATAAAGCACCATTTCATTTCATTTCATTTCTCCCTCTTGCTTCTGAGTCACCTCTTTATCAGTTGGCCCCAGGTCATTGCAACAGGCATGTCAAAGCATGGCGTCACAATCCTAACCACCAACTACGTCTACTCCCTTTCCTGGCCCCTCTCATTTTCACTTCACTGCATATCACAGCTGCTCACACATGAAGGTGGCCATATTCAGTGATGAATGTCAACCACCTTCAATTGTGTGCACCTCTATACTGATGCTTATGTCATCTTTTTCCTTTCTATTTCATTCCCTGAACTTGTTTCCAGTCAGTGACATGGGGGAGGACATCTTGGATGACCTCAAGGGTCTACCCACTCTCGGCACTAGACTGAAATTTAAACTCAGGGCAGGAAGCCTACCTTTGAACAGCAAACAGAAGCAGAGAGGAAAGGGAGAGTGCAATTGCCCGTTGTGTGGGCAATCTGAAGACAGTATTCATTTTCTGATACACTGTCCGGGGTTCTCTCACCAAAGAGACGCTCTCTTCAACTCTATCAAGGGAATTGTGCCTGTACCCCTGTTTACCAACTTTGAAAGTCTCGAGGCTGAGCCAAAAGCCCAGGCCCTCCTGAGGCCTAGTTTTTGGGCAAATCACACACAGCAGATTGACGCTTGTGTGAAGGGAATCTAGAGGATATCTGGAAAACCCAGATTAATTCTATATATGAAGGTAAGTCTTACTACCAACGTCAGCCCCTGACAGAGGTAGGTTCTGTCCCTTTTGTTCCCGCTCAAACTGAGCGCGGGGTCAATGGCCACAAGGCTACGGCAAACAATGTCTTATGAGTACAATCTATTTCATCAAGGAAATAAGTGCCAACCATGCTGGCACGTGGTGTGCAATGAGCCTATGAGAGAAAGACGTACTCATAAGACTTTGTTTTCTGTAGCCTATGAGGGAGAGAGAAACTGAGAGAGGGAGAGAGAGAGAGATGGGGGTTTGAGAGATGAATGTGGGGTGTAGCCATGGCTCTATGAATGAAGATAAGAGGAGGGCAGCACTGGCAGATTCTACGTGGGGCTGCTGCCCGCACCACCCTAGCTGCTGTCAAGGCCTTTTTCCGTGACTCAAGGTTTAAAGGTATGTGCAAATCTCTCTTCTCCTTTATTTGTGGACGGAGGAACCGTCCGACTGAACATGCCAAAAAATGCTGACAGAGCACACAATCTCTAGGAGTGGCATTCTCGTAGATTTTGTGATAGTCCAGTCACCCAAATGACAAACTCTCATTTGACCATGTTGTTCTATTTCAATTGCCAGGTATCTGTGTTTCAATGAATTTGGTTCTAGTACAGGATTCTATCATGAACCAAACTATTAGGTGTGATCATACAAGTGTAGTTCATGTCTAGATTACTGTAGCCTGCTTCGTGTGAAAAAGTTTACTGTGCTGACGTTTGTTACCTCCTTACGCAGGAAATGTCGCCCAACAACTGAAAGAAAGGCGCCCGCGCCCCAAATTGAAAAATTCAAGTCATAACCACCCCTATCGCAAGCCCCCCCACATCCTCCCTGAAGTCCCTGTGGCTTTTCAGTGCTCATTTCTACACTGCCAAAACACTGCAGCGAAGGGATGTTTTCTGAGCTGTTGCTCAAAGTGTCGTGTCAGTTCTGGCCAAAGATGCTTTAGACACAGATTTTGCCCAGCACGCATGGGATGAGTTGTAAAGGCAAAGTCAACAGGCCTTTTTCCAAAACAAGACTCCCGTAAGGAGCAGTCTTCAACCCTGATGCGTGGGAACGAGAACCCAGTCATTTACGTGTTGCCTTCGAGGGTTGTGCATAATCCCTCCTCTCTTGTCGGCCACACTCTTGTGTGAGGGCAAGGCAAACATACATGGAGGCATCTAAGGTGAGACTTCTAGGATTAGGGTGACAATGTTCTAATCCTTTACTACTTGGAGCCTGGGATACTGCGATATCCCCACTGCTGAAACATGTCCTTTTGGTATAAAGTATAATCTTCACAAATCAGGCTTGGTCAAATCAGGCTTGGTCTTATTGAAGAAAATTAAGACAGCTTTTTCTAATCAGACCTCTCAGCTAGAGCCCTATTCCAGTGTGACTGGTGTGGAAATGGCAGCCCACTTGGGACACTTGTAAATTGCAGTGCTGTACTCAATAATCCCAGACAATCCCAGCCTTCTCTGTAACCACATTGCTATTGCCATGGGAAGCAATTTCATGTTGAGATTCCTCAACTGATGGTAGTATGATCCAGAATGACTAGTACTCATGGTGAAGATTCACAGGGAACCCTTAAATCTTCTTGCTTACTTGAATAAATCCTTTCACAAAATTCCTATTTAGTTTGTCAGACATGAAACATGTTTGGGGCCCCAACTCATTTATCCTCGAAAACGACTCACTGAGCAAACCCTAAATCACTGCTCTCTCATGCAGGTGCCCCTGCATGCAAGAGTCTCTTACAACCTTAACATATTGCATCAAAATGTATCACCCATGTTATAAGGAGTAACTCACGTGGGGTAGATACTAGATACTTCCACTTTCAGAATGCACAATACTGCCCCAGGAAAACGTACATAATATATGCTTGCTTTTCAACACCTACCAGCCGGGTCTCAACAATCAAAATACTGTTCTCTCTCTTTCTTCCCAAGTGAGGTCCCCCTTTCTGCTGCCTTACCAATCGCACGCCTAAATGGGTCAGAATGGGAAGGTGGGTAAGTATCATCATTTCAAACAGGTCAGGTGAGATTTACCTGAGTGAGGTCCAAAGCAAGGGGTCCAAATCCATCTTGAACTTGCACAGAAGATTATTTCTTACAGTTTAACCAACACAAAGTTGTGTGTGAAGATACCACAACCTCAGCACTCTAAGGTGTTCTCACCCACATGGCCTAATTGCTGCCAAATTGACCCATGGTTTTCTCTAACTTACCGGAACATCCATCAGCTCCCCATGGCCTACAACTGGAATCAGTCTTGTTTGTTGTAATTTTTAAGGAACCATCTAGATTGCAGGTGAAAAATTAATCGGTTAGGGCAATTAGGGGTTAAAAGGTACAACTTTGACACCATTAGCATTTTGTTTTTGTTTTTAAATTTTAAATTTTTCTGTTTGGCAGGCAGTGCTTTTTTAAGAAATTTGGAAACCGAGAGCACGAGTGGCTACAGAGTTTTGCAAAAAATACTCGTACATTTTGTTCAATAGGGCCCACCCCCCAAAGGGGCCAGAGGTTGGGTAGCGAGTGAGCATGCCCACGGGAGCACAAGGGCATAATCCCCAAATTCTCGGGAAATTTCCACAGCGAAATGAAATTGACGAAATTAACAATTATGCGAAACTAACACATAAAGAACAAGTAGCCCCTATACCTAATGAACATTTTACCCTATAGGCGTGGCTTTTTCTCCATAAGAGGCGGGAGAGTGGGCGGTGAGGCTTCACCTCAACTTTAAGGTCCTTTCCCTTGTTTTTTTTTTTAAAAAACAAATCTCTCATGGATAATTTCGCATTGCGAAATTCCGCCTGAGAAGCAATCACATTGTGGCTAAAAGGATGAATAGGTCACTTTTCAAGCCCCCACCCATTCCTTTTGGATGTAGGATTTGTCAAGTTATTTTATCACTAGTGTGAAGTTAGCTAGGAAATAGCTAGCTTTTATATATTGACATTTGGGATTGATCCAAGTGTCAATCCAGGGGCCAATATATGTTTGGGCACCTGGCGTTGTTATCTTAACGGCAGATCGCGGTGGGCTCATCTTTCTCGAGTTGAGCCTCACCGCGTCTAGCTATGGCGCCGTAGTGTGGATTCTCCATGGCGTGGGGTGCATTTGGCCTGACTTAATATATGAGTGATGTTTTCATGTGCAAGTATGTGAGTTTGAGAGAGCTTGTGTGCTTGTATCATTTCTTTCATTATCACTCGAGAAAGATCAGCTCGAGTCTGTGAGTGCCAGGTTTGAGTTAGTTGTAGCACTTGTGTTTTCAGATCATGGGAAGCGGTTTAGCCTAGAGTGCAGGGATCTGTGCATGAGTCTATCCAAAGCGGATAGAGTGCAAAGGCGAACAGGTTGCAGATTTGCAATGGATAGAGAGGCGGGTAGCCTATGTTGAAGAGCGGCGTTGCATAGCTCAACGCTATGGCAATCAAGTTTGGGCTTCTAGTGTGAAGCGGAGGAGACACTGGCCACGAGTGGGCGAACTGGTGGTCGTCTTCTTCAGCTGCAGGCCGAGTTAAGGAGCTGCACATGGGAAGCTAGCGTGTTGCAGGTTGGAGATGATATAATCGGCTTTAGGTATTTCTACCCGAAACTAGTTGTTACGGGTAGATGAGGAGCAGCCGAATAGTGGAGCTGCGAGAGGATGCATCGCAGCCCGTTGGGAGCTTCAGCTCCAAGCTCATGAAGAGGTATGAGTGAAGAGAGGGGGCTGGTCCCTCTTGTGTGCAAATCAATGCACTTGTGAAGCAGCATGTGCTTGAGTTGGAAGTTTCAATTTAAAACTCTAGCACAAGGGCTCTTGGAGTGGCAAGAGCAGGGGCTGGAAAGGCAGCAACAAGGCGTCCTAGAGCCAGGGATTGTGCAGTAGAACTGCAGGTACACCAAAGTTGTAAAAGTGTGTATTTTCAGATTTGTTTTTTTAAGTTTTATGGAGAAAATGGAGCTTGTTGGGCAGCATATGGCTTGCTTGTTGAGTTGGGGGCGCTTCTAGTGGGCCGTGAGAGCTCAGGAGTGCAGGGCGACGGGGCTGATGGCTCTGCAGAAGCCATAGCTCGTCGGCTGCAGGCGCAGGAGCAAACCCCAGCTCGGGAAGAGCTTGGGAACGTGTGGGAACGTCCGGGAACGCATGGGAACTCGTTGGGAGTTCCAGGGAACACAGGGAACAGTGGCCGTGATGGGCTGTTGGGGCGGCATCACGAGACACCACGAGCCCAGGCCGTGACTGTTGACCGTGACCGTTGACCGTGACCGTGGGAACAGTGGTGCGGACACCACGGGTTGGCACGGTGACCAGATCGTGGGGATGGCGGGCCGTGAAGGCTCGTGGGCGTGGTACCACGGGGTATCAGGGGGCAGCCCTTGGCCAACGAGTGCCTAGGGCGGGCTGTGAGGAGTCGTGGCGGTTAGAGCCACGGAAGACCGCGAATAGGCAGAGTGAAAAAAAATAAATAAATAAATAAAAATCACTCGATTCGTGGGACCTTGATGGGGAGGCTGGGCTCTGAAGAACAACGGTTTTGTGCTAGCTGATCCGGCAGAAAAGTCGGAATTGCCTCCCTGTTGCATTTTAACAAAGGGGATTACTTCCCTGTAGGTAATCTTTTCGGGTTTTCAGCCCAATTCTTAACTATGGGGGAGACCAGCCTGCAGGTAATTCCTTTGGACAGAAGGTTGTTGGGGGCCTATATGTACCTTTATTTGCTCCATTTTTTAACCTTCAGCGAATGGTGTGGTTTCATGAGATGGTTCTATTCTGAGGAATGGCTGGTGGACATAAGGAGGCACTGGCGGACCCTGTGGAGGCTTGCATGGGGCCTTGGAGGCCAAGTTTCATGAGCTCGTGGAGGGTGGTTTGAGGAGTGTCTACAGGATGCTCTCATGGTCATGCAAGTGAGAGAAGAGAGGAAAAAAAAGGGTGTTGGGACGAGAGCGTGCTGGGGATAGGCATTGCTTTAGCTTCCCTTCCTTGTAGTTTTCCACATTCTCTGTAGGCCGAGACCTTTCCGTGGGTGGAGGCAAGAGTCAGTCCGGGTTTGGGCTGGGTTGCAGGAGCGACACTGTGGAGTTGTTTTTTGTGTGGGGGAGTTGTTGTTTTCATTCTTGTGTTTGGATCCCCTCCACACCTGCATGCTTGATTGTGCGCCATGCTAGTTTTGTATGGGCGCTTGATTTTATAGGTGGTTGATTCGGGCTTGATCGCCGATCCAACCCTAGAGCATGCTGCCGATGGTGAGGCTAGGTTGATGACCGATCAGACCATCTTTGTTTCTCCTGTGGTGAGGTTGGAGGTGATGACCAGCCAACCATAGGAGTGCATGCGGTGGATGCAGGTGCAGGTGCAGGTTATGTTAGGAACCTAGTATTCCAAACCATAAGCCGCATCAGGTTCTCTACCCGGTTACCTTGTGGAGAGGGGTTAGGGACATGTTCATGACCGGTTGAGTGTCAGTTTGTCAACACGGAGGTGCCACTAGTTGCCGAGGAAAGTGCCGGTACGAGCACTAGCGATACTAGCGGGTATACGAGACGAGGTGTGCGGTTTAGGCCACCTTCACCTCCTATGTCTTCTACGGAAGGTTCTGATTCGGATTGTGAATCAGGAGGACTTACACCGGCAATGCAAGTTGTTTCCTTGCCATTCTTGTGGGACACAATGGAGGAGATGTATGGAGCCACCAAGGGACCACCAAGGTACTCTGGGGCGGTGGGCACCATTGAGTTGGATGATTTTATCCAAGAATTTGATAGTTGGTGTGACTTGCAGCAAATGCGCAATCCACAACTGTTTACGCTTTTTATGGCATGGAAGGGGCTATTTCAGCACCTTGAGGGGCCGTCCATGGATGATTACCATGAGTTTAGGCGGGGGCATGATGTTGAGATCGAGGAGTGGAGGATGTATTGGTCACCCGACTATGTCTCCATCACTAGAGGTACTAGAGGCACAAGGGCAGCAGCCACACCGGCAGCTGCACCAGCAGCTGCAGCTGCAACAACAGCTTCCACGAGTAGTAGTGGGACTAGTGGTACAGCAATTACAATGTCCACCCAAGCTACTGCTGCACCAGCACCAGTGACTGTGCCTGTCTTCAACCCTATTGTGGAGTTCTTCGAAGATGGCAGCAAAGCCATGAGCAGAACCTGTGAGCAGATTCCTGGATTCGTGAGCAGAATCAAAGCGTGAGCAAATTTCGCTTGCGGACCCCAAAACCGTGGGGACAAGTGGGCCTATTTCCGTGGACGCCAACTTCACTGCAAAGACGCAGTCTCCGCTCCATCGGACCGAAGAGAGACAGGCTCCATGATGACAAAGTGGCACGAATGCACGATGATACATCCACGGATGAATGGATTTGGGATGAACGTAAAAGTGTAATGGATGAACGTTGGATGAAGCACGGATGAGAAGTTGTCCAGATGAGGGGACTATGGAGGACTGTATGAGCATGTCTCCTGTGGGATCAGCAAGCGCATGCACCAAGCATTAAGGTGTCGTCAACGACATCTTAAATCGCATGCTCGGCATGAGAAATGAACCCATGAAAATCATTGCAAGAAGAAAAATGTGGCCTGGAAAAAACCATAGGGGGAGTTGAAACCCTGCTCTGGGAATGACGAATTAAGATGTCGTCAACGACATCTTAATCCCCTGCCCTATATATATGTAAGCCCAAAAATGAAGAAAGGCTTGGGTTTACTTGAACAAAGTGGATCCATGAATGTCTCGTGAGGGATCAGCAAGCGCATGCACTAGGCATTAAGGTTGACATCTTAAATCGCATGCTCAGCATGATAAATGAACGCATGGAAATCGTTGCAAGAAAATAAATCTGGCCTGGAAAAAACCATAGGGGGAAGTTGTAACCCTCCTCAGGGAATGACGAATTAAGATGTCGTCAACGACATCTTAATCCTCTACCCTCTTTGAAAATGGGAATTTCACCAAACAGGATAAATCACAATATATATATATATATATATATATATATATATATATATATATATATATATATATATATATATATATAAGCCCCAAAATGGAGAAAGGGATGGGTTTACTTGAACAAAGTGGATCCATGAAGACTGACTACATTAGTGGATATATTAAAACATTGGTGAACTCGCGATAGTGGAGCATATAAAATTAGATTGGCTGGAGAGAACCATAGGGGGGAGCTGTAATCCTGCTCAGGGAAGCACGAATTAAGATGTCGTCAACGACATCTTAATCCCATGCCTTGTTTAGACATGGGAATTTCACCAAATACGATAAGAGACAAAAATATAAATAAATAAAAGCCCAAAAATGGGGAAAGGTTTGGGTTTACTTGATCAAAGTGGATCCATGAAGAGTGACTGGTCTCATTTCCAATAGTGGACAAATTAAGAAACATTGGTGAACTCGCGATAGTGGAGCATATCAAAGTAATTCAGCAAAGTGGAGTCATTGACACATACAGAACTCCGACAAAACACGTCAGATGTCAACTACCCTATCTCTCTGCAGAAGTGTTTGAACGTCATTGGGACCCATTGTGCATTGGTGAATGCATGTGTCTCGTTGAGGATCACAAAACATCCTATGAATGTAGATGTAGTAAAGATGTTTGTATGGGACAAATTTACCTCTCTTTCCAATGGAGCTGTTTATCGTGTTGTCGAAGTCCGGGCATGTGCAATTAGGAAAATTCCCAATAGTAATCTCATAAGTCCTATCATGAAGAATCGATCCCGAAGTCACCATACTGTACACCCACCCATAGCCTGGAGGGGGGACATTAACAATTTGGGTAACCCGATACTGCAGGGTTCTCGCAGACTCAATTTTGCACTGGTTATCTGCACTTGCCTCAACACGACGAACCGGTTTTCCATTCCTTTTCGTTGGCCAGTCGTTCCCATGTGGTGGACGTGTAGGGAATGCGGATGGCGTACCACGAGATGATGTTGGTGTTAGGACTGTTGGGCCTCTTGGAAGTCGAAACCCAGCATCCTCCAGCATGTCTATCTCTTGTTTGGAGTATCAAGTTAAATAAACACAGTGTGAAACTAACTAGAATAAATCTAGTTATTTGTATTTAACACTTGGATTTAGTTCAAGTATTAAGTCAGGTGTCAAGTTTAGTTTGACACCTGAACCGTCTTATCTTCACGAGAACGTCAGTCGTGCGGCTCATCTCTCTCGAATGTAGTGACAGCAACACCAATTGAGGGTGAAACAAGCAGTTACCCACCACATTTCTATGAAGAAAGAGAGGGAGAAATGGAAATCCTAGAAGAACCAGCCACTGTGAGTTTACAGGATGAAGTAGTGACTAGTTGGACAATCACAGCTGATGAGCGGGTGAGAGAAGTGAATGTGGGAACTGAGGAGGAACCGAGAATGGTGAAAGTAGGGGCTGACTTGGAGCCAGAATTCTTTGAGGAAGCTAAGAGTCTGTTCATCAAATACAGAGATGTATTTGCTTGGAGCTATGAGGATTTGAAAGGGATACCACCTGAGATCTGTCAGCATAAGATTGAACTGGAACCAGGGTCAGTACCAATCAAACATGCAAGGTACAGAATGAATCCCAACTATGCACAGAAGGTTGGGGAAGAGATCAAGAAGTTGGCTGAGGCTAAGTTTATATACCCGATAGAGTATACAACTTGGTTGTCACCCATTGTGATAGTTCCCAAGAAGAATGGTAAACTGAGAGTTTGTGTGAACTATAAGAAGTTGAATGCTTGTACAAAGAAAGATCATTTCCCTTTGCCATTCACAGAAGCGGTATTGGACATTGTGGCAGGCCATGAGATGTACTCATTCATGGATGGCTTCAGTGGGTATAACCAAGTGCAAGTGGCAGAAGAAGACCAGGGAAAGACAGCTTTCATCACAGACTGGGGTGCTTATGCATACAAAGTCATGTCTTTTGGACTTAATAATGCACCAACAACTTTTCAGAGAGTGATAAGTGAATCTTTCCATGAGTATCTGGATGATTTCATGCAGGTGTTCTTAGATGATTTCAGTGTGTACAACTCTAAGAATGAGTACTTGCATAAATTGGAGTTATGTTTGGCCAGATGCAGATGAGAGGTCTGGGCCTGAAGTGTACTTTTTGTGTGAATTCAGGGGTACTTTTGGGACACATTGTGTGTAAGAGGGGACTACTTATGGATCCCAGAAAGACAGAGGCCATTAAAGCCTCTCCACCACCAGTAAATGTTAAGAGTCTAAGGAGATTCCTTGGACAAACCAGTTATTACAGAAGATTTGTCAGACGGTATGCACAGATAGCAACACCATTGAGCAAGCTTTTGAATAAAGATGCAGTGTTTGCATGGACAGCTGAATGTCAACAGGCTTTTGAGGAACTTACATTGTCAGTAACAACTACACCTGTGCTAATTAACCCCCACTAGCATGTAGTGTTTCATGTTCACTGTGATGCCTCAGGAGAAGCATTGGGAGCAGTTTTAGCCCAAAATGTTACAGGAAACATAGATTCACCTGTGTATTATGCTAGCAGGTTGATGAACAGTGCTGAGAGGAACTATAGCACAACTGAAAGAGAAGCATTGGCAATGATTTATGCAGTCAAGAAATTCAGGCATTACTTATTGGGAATAAAGTTTATGTTTTATGTGGATCATCAAGCTCTGATTTATCTGGTGAACAAACCTTTGATAAGTGGAAGGATAGCAAGGTGGTTAATAATCTTGCACGAGTTTGAGTTCGAAGTTGTTTACAAGCCTGGCCGTTTGCATCTTGTGGTAGATCACTTGTCACGCCTATCGACAGGAGAGCCCGCCACAGGAGTAGACGACCAACTACCTAATGCGAGTTTATTTGCACTGGAGGTGCAGGGAAGTGCAAATGATTGGTTAGATTGGCAGTGGCCAATCAGATACTACCTTACTCATGGTCAGTGCCCACCTAGTTATGGGAAGGAGCAGAGGAAGAGAATAGCTATCAAGGCTTTACCCTATACTATGATAGGGGGCAGAATGTATAAGCTAGGACCTGATAGAGTACTTAAACGATGCTTGTACCACCATGAAGTAAATAAAGTTTTGGAGGAAGTTCATAAAGGAGTGGCTGGAGGTCATTTTGGAGAAGAGACTACCAGTAGAAAGTGTCAAGTTATTTTTACCACTAGTGTGAAACTAGCTAGGAAATTTTACATATTGACATTTGGGATTGGCCCAAGTGTCAATCCAGGGGTCAAGGCAGATTTAGGCCCTGGAGTGGTTATCTTCACGGCAAGCGCGGAAGGCTCATCTTTCTCGAGTTGAGCCTCACCGCGCCTAGCTATGGCGCCGTAGTGTGGATTCCCCATGGCGTGGGGTGCACTTGGCTTGACTTGTATTTGAGTGATGAGGTTATATATGCATGAGTTTATGCTTCAGATTTGTGAGCTCGTGCTTGTATCCTTCTTCTTTATCACTCGAGAAAGATCAGCTCGTATCTATGAGTGCTAGATACGAGTTAGTTGTAGCACTTGTGGTTTTTGCTTGAGAATGAGAGAAACCAAGTTGTTATGCAAGGAGCACCGTGGAGCTCTTGGTTGTTAGAAGCGGAGGCGATGTGGGTTACGAGGTGGTAAACCTTGGCATTCGATCTTCAGCTTCAGAGATGAAAGCACCATACTACAGGTAATTCCAGAGCACCTTGATGGTTTCAGATTGTGTACATGCATGAGCAAGCACGATTGGGAAGAGGACCAGTCAAGAGCAGGTTATAGTGGCTTTGGTGGCAAAGTTGAGAACTGGACTTGGGAATGCGAGCTTTCATTGTGTGAAGGATTGCAAGACCAAGCGAAAGGGCTGATTTGGCTTGGGGCAAATCAGTGCACTTTGTGGAGTATGGTGAGATTGGGTTTCAATCTCGAGCTTCAGCATTGAGAGGGCTCTTGTCATGGCGAGAGCAGGGCTGGAACAGGAGCTAAGAGGTGCGGCAAGGCCATGGAATGTGCACCTAGGGTTTCAGAGCTTGGAAGAAGAGCTCTTGCACCACAAGAGAAGTGTCTTGTGGCTGGAAATGTAAGCCTTAGGGTTTCAGGAGCTTGGCAAAGGGTGTGGAGTGCTTAGTCTTGTCTTAGAGAGCATCAAGGAACCAAGGAGCCAAGATAGGGGGCTGATATCTCTTGTGTGAAGAGGTTGCATGTGTGGAGCATGCTATCAGCCTGGTGAAGGCTTGCACTTTCAGGTGTGGGAGTGCAAGAAAGGAAAGAAGGGGCTGGTTTCCATGTAGGGCATGTGGAGCATGCTTTCAGCCTGCTGAAGCTTGTATTTTCAGGTTTGTGGGTGCAAAAAATGAAGCAAAGGAGCTGATTCTCTTATGGTGAGAGTGGGGCATGTGTGGAGCATGCCTTCAGCCCATTGAGGCTCTTGTTTTCAAGCTTTTGAGAGATAGAACGGAAGGTCTAGGGCTGGTTTCCACTTGGAGTGAAAGAAAAGCACTTGTAGGGCCTATGTGAGTTGGGGTTTCAACTTCAAGCTTGAAGGGAGCGCAACTCTTGAAGCAGCAGGTGTAGGGGGCTGGAATAGGCTCTAAGACAGATGCTATGGCCAAGGAGAGTGCTTGAATGAGTGCTCACAAGGGCTGGGAACCAGCAGGGCTTGGTTGTTTGCCATTGAGTTTAGTGGCGTGTTTGGGGAGGCTAAGTGAGAAAGAAGGCTTGGTTTGTGGCAACCACCTCATGGCTTAGGGCTACTATGGTGGTGTGTGGGAGCCGAAAGAGCAAGAATACCTTGCTGATTTCCTCACAGCCACCATAGCTCGGTGGAAAGAAGCCTAGAGTCCAAGAGACACAAACCCTCGCTTGGCGTGGCTAAACCCCTTGGAGAAATGGCTAAACTGCCAGAGCGGCCATGGATGGGGCTGTGACGGGCTGTGCCCATGGCCTTTGGGGCTGTGATGGGCTGTGAGGGGCTGTGACAGGCCGTGCCTGAGGCCTTTGAGGCTGTGAGGGGGAGTGCGACGCACTCACAGTTTACTGCAGGGGCAGTATTGGTGGCGTGGTATGCATACAGATGTGCAACAGTTCGTGGCTAGGTGCATGGTGTGTGACAGGGTGCGTGCTTCATTCAACGCCCCTACACCACAGTTGCATCCTTTACCAATCATGGGATTGGGCTACAGGTGGAGTCTTGACTTCGCAGGACCGTTGCCACTGACTATGCGCCACCACAGATATGTGTTGGTGATGGTGGAGCACTTCTCCAAGTGGATTGAGTTGGTTCCATTGCCTGACAAGGCTAGTGAGGGGGTTGCGTATGCATTCTTGGATCGTGTGCTTAGCCGATTTGGTGCTCCAGCTGAGGTACTCACGGACCAAGGGAGAGAGTTCTTGGGGGAGTTTCAGGCTTTGTGTGATAAAGCCTTGATAGACCACCGCACCACTTCTCAGGATCATCCTGAGGCCGATGGCTTAGCAGAGAGAGTTGTTCAGACGGTGAAGAGGGGTTTGCGCAAGTATGGCTTGCAGAAGGGACACCTAGGAGATTGGGATCTTCAGGTTCCTTGGTTAGCCATGGGCTACAGGTTCAGCAAACAAGCATCACTTGCCTCCTTCTCACCATATTTCCTTCTCTTTGGCCGAGAGCCGGATTTGCCTGCAGCCATTCGTAGGGACACTGCTCAAGTCCTTAACCTTGACGACCCGGACGTGTGGGTACGTGCATGTGATCAACGTGCAGAGTTGTTCAAGAAAGTCATGCCCATGGCTTTTGAGAACCTTGCCAATGCACAGCACCGTGATACGTTGAGGTATGCCACTATACGTGGTGGAGGATATCGTCCTAGGGTTCGGAGGTTTAGCCCTAGTGACTATGTTTATTTGCAGCAGACTGCTCCTACGACTCTGGATGTTACTGCAAGGCGTGTTATTCTGAGGGTTCGAGAGGTGTTGCCCTCAGGGGTCCTGATCTTGGAGGGTCGGGATGGCATGACTTGGAAGGACCATGTGCGTAATTGTGCGCCATGTCACCTTCCCAATGTCGATGGCAGAGTTGACCCAAACTTGGCAGTGGTACCTGCAGGTTTGAGGTACATGCTTTGTGGGTCTGCCAAAGGGGCAGCCACCATGCTGGTGTGTGATCGATGCTCAAGGGGTTGGCATATGGGATGCTTGACACCACCTCTTGAGAAGGTTCCTGACGGAGATTGGTTGTGTCCACACTGCTTGGGATAGTGGCAGTGGACATGACTAGAGGCAGCTAACAAGACATGGGAGGCCAAGCTCATAGGAGTCAATACTTGAGATCCCAAGCTCAAGTTCACAGGTTGCAAGACGGCGACTAACGATGGGGCAATTCTTGCACCCGACCTCTTGATCTATCGAGTTTGAGTGTAGTAGGGATAGTGGTGGAGGACTTAGTGAGGCTATGGTCACTATCACATCTTGTGGCTACCTGGACTTAGAGGGACCTAAGCACCAGCTAGGGGGGCGATTGTGTGGACTAGTGACTGCCATAGTGGGCAGCATAGTGGCAGCCTAGTGACTGACTAGTTGTAGCCTAGTGGTTGGACTAGTGGTTGGACTAGTGGTGGACTAGTGGTATACTAGTGTGTGGTGTACACATGTGTTGTGTGGTTTTTGGACAGCGATGTAGTTGTGTAGCGATATGTATGCGCACGACAGCTTTCAAGTTATTTTACCACTAGTGTGAAACTAGCTAGGAAATAGCTAGCTTTTACATATTGACATTTGGGATTGGCCCAAGTGTCAATCCAGGGGTCAAGGCAGATTTAGGCCCTGGAGTGGTTAGCTTCACGGCAAGCGCGGAAGGCTCATCTTTCTCGAGTTGAGCCTCACCGCGCCTAGCTATGGCGCCGTAGTGTGGATTCCCCATGGCGTGGGGTGCACTTGGCTTGACTTGTATTTGAGTGATGAGGTTATATATGCATGAGTTTATGCTTCAGATTTGTGAGCTCGTGCTTGTATCCTTCTTCTTTATCATTGTGTGGACTAGTGACTGCCATAGTGGGCAGCATAGTGGCAGCCTAGTGACTGACTAGTTGTAGCCTAGTGGTTGGACTAGTGGCTGGACTAATGGTGGACTAGTGGTATACTAGTGTGTGGTGTGCACATGTTTGTGTGGTTTTTGGACAGCGATGTAGTTGTGTAGCGATATGTATGCGCACGACAAAAGATACTACTTGCAGGTTACTGGTGGCCTACATTGTTCAAGGATGTACACAAGTATTGCAAGAGTTGTGATGAGTGTCAGAGGCTAGGACCATTGCAGAGATCTGGAAAGATGGCTTTGCATCTTACGATGCCTACTGAACCATTTCAGAAATGGGGACTAGACTTTGTTGGACCAATTCACCCACCAGCCAGAAATACACAGAACAAGTATATAATCACAGCCACTGATTATACTACAAAGTGGGTGGAAGCTAAAGCTCTGAGGGATAACACAGCTAAGTCCACAGCAAGGTTCTATATGAGAACATACTTACAAGATTTGGCTGTCCCCTGGAATTTATTAGCGACCAGGGAAGTCACTTCATTAATGAGACCATAGAACTATTGACTAAAGAGTTCATGATTGTGCATAGGAAGAGTACAACTTATTACCCACAGGGTAATGGGTAGGCAAAGGCTACCAATAAAATACTATGTACTATCTTGGCTAAGATAGTCAATGCAAACAGAACAGATTGGGATACAAAGCTACTGACAGCTTTGTGGTCATACAGGACTTCATATAAAGTCACCACTAAGTATACACCATTCCAATTAGTTTATGGTATGGAAGCTTTACTTCCAGTGGAATTCTTGTTACCTACCATGAGAACTGAATGGGGAAGGAGAATGGAATTGGAAGATTCAATTAAGGTCAGGAAACATGAATTATACCATGTGAAAAAAGTACGTGCTGATGCAGCAGATAACATGACCAAAATTCAGATGAAGAGGAAGGATCAGTTTGATGAAGGTAAATTAAAGACTTTGAAAACAGGAGATTTGGTACTGTGGTTGCAGAAGAAGGGTAAATCTCCATGGAAATGACCTTATGTCATACAGAAGATGTATGATAACAATACCGCCATGTTACAAACCATTAACAAAGAGATGCTGGGAAGAGTCAATGCCAATAAGTTGAAGGGATACAGTGGTATCCATGACAAACCATTGCAGCACGATTTGCATATTGAAACACAAAAACAGTCACGGGCTGCACCGGTAATACCAACGGAGCATGAAGCACTTGTCGTTAAGCCGAATGTGTATGGCCTGAGCGGAGAACACGGGTGTTCGCACAGTTATCACAGCCTACCACAGCATCACACAGCTTATCACAACCCATCACAGCACCACACAGTCTATCACAGCCCACCACAGTGTCACACAGCCTATCACAGCACACCACAGTGTCACACAGCCTATCATAGCTCGTCACAATTTGGCACAGCCTGTCACAACCCAACACAGCCCACGCGGGTTACACAGTCCATAGGGTTAGTGACAGGTGGACGTGGGTTAACGTCCAAAAAGTGACCGGCGGGTGAAAAGACAGCTTGGAAGTCAAACTCGGAGAATGTGCCACGCGGACAGGGGAAGACGGAGGCAGGTCTAAAAATGAACATGTGGTCGCCAGGGCGAAGCACACCGCAGTGCATATATTGCAAAAGCGGCTGTCATCATGCAAGAAGACAAATTGGGCCGTCAAAATACCTACCCGGTACATCAACCCAAACTAATTGTGGGCCCATTAATGCATTCAGGGCAAAGGTAACGGAACCCTTTACGAGTACAGAAAAGGGAGTTTTTTGCCACATGTGTTGTCCTAGTGGACATTCCAGGGGGGAAAGTCCACTGAGGGGGGTTAAAATAAGAAGTTACCCAATGAGGTGTTAGAGGACTGTCTGGGACTTAGACACTTATACGGGATCTGTAGGGTACCCTTAATTTTTGCACAGACTGAGACCAACAGGAGCCTTAGGGGTGAGACCAGCGCACTGTAGAGGGGGGTTACACAGCCCGTCACAGCCAACACAGCCCGTCACAGTCGTCACAGCCGACACAGCCCGTCACAGCCGTCACAGTCGTCACAACCGACACAGCCAGACACAGTCAGCACAGCTCGTCACAGCCCGACACAGCCATCACAGCCAACACAGCCCGTCACAGCCGACACAGCCACACAGCCAGTCGCAGCCCGACACAGCCAAACACAGTCGCACAACCAATCACAGCCCGTCACAGTTTCACACAGCCAGTCACAGCTTGACACAACTGTCACAATCATAGGGAACGGAGAGCAGGACAGGGAACGACTGTGGGGAACAACACCTGCAAATGGAACATGTTAGTTCACGGACGACGGTTAGTGAGGGAAACGGTTAGAGCCACGGGTAGGAAGATAAAGGGAGAAGCAAGGACTGAGTAGGGGCTTTTTGGGGGATGATTCTTGGAAGCACGTCAAGAGAGAGAGAGGATCGGGCGGAGAGTAAGAACGGAAGCAAAGATGGAGAGCACGGTGAAGGAGGAGAGATGATTAGTAGATGCTTGTTATATGCAAAACTGTAGTGATATTGTAGAGCAGATTAGAGACACAATGGCTTCGGCCTGATACCTGATAAATCATAATCTGATACTTATACGATACAACCACACTGTGTAGAGAGATCTGAGTGAAGCTGTGGAATGAATGGATGGGTTGATGGAATCCGATAAATTGATGAAGCAAACTGATACTTAATTATCAATGGTAAGGTAGCTAACATGAATGCCAAAAGGGAAACAAAGAGGAAACACCCCCATGATACACTAGCTGTAGGTCATGACTGATTGTTCTGCGCGGGCTGAGTACTTAGAGATTTCCAACTCTTCTATCTTGGAGTTTCCGCCTCGGATAACGAAGGGATGGGTGAGTAAAAGCCGCGCGACATTTGGCGACCATACTGGGGAACTGAGTCATGAACAACCAGATGTGACAGGTATCTGGTGGGATCATGGTGGTTGGACCATTAAAGAATTTGAAGTGAATCAAATTCCCTGTGGAACGAAGGAAGAAAGATTGTCCAAACAATTCTTTCAAAGGTTCTTGAAATTGCCAGACGGTTGTAAAGAAAATATTCTTAAGCGAGTGCATGATGCTGATCCGGAATGGGGTCTGGAGAAAGGAGTGATAAAGAATTATCAGGTAGCCTGTAGAGGAAGAGCATGTTGGTTACCAACATTGGTTTATGTGATAGCATTGCTATCCATTAAGAGAGTAGAGTTTGAAGGCTGGGAAGAAAGAAAGGTGAATGTTTATACTCATATGCATGAAGAGCTTGTACTGGTAAAGAATTGGATTCCAAAGGATATTTTGTGGATCAAACTCACACCAAGAACAGCTTTCCAGACTTGTTTGCCATATGGTTATATGGTAACGGAGACTTCAAGTATAGCCAAGGGTGCATTGAAGCTTGAAAGAAACCCAGGCATATACGAGAGATATTACAGAAGAGAGTTTTGGTTATTGCCACATTAAAAGAAATGAAAGACATGGGACATGAGTGATGAAAGAGAAGCTAGACGCCAGAGATATTCAGTAAAAAGAGAAAGCTATCTGAAAGCTAATTATCCATATCTTTGGGAGAGAGGAATAGACATAGGGGAATCATCTGGACCTCTCACGCCATTAAGATCAAAGAGTACATCACCCATACCAGAAGAACTAGAGTTGAATGACACTCCATCTGTTTCTTTGCGAGAAAGATTAAGGGAATTGGTACGAGAAGAAGATCGATCACGAGGTGAAGGATCTGAGGTACATCCCTGGATAAAAGATTTGACAGAAATCTTTGATAAAAGTTGGCATGGAACACCAAAAGCAGGAACTCCAGTTTCTGAAGCGGAAGGTGAAGAAGGAGGAGAGGATGTGGCAGAGCCAACGGAGAGTTCAGACTCTCCAACACCATTGCAGTTGAGTTACATGAGTGAAGAAGAAACCCAAGGGCAGAACTTGGAGGATGAAAACAGAGAGAAGAAATTGGAAGAGGAAAAATATGAAGAAGTAGACCCAACAGCTGAGGTTGAGACTACAACCAGGACATCCCAACCCGTTGGACCTGGATCAAGTGGAGCACTTGGATCACAGGCCAACGAAGGTGTCGGCTCAGGGGGATCAGGCGGGCTGCCTGGATCTGGCTCTGGGGGGACAGGGAGTGTGGGAAGTAGTGCAACTGAAGCTGGGAATACTGTGAATATCGTGGGACCAGAAGCAAGGAGTGCTCAAGGGCCACCACTTGGTGGAAGATCCACCACAAAAACAACAGGTCCAGAAGGACCAGCACCAGCAAGGGTGCCAGCACCTGTCAGTGGGCAGAAGGTAGGGCCACAGATGGCGTTACAACCAACACGGGCAAAACCACCCTTTCCAATATATTCAGGAAAAGGGGATCCCGATGTACACATTAGCCAATTTGAGCACATATGTATAGTGAACAATGAGAATGGCGATGATGCCAAGATGAGACTGTTTCCTTGTTCACTTATCAAGAAAGCAAGTGAATGGTATGCAAGATTCCCTGATAATCATTTCCTAACTTGGAATGGCTTGAATACAACATTTCGAAATAGGTTCAGGACAAGTAAAACTGAGGATGAAGTGTATGGGAGTTTACAACAGCTGAAGCAGAAGAAGCATGAAACTGTAGAAGAGTATATGGAGAAGATGGAATTGATGATGAAAAAGCTGGCTGCAGTACCAGCACCCGGTTTACAGAAGACTTGGTTTGTGAGTGGACTAAGACCGGAGTTGCAAAAGAAAGTGGATATGTTAAACAATAATACAGTGGAGGAGGCATTTGAAACTGCTAACAGAATTGAGCAACAATTTATGCAAGTGCTCATTCTTAGAGCTGTACACACTGAAATCATCCAAGAATACCTGCATGAAATCATCTAGATACTCATGAAAAGATTCACTTATCACTCTCTGAAAGGTCGCTGGTGCATTACAAAGTCCAAAGGGCATGACTTTGTATGCATAAGCCCCCCAGTCTGTGATGAAAGCTGTTTTCCCTTGGTCTTCTGCTGCCACTTGCACTTGATTATAACCACTGAAGCCATCCATGAATGAGTACATCTCATGGCCTGCCACAGTGTCTAATACTGCTTCTGTGAATGGCAAAGGGAAAGGATCTTTCTTCGTACAAGCATTCAGCTTCTTATAGTTCACACATACTCTTAGTTTGCCATTCTTCTTGGGAACTATAACAATGGGTGACAACCAAGTTGTATACTCTATTGGGTATATAAACTTAGCCTCAGCCAACTTCTTTATCTCTTCTCCAACCTTCTGTGCGTAGTTGGGATTCATTCTATACCTCGCCTGCTTGATTGGTACTGACCCTGGTTCCAGTTCAATCTTATGCTGACAGACTTCAGGTGGTATCCCTTTTAGATCCTCATAGCTCCAAGCAAATACATCTCTGTATTTGATGAACAAGCTTTTAGCTTCTTCGAAGAATTCCGGCTCCAAATCAGCTCCTACTTTCACCATCCTCGGTTCCTCTTTAGTTCCCACATTTACTTCCCTCACCTGCTCATCAGCTGTGATTGTCCAACCAGTCACCACTTCATCCTGTAAGCTCACAGTGGCTGGTTCTTCTAGGATTCCCATTTCTCCTTCTCTTTCTTCATAGAAATGTGATGGGTAAACGCTGGTTTCCTCTTCAGTTGGTGTTGCTGTCACTACACCACAGCAGATACCTCTCAAACAACTTAGGCTTTCCAGCCGCATCTCTGCAACCTGCTCCCACTCTGGGTGTGCAGCAAATAGGGTAGCTTCCTGCTCCTCATCCAGTCCTCCTTTCCAGTCATACTCTCTGACTCCTCGATCTTCTTGTAGTAGGTAATCTACTAGATTTCTTTGTGGTAATTTGTATCTCGTGTATCCCATTATGCACGGTTAGTAACTGAGAATTCCAGTCATGGAATACCCTGGCCTGTTTCAGCCACGGACGTCCCAATAATAAGGAGTAAGCCTCCATGACTTCATCCATTTTCAACACAGTTACAAATCATAAAGATCATCTTCTGTATCTGTATCTTAACTCCTCTTATTAATCCCAATGGCTGTACACTTCTTTGATCTGCCATTGTTACTGTAAATGGGGCTGGTTTCATGTTACTTAGACCAAGCTTCTTCCTTAATTGGTCTGTCATGATATTTACTCCAGAACCCCCATCTATGAGTACATCAGTTAGTTCTGTGCTTCCAATTCTCAATTGGATTACTGGCATAGAATCATCAAAGTCCACGACTGTTTCTCGCCCTTCCGGCTTCACATTATAACTGGTCACCTTGCTGTTCAGGTCTGTGTTTCCTGTCTCCTCGGCAATTCGATTGATTGCTTGATACAGCCTGTGCCTACAATAAGGTGCCACAGCTAATAGCTGTCCAATGGTAATTTCTGCTTTGGTCTGGCATATTACTTCAGCCAAAGTCTCCTCATTACTTTGCATGTCTGTATCTTCTTTCTTCCCTTCTTCCTCACTCCCTTCTTCTTCTCCATCAGAATCAAAGGAATCTGCCACAGGAATATCAGTACTCTTCTGCATTTCCCTTATAGTATCTGCCACTTCTTTGTGCAGTTCCTTCTCATCTCTCCAAGTCTCTTCATCTTCAGGCATATCATTGCCACCTTCATTATCATCTTCTTCATCTACTACTGGAGGTATTAGTTTGGCTTTACTTCTTGTTACTATCATTGTACTTACTTCTGGTACAAACACTGGCCTAACCATGTGAGCTGCCACCACTGGGCCCTCATTCACAGGAGCTCTCATCTCATTCTGGTGTCTTATCCAGAATGAACAGGTTGCCTTGCGATGTCTTGGCTGATTACAATAGTAACATAGCTCTTCACCATTGGGTCCTCGCCCTTGGTCTGTTCTTGGATTATTTCTATAATCCTCATTTCCGGGCTGGTAATTCCCCCTTGGATTACCCTGATAGTTGCCTCTGGAATTTCCTTGGTAATTCCCTCTTGAATTACCTCTCCCTTCCATGCCATTGTTATAACCACCATACCTACCATAGTGGTCCTGATCAGTGTTTCTTCTTGGCTGGGGCTGCACCTGATGCACCCTTACTTGCCTAGGTTCTCTTGCAGCTGTCCTTCTGTTGTAGTAACAATTCTCAGTAGAATGGTTATCCATTTTACAGATAGTACAGTGTTTCTCCTTCATGTGGCATTCTGTGGGTGTGTATGGCCTTCATTCTGGCACTTTGCACACCATACACCCTTCCTCCAATGTGTTGCAGCCTCTGTGGCATACTTCTTCAAGATTTCTTCCAATCTTTTTTCATAGTTATCCCTCTTCAACTTCTCCTTTCTCTTACTCTTTCTTTTTAGTTCTTGCTCTTCTTCTTCATCTGACTCATCCTCAGAGTCCTCATCATCCTTTTTCTCTCTCCTGAGCCAGATGCAGGATGAGAGGTCTGGCCCTGAATCCAGAAAAGGGTACTTTCTGTGTGAACTCAGGGGTGCTTCTGGGACACATTGTGTGTAAGAAGGGACTCCTTGTGGATCCCAGCAAGACATAGTCCATTAAAAATCCCTCTCCCCCCCAGTGAATTTTAAAGTCTAAGGAGATTCCTTGGGCAAAACCAGTTATTTACAGAAGCAGCACCATTGAGCAAACTACTGAAGAAAGATGCAGGTTTGCCCTGGACAGCTGAATGTCAACAGGCGTTTGAGGAACTTACATTGTCCAGTAACAACTACACCTGTGATAATAACCCTCACTGGCATGTAGTATTTCATGTTCACTGCGATGATCAGGAGAAGAAGCGTTGGGAGCGTGTTAGCCCAGAAGTTACAGGAAATATAGATTCACCTGTTAATATGCTAGCCGGTGATTGAAACAGTGCTGAAAGGAAGCTATAGCACAACGGAAAGAGAAGCTTTGGCAATGATCTATGTAGTGAAGAATTCAGGCATGACCTGTTGGGCAAAGAAGTTTATGTTCTATGTGGATCACCAGGCTCTGATATACCTGGTAAACAAACCTCTGATAAGCGGAAGAATAGCAAGATGGTTGATAATCTTGCACGAGTTGAGTCGAGGTTGTTACAAGCCTGGGAGACAGCATCTTGTGGCGGATCACTTGTCACGGTTATCAACAGGAGAACCAGCCACAGGAATAGATGATCAA